>CM053786.1:501200837-501703337 GCA_028749045.1 Cupressus sempervirens
AAATTATTGAGTTCATCAAACCCAACCACTTTAACTTGCATTACTGTAAGCAAAAACTATCTCCTACTCAATGCATCTGCAACCCTATTAGACCTTCCACTTCTATGTTTCAACACAAATGTATAGCTCTACATGAACTCTACCCACTTCATATGTCTTTGGTTCAGTTTACCTTGGCTTTTTAGGTATTGCAATGCCTGGTGATCAGTATACAAGACAAATTATTTTGGCAATAAATAATGCCTCCATTTCTTTAAGGCCTGAATGATTGCATAGAACTTTTGATCATAAACATAATACTTCTTCTTTGCATCATTCAATTTTTCACTAAAATATGCAATAGGCTTACCTTCTTGGCTTAATACAGCCTCAATAGCACTACCACTAGCATCACAATATACCTGAAACACTTTACTAAAATCAAGAAGTGCCAACATAGGTTTTTTTGTCACCTTCTTCTTCAACAATTCAAAACTCCTTGCATTTGTTGTAGTCCACTTGAACTCTTTCCTATCCCCCTTATTGTTTCAGTCAAGGGTGTACATATGCCTTTGAAGTTCTTAATGAACTTCCTGTAAAAAATAACCAGACCATGAAATGATCTCACCTAAGTAGCAGACCTTGGAGTAGGCCATTCCAAAATGGCCTTTACCTTCTTTGGACCATTTTGAGACCTTTAGATGATACAACAAACCCCAAGTAGACTAACTATTTTTTTACAAAGCTACATTTTTTCAAATTAATCAACATTTTCTCTTCCCTCAACCTTTCAATGACACTATGAATGTGCAATAAATGTTCATCCAAAGTCTTAATGAAAATTAAAATATCATCCAAATAGACAATAACAAATTTTCCCAAGAATTTCTTTATTACCTCATTCATAAGTCGCATGAAGGTGCTTGGTGCATTGGTCAGTCCAAAGGGGATAACTAACCACTCATATAGGCCCTCCTTGGTCTTGAATGTAGTCTTCCACTCATCTCCTTCTCGTATTCACATATGATGATAGCCACTCTTGAGATCTATCTTTGTGAAGTACTGAGCTCCACTCAAGTAGTCCATAAGATCATCCATTCTTGGCAAAGGAAACTAATACTTGATGGTTATTCTATTTATAGTTTGAGAGTTTGTGCACATTCCCCACTCTCCATCATTCTTTGGTGCTAGTACTGTAGGTACTGCACATGGACTCTAGCTCTCTCGAATCAAACCCTTCCTCAATAGCTCCTAAACTTGTCTGTTTAGCTCCTTAGTTTCAATAGGAGTCATCCTATGAGCAGCCTTGTTAGGCAAACTAGCTCTAGGTATTAAATCTATCTAATGATTGATATGTCTTACTAGTGGAAACCCTTCTGGAACATTTTTAGAGATGACATCTCCATACTCACTTAATAAGCCTAAAACTTCAAGTGGAATTTCACTACTACCTTCCTTATCTCTTTTAGGAATCAAAGCATAACACATATGTTGATGTTTCATACCATCCAAAAAAATTCTTCCATCAACAAATCCTAGTACTAATGCATACCTTTTCACCTTCCTTTATCAAGGGCTTCATTTTGTGGCAAACTCTATCCTTTGTCAAAGAGTATGTATTTGCAGAACCATCATGTTCAACATGTCTATCAAATTGCCACAGTCTTCCCAACAATAAATGATAGACATCCATTGGAATAATATCACAAAGAACTTCGTCTTGGTAACTCCCAATCTTGAACTTCACCAAACATTGTTCACTGACTTAGACCTTATGATCATCCTTCACCCAAGCAATCCAATAGGGTTGGGGATGTTTCACCCTCTTGAGCTTTAGCTTAGAGACCATCTCCTTAGATGCCAAGTTTTCAGTGCTACTACCATCAACAATCACATCACAACACTTATCCTTGTACTTGCACCTGGTACGAAACAAACTCCTCCTTTGTTCAAGTTCAATCTCACTACTTCATAAGACCCTTTCATTTATGAGAACCTCTCCTCTTTCTATATCCTCAGAATGTGATGATTGTGCATCCTCATCCATATTAGCAACCCTTTCTTAACCATCAACTCTCCTATCCATCCTTCCTTGTCATTGAGGGCATTCAAATGCATGATGACCTTCTTCATTGCAATGAAAATAGGTACCATGAAAGCCTCCTCTTCTTAAACCTTTTCCATGTCCTCTACCTCTTCCTCTTTGATCTCCAAATTTTTGATCATGGGAGTAGTTGAAACCCTTGTTGCTCTAGTTCTTGCTAGTACCCACTTCCTCATTTTTCTTTTGGGTCTCATTTTGGCCTCCAAATGACCTACCGCCACCCCTTCCTCCTTGACCCCACCCTCTTTTCCTTTCGTCAAAATTTTTGTTTAGCTTCTCTTCAACTTGCAGGGAAAACTGGTATGCCACTTCAATGCTAGTCATTCTAACTAGACTTAACTCCTTCTGAATGCTAGGTCATAACCCACTAAGGTAATGGGAAACCTTCTCCTTATTAGCTCTACATGCCCTACCCTAATAAGAAGTTGATAAAATTCCTCTATATATTCCTGGATAGATTTTCCTACTTTCTCTAACCCTTGCATTTTCTTGAACAAATCAAGCTCGTAATCAACAGGAATAAACTACTTCTTTAGTTTGTCCACCATGCTATCCCACCTTGTGATTTTCTCCTTTCCTCTTCTATTCCTTTCCAACTAAATCTCTTGCCACCAAATTTTGGCATGGCCTTTCATTTTGGCCTTTGCAAACTTAACCCTCTTTGGGTCTTTGATATCCTCATACTCAAAATACTCCTCTAGTTCATTGATCCAATCGATCAACTCATTTGGGTTTAGAGTTCCCAAAAACATACCCACATCAATTTTAGGTCTTTTTCCAAGCTTAGAAATGACCCTAAAAATCCTCTCCTCTACCTAAGTTAGGACTTCCTCTTCATCTTCCCCTTCCTGTCCAATATTTTCTTCTTCTTCATTTTCTTCCTCACTTTCATTGCCTACGACAACATTTAGTCCTCTGCAGATCTATTCCTACAATGCTTGAACTTGTCTTTGGAGGGATCTAGCCCTTCCACCATGTTCCCTTCATGGAGGCATCTTCTTGTCTCAAACCCACAACCACACAATCCTGGTGCAAATTGCCTCATAGTCAGTGCTCTGTCTACACACTCAGGAAAACCTACTCTGATACCACTTGATGGAGACACAACCAAATACTAGAATGAACACATAGAAAAAGGGAAATATTATTATCAATGAAAAATGCCCTATGGGCTTACAATAGTATGATTCTAGAGAAAGAAATCTCCACATAGTACCTTCTCTCTAACTCCACTAGGAACTACCTTTACAATGCAAGAAATGTTCTTAAATAGACTCCAATTCATTCAAGGTTAGGAATGCATTCTATAATATGTCAATTGGCATCCGACACCAAAATAGAAGGTTCCAAAAGTCACATTAGAAGTTGGTGTAAAATTAGAAGAATCCATAAATGGTAGTCCCTGACACTAATGCTATTGCATTTATATTATTTTTCCTCATTATACTTACTTCAAGTTTTACAGCTTACCCCTAACCAATGCAATTCTGAAGTGGTTTCAAGCTCACCATGAACTTCTCAAACATTACAAAAATGGTTTCAAGATCACCATAAACTTTGCACTCCAATGGTTTACAAACCAAGCACTCATTGGTTCTATGACCACGAATCATCATTGCAAGGAAACTATCATTACTCTGGGCCTTTCTCTTTTGTACCTGCATCAAACTAATTATTGAGTCCATATAAAAAAAATCCATCTACCGAGATACATGGGTGCCCACTGCTGTACTCGCCAGTTCTATAGGAATCCTTTTCAGATACATGGTTCATCAATACATTTAGTCAAACTCTAGGGTGTCGGGTACAACTGATAATGCACCCCTTATAATAGATTATTAACAAGAAATTCTCATTCAATATTCATCACTTGATTGGGGGATATCAATTCAGAAATCTACTATTACATGACCACATTTGATATGACAAAGCCTTAAACATTTTCTCATCCAGATTCCAACACTTAAACTCCAAATCAGCACACACAGAGACTGTTGCACTATGACAACAAGCTTTAGCACACCATCTCACCTTTTATTACACCTAAGATAACTAACTTAACTTTAACAACTAATGCATAACAATTGACACACATATTTCAAACACAAACATAATAAAAATTTCCATGATCAATATCTTCCATGTCATGTGTATGCATTCTTTGGCACTCCCGCTTGCACAAAGATGCTCCACATGTTTCTAATGCACACTTCAACTTTGGCTTCTTTATTTTCAAAGCTTATTTTTTTCTCATAGAGATATCTTGACTTTTTCTTCTCTTTATTCTTGCAGAAGATAACTTCAAATGCCATTGCCTGTTGGGCTATGATGCCACAACTTCCAGGAGGCATAACTTTTGAACCAGGACTTTGATTGACGAACCATTTACATTTTTAGAAAGCTCTCAAAGTGCTCTACAACCCTATGGACCACTTTTCTCATCCCCCATTTTTTGGCCCTATACAAGGCCATTTAGTGCCCCATATCTAACTTTGAAGTGCTCTTAGGAGGTCTCCAAGAAACTTAAAACTACAATAACTTTCTAACCATAAAGTCTTTTGACTTGATTCTTCTTTTGGAGCACTTTAAATTACAAGTATAATCATCCCTCCAAATTACACCCTTTAGCTCATCATGATTTTGAATCTATTAAAAAATAACACATTTTCTACATTTACACATATCCCAAGGTGCTTAAAAACTCTAACCCCAAAAACTAATAGTGGAACTGTGAGAGTTGGAACCTTTATTTGACTCAAATAGGTATCCAGAAATAAAAACACATAAAACAAAAACTATCTCTAACCATATTTTTAGGTGATATAGGATTTCCCTTACACCACTAGATGCTCCTACATCATCAGATGTCATGGAATCAAAACCAAGCTCACAAAATCTAATTTGGAGATATGGATGGCTGCTAAAGAATTCAATGATGGTAAGTATTATTAGCATTTTGGAAAATTCACTGAATGCATTTAATGTGGAATCAATTTTTAAAGGATTTAAGGGTTGAAATCAAATTTATTATTCACCATTTGAGAAAATAGACTGTGCATGGTGTTGTACACTCAAAATGTGTCACACTCTAAACCCTTCTATCCAACTAATTCCATGAATCAGAATGCTTGGATTCTGACTTAGAGCTCCCTATCTATGGAGTGCAAGAAAGTATGTTTCAAGTATACGAGGGTTCTCAGCTCAGCCTTAGAGATACTTTTCTTGATAGTAAACCATGCAATGAGAGGTTTCTTTGAAATAATATGCAAGAATGCAAGTGTCCATAATGAGTTCTTCAACTATGCAATGCAAGCATGAATCGACACTAGAATGAAATGAACAAATGTAGCTCGATTAGGCAAATGAGATGTGTTACAAAACTAGCCTAATTATGCTATGTGAATTAGATTAAAGGAAACTAAGCTATCATGCAATATGATTTTAAGCTAAAATGGTATAGATGCTATAAAGTAGACAAGAAGTAGAAGTTCTCCACAAAAAGCTGTCAAGTATTTGAATGGTAAACCTGCAACATAATAGTGCTCAAGAGTGTGGATCCTTTGACAAGGGGAGAGATCTTTCTTTTAAAGATGTGTGGATGCTGGAGATCAAGATAAAATGTTGTATGATCAAGCATAGAGTTTTAAAATGGGATTGATCTATGTGCACACACAAGTCAATCAATAAACAAAGAGTTGACTTTGTATGTGAGACAAAAAGAGTATTTTCCTTTAATTTACAAAATAGAAATAATGCTTTATGTGTGCACATTGAGTGGGTTAGAGGAAAGGGGTCTATTATTTAATTAAAAGGGGACATGTTCTTTTAATAAAATAATGAACTTAGGATACTATAGTCAAAACTATAAGTTATAATCAAATTACTTGAATTTTAGCAATTTGGCCTAGGCAAATGATTAATTAATTTAGCCAAAATGTTGAGAGGGGGGCTAATAGTATAGATGACCATTTTTAGGTGATTAAATTTTCCCCTCTTTGAATAGTGTGTGATTGATCTGGGAACACATTATGTCAAAGAAACATAAGCCAAGTAGGCAAAAATGGAGATATCTAATTCTGAAGAACAAAATGCAAAAAGAGATAGCAAATCCTGAATGTACAGGTTGATAGTAGTAGTACTAAACATAGGAAAGAGATAATGTAAGAACTCGAGAAGAATGCTAACAACATGAAAATTAGATAGATTTGAGAGAAAATGAAAAGATCAAACATATGCTCTTAAGAAAGAGATAGTTGCAGCAAGCGATTATATAGTATTTTTGCCCTATCGGGATCAAAATTGAAATGAGATAAAGGGAATGTAGAAATGAGCTAGATATGAGAAAATAGAGATATAATAATGTTTATGATGATAGAGAGATGATTAAGATGAAAGAGTTACCATAAGGAAATGATAGTTAGCCCTAGTTTGACTAGAGTTGACCACGAAGGATGAAGCATGAAAATTAGGTCAAATCGAGTAGAAAGGTGATTTAGACATGAAAATATGAATTGGAGTAGATATGAATTGTAGAAATGATGAAGATATGGAGAAATGCATATTCCCCAATGAAGATTCAAAGATTAGACCTCAAAAGGTCAGCTAACTGCATAGGAGAAGGTAGAATTTTGAAATGTGATTTTGATTATCAAGATGAACTTAGATTTTGATTTTGATCCTAAAAAAGGATCTAGGAAATCAAAATTAACTATGAGTGCAATTTTCACAAAATTCTGAGGAGTTTGAAAAATCAGCCAAAATTAGGTTGGAAGGTTATATAAGGGGTTGAAGTGTCATTTTCAAATCATTTTGTCTTTTGTGAATTTGGAAAACTTCAAGTGAGTTTGAAAGAGAAAATGGTGTTAGTGAACATTCTGACCCACCAACACCATTTCAAGTGCAACCAATTGCACACCCGACCTCCCAACTACAAGTCAGTAAGTTATCAAGATTTTCTTGCATTCATTACCTTTTTTTTTGAATGTTTTAGGGGTTAATCATAGAAAATTGTACAATATTTTAAAAATTATCACATGTGTACTTTAAGAAATATTTCACAATATTTTGCATGCAAAATTGCATCACAAGATTTTTTTAAAGTTTATCATATGAGCCATCCCAGAATGTTACCTGAGTTGATGCAAAATATCGCCTGGGAAAAAAGTATAACATGGGTAGTATAAAAGTATCGCATGATACTTAAAAATAAAAAATTATCACCCATCTATAGAAAAAAGTATTGCACAACTTGTGTTTGAGAATTTGAGTTGGATTTTTCTTTTTTGAGCACTATTTTTTGATGGTACCTATGTTTCTTTGTCATTGTTTTGTAGATCATGTTCTCCACATTACTTATCAAGCCCCCCAAAGTGGTGGGGTTAAAAATTATGGGATACCTTATTAATGATGAGACAACCACCATAGAAAGTATGAGCTTGAAGTGGGTCATGCAAATGCTCCATATCTGGGAAAACCATGGGCTGTTGACTATGCTAGTGGAGCAGTGGCATAGAAATCACAACACCTTTCATCTACCTACTGGAGAGGTGACTATCACTTTAGAAGATGTGTACCACATCCTTCAAGCACCTTGTTATGGTGATCTAGTGAGTTCTAATAATTTGATCTATCATTTTCATTTGTAATTTTTAGATATCTATGTGAGGCATACTGAGGTGAGGTTGTTTACATGTCATAGGTGTACTATGATCAGACCCTAATGAAGGGTAGAACAATAGTGTAGGATATATTCCAAGATGTCACCATCCTAGATTGAAATTTGATTTTAAGCCACTCATTCATGAGTATGATGATCAGTATCCTCTGTAGTGTTTGTTATGTTCTCTACTTTCTTAGGCTTTGATTACTGACAAGGGCTAGAAGGGCTTCCTGATGGGATGGGTAAGTTAGTAGCAAACATAATTGGGTGGCCATAGAGGATGGCCTAGGGAACAATTATTATTTTTGACATGTACCATGAGTTAAATGATATAGTATACCATGAGGGACACTCTTGGGCATGTAGGGTAGTGTTAGTATAGATATGGGTCTGAGAGCACAATGTTGTGATCTGACTGCAGATGCAACCTCAAGAGCATAGCCAACCCTACATTTTTAGATATATAGGTTTTTTACTATAGACCCATAGTGGAGATCTGACATATTATTGATAGATTTTAGATGAGCTCACATCCTTTGTATGGCAACCATATTGATAGTGACATAGGCAGTCAGACTCTTAGGAGCTAGGTATATACATTACAATTGACCCCTAGTCGATAGTTATGTAGATATTGTTGAGCAATTTGTGATCAGCTAAGTGTGGTAGCAGTTTGCAAAGTGGTAGGTAGTCTCACTAGAGACTATTACCTATGCATAGTACCACAGAGAGGAATCACAAGGTTGGCTTCCTATGTTGGACTATCACATAGCCCTCCAAGAGACAACAACATTAGTGCAAGAACCTTGGGATTACATGCCAAATATAGAAGATGTGGGTGCAAACCCAACATATTTATACAAGAGGCAGAGGCATCCTTTTGCAATTTTTACTAGATGGCCCACTCATAGTATAAGGACAAGGGGAATGGAGGAGATGGTGATGGAGGTAGAGGAAGAGGTAGATGGATGAAGGTTGGGAGAAGTTCTCAAGCCAAGAGGAGAAGGATGTAGGCCTAGGTCATGAGGGAGGAGGAGGAGGAGGAGTGTCCATTGAGACATAGGAGAGTTGAGTGGGTGGAGGTACAAGTGGAGTGGCCAGCTATAGATGATGATTAGGATGCTAGATTGTGAGCCATGGAGGTAGAATTGTAGGCATCTTGAGTGACTATCATTGTGTAGGACTAACAGCTAGTGGATGTGTAGGTAGAGGTAGACAGGCAAGAATGAGTTGTGAGGGATGATTTAGCAGAGGCTTAACAAGATGTGGAGTGATAGGTAGCTAGGGAAACCTACTACTATGGGGTATACATTTCTATAGTTCCTACAGATTGATGGGTACCTATGTACTTGGAGAGGGCTAGTAGATCAGATTAACCACCATTGAGGGCACTAGTGGCTCCTTCCCTGGCACAACTAACTGATGACGGGGGAAGTCATTCTTAGGTCTAGGCTGATGTTTCATGACAATTTTTCATCATGCCTCATGTATTTTGAGACAAATATCCAGATTTTGGATCTCACATTGTATATGTATTTATGAGACATTTTGATATATATGAGATATTAGATTTGATCAATAGTCTTGTGTACTTGTCTCATTTTGATGGATGTTTCAGCATTTTAAGTTTCCATGTGATATTTCAATTTCTTGCTCATGTATGTGTTGTTTTATGCTCATGGATCTCTCTTGTGTGTGATGTTTAGCTCACATTGTATGATACAGACTTATGTTTTGAAAAATGTAACACTTGGATAGATTAAATATGATTGTTAGATTAACCCCTTGTGATGACAAGATAGCAAAGTGGTGAAGTGAAAGATCGAGAAGTTGAAAAGAAATGATTAAGAAGAAAGCAAAGAAGGTATGAAAATAGTTATCCAACATGTCTAAAAATGATTAAGAGAGAGCTCTCCCCATATGCAAGAATGCAAGACTAAGCTAGAAAATGAACCTATAATGCAAACTAATATGCAAAGTGGTTTACCAACAAGAAATGCATAACATTTAGACTCTAATTGCATCATTGAGAATTTATTAGGGATATCATGAGATCATACAATGATCACTAGTATAACTATGAGGATATGAATATGACTGATATTAGATAGGAATGCATAAATCTAATCTAACCATCAAAGAAATGTAAGTTAAGATGGCCATGTGATTAGATTTCATAAGTTTAATATAGCAAGATTACACCTGTATCAAGGCATGAGTGTCAGGATAACCTCCAAGTGTGGTCTTGTGAAAATACATAAGGATAATACCTTGTAAGTCAAAGTGTGAAGTAGGACAAGCATGAATTCTCTAAACACCTTAGACTAACAAAGTATACCCACAAGTAGAAAGCAAGTAAACATTCCACATGCTTGTAGTCTTCTAGTCTATGACATCCTTGAGAGACTATTAGGGAGGGAACGCTAGCAAATAAATTATCATAAACAATACACAAAGAAAGTAAATTTCATCATAGCTCAATGAGCTTTACTATTTAAGTGTGTGTCTGTGAATGTCACATGGTCATTTCTTGAAGATTTGAATTTGATTGTGAAAAATATCATAGCACCCTATAATGTAGGTAGACTATTTGAAAGTGTTGAGAAGCACTTGATGTCAAGGGGGTAGTGTTGAGGAACACTATTTTGTATGATTTTACAAAGAAACCCTAATGCATAAGGAGGCCCTTATAAGCTAAGAAATCATGCCCTTGAGATGAGGACAAGAGACAATTCCAAGCTAGGAAATGTGTTGTAGAGTGAATGATTGAGACTGATAGATATAGGTGCAAGGGTCTCAAGTAGTACCCATTTCCAAGTTTTTACCACTTGGCATAGTTTTTTCAAGACTTTTTTAGAAAGAATTTGTATTTTTTTCAATTTTCAATTTTTTTGATACATTAAAGTGCCTATTGTCAATTTTTCACTAAGATGATCATTTTTTAGGACATTTTATACTTTTAAGGATTTTTTTAGCATCATGTATATGATTTTTTTTGGATTTTTTAGAATGATTTAAGGATTACTAGTTCTCAAGCAAGACCAAATAAATTGTCCCAATGTCTAGAAAGGTGTAGGACATGATGGAACAACAAGATGGTGGATAAGAAAAGAAGGATAAGAAACGAGTATGAAGCAAGTGAAAGTGATCCCCAAGGATACACTCCTCAAGAGTACCCAAGCTGGGAAAAGATAGACATATAAAATAGGTTTTGGATAAGCAATGGAAGTAATGAGCAAGATAACATATAGGATAAGTAGTAAAGCCAACAAGTGAGATAGCATGAATAAGTAGTGGAAGATAATAAGCAAGATAGCATGAAAGCAAGTAGTCTAAAAGAGTAACCATGTCAAGAGGCCTAAGAGCCATGTTTTTATTTATTGTGATCAAGACCAAGTGGTCAAATAGATAGGATAGAAGTGAGATGAAGCAATAAGAATGGAGCTAGATATGAAGGCTATGATTGAATGAGTAAGAAATGTAGGTAAGATGATGAAAAAGATAGCCAATATGCAAGGATAGCTCAACATTGTCAAGATCAAAGAAAGAAGAGGGAATAGATGGATGATGGAAGAATTACATGATGCCTGTTTACCATGTTTCATCGTGGTACTTATCCAAGGCACTACAAGAAGTGGTTTTAACAAAGGCACTTTTTTTCTTTTGTTCTATTTTTTTTTATTTTCAGATTTTTAGAAATAGGTCAAGATTTTTCAAGTTAGATAGAGCTCCTATAGGAAAGATAATTCATGATAAGACAAGACCATAAAAAAGTATGCTCAAAGATGCTGATAGGGAGAAGGAAGAGAGATGATAGTAGGATATGTATATGGAGTACAAGAATTCAGTCTTGAAAGGATTTTAGGAGTATGGATAGTAGGTAAGTATATCTTAGAAATATTGCATAAGGGTAGGTGACAAAGTGGGGAAGATCAACATTGACACACACCTTGGATGGTTTTGGGATGATGAAGGGATTGTGGAGGAAATAGCTTGAGGTTTAGATGTATGAAGTGGTAGAGAAACTTTGGAAGAAGATGGAGTGGAAGGCTTTGGAATTTTTTATGAAGATCTTTGGAAGAATATGGACTAGAGGCCTTTGGAAGCTTGAATGTCAACTTTGAAGTATTTTCAATATTCAAGTCTTTCAAAAGAGACTTGGGATTAGATTTTTCATTTCCTTTGGATGCTTTTGAATGTGTATCTTCAATAATGGATTTAGGAACCCATATTTGCTTTGATTTCACTTTTTTAATAGTAGACCTTTGTGGTCTCTTGAATTTTTTTTTTCCTCTTTGGATTCACATGTCAATTAGATGGGACATAGTGATCTTCATTTTTCAATGGATTCTTATGTTTATTCTCTCTCCCAAAAGACTTGGGATTTCTAGATGAATAAGGTTGATATGACTAGTTTAGATGGGTGGAAATTGATCAAGGATGAGTGTCTTTGTTGACCTTGAGGTATGATGGAAGAGATAGGAGTGGAAAACATAGGAGATGAAGGAACATAAGGTCCCAATATGGATGGAAGGTTTGAATACTTTATCTTAGATGAATAAGGACCAAGGATAGACTTAGGAAATGTGAATGAATAGTGGATAGAGATATCAACATCTTTAGAGTGAGCAACATGATCAAGGCCATCAATAGACTCATGAGTAGCTTTGATAGGAGCAACATTTTTAGTAGGATCATTTGAATCTTAAGCATATTTTCGAAGTGGATGTGGAGAAATAGAAAAAGAAGGTAGACTTTGATCTTGACAAGTTTGTTTATATAGCATAGGGATAGTAAGTTTCTCATGATTTTTTATAAGCTCAAGGGAAATAGTGGAAGTGGTGTCTTCATCATACCTAGGAGGTGGATAAGACATAGGATATGGAAGAATGACATCTTGAAATAGATGAAAGGGTTCTTGATCTTGATCTTTCTTGACATTTATAGCTTTAGCTTTTTGAGATTCCTCTTGACATGGAGCCACTTCTAAGGACATAGAAAAATATGAGGTTTGTATGATAAGCTCTTGAAGAGCATCACATGGATGTAATGGGGGATTAGCTTAAGTGGGGGACATAGCATCACATGAAGGTTGAGTATATTAAGTCTTAGTAGCATGGAAAAGGTCTGTAGCCAAGTATAGATCAGCTTGAGTTTCTTTTAGAGGTAGCCCTTAAGGTTACACACAGCCCATATGGAAAGCATTAGGTTCTTTGTTTGATGGAGGCATGTTGGAAAGCTTTGATGTGTTGGGAGATGCATGAGTGTTGGAAGAAGTAGAGGTATCAAGGAAACCACCACTAGACATAGGTTTATTAATATGATCCTACTTAAAAGAAGTATCCTCACCACATGAGTCATTAGAGGTATTAACAATACCATCATCAATAAGATCTTGGATTTTGTGTTTCAGCTCAATGCAATCTAAAGTACAATGCTCATTATGTTGATGAGAATCACAATAGATGTCCAAGAATGAATTTCCATATGAGCTAGACTTAGGCGACATGATGAGCTTGGTGCCAAGAAGTGTTTGCAAAGTGTCATCATAAGAATCTTCCAAGGAAGTTAAAGTTCTATCAAAAGTATGTCTAGAGTCATTATGTTGCTTCTAAAATGAATAGAATGCATCCATGTTTTTATCATTGTCTTGGTCAAATATAGGTCCATCATGAAAACTTGACATAGGCTCAAAGGAGGTATCACTTGTTTGTTCTCTAAAGAGGTCTTTAAATCTAGAAGATGAAGACATTTGATGTCTTTGAGTAGAATATGTAGACCTTGAAGAAGATGACTGATGTGTATGTAAAGGTCTTAAGGGAGATTCATTTAAGAATTCAATCTTCTCCTCTAACCTTTTATTAAGTTTAGACTTCATGTCTATCATGTGGTTAGAGAGATAAAGGTAAGAAAGATCATTTGTCTTTTCTAGTTCTTTGTATTGAGCATATAGATCTTGAAACTCTTTAGTGCCATGGAAGATATCGTGATCATCTAGATTTGGTTGAGGTTTGATAGCACAAGGTTTGAATGCCATAGTGGTAGATTATCAAGCATGAAGGAGACTAGAGTAAGATAATAAGTTGACACAAGATAACTTGATGTCCAAACTAGAGAGGTAGAGTATTCACTTGACCATATAGTAGAGGGAGATTAAAGTGAATTGTCAAGCAAGGTGTCAAAGAAACTTATGGCACTAGTGACTCAAGTCAAGAGCTAGGAAAGAAGAAAAATGGCCAAATAGATAGGGCAAGTGGGGTGACAAGTGAACAAATTTCCCAACACAAGAGTGTAGTCAAGAAATCAAGGTAACCATTTCAGAAAAAGAGATAACTAGTAAGTAGACATAGACCATGAAGATAGAAAGATAAAGATCACTAAGACCAAAGAGTCACTTTAAGAATTTTCAAGTAATAGAGACATAGAAAATAAAAGTCAAATGACGAGACTCGCCTTAGAAAGAAACACAAGAAAATGTTTGCACTTGATGTTTTGACTTGTTTGACAAAGTTGATAGCATAGAAAGTTCAATTTTCAAAAGCAAGATGTGACATATGGAGTAGTCTTAAAGTAATCAAGAAAGGGACAAAGCAACCTTTAATGATACAAGAATATGTGAGGTCTCAAAAAACATCCCTAGAACTATTGTTATGTGTATTTTCAAAATATTTCCACGGGTCCAACATTTTCAAGAACACATCAAGCAATATCTACCTAAAAGTCATGGTTCATTACTCAACAACTTGGCCCACACTAATTTCTCCTTCACCTCACACCAATAGGTTCACCCAAAAAGATATTGGCTTTTTCATGGAAATTCCATAATCATAACCAAGGGAACATAAATGGTGAGTGTAAAATCTTTGGGTGATCTAGATAATCTACTAGGATCGATCCTTGCACCAAGAAGTTGAGTGGAAACATAGGGTAGTTACAAACTTAGAGTGTTTAGAAAGGACTTTTGTTCATAATGTTCTTCTTTCACCCAATTACAAGACACCCCACCTTGTGGTAGGTAATAGACCTTGTAGCCACAAGAGAACCTTAAGTGTTCTTGCTTAGCATTTTCCTCATGGTCCCAATCCCACAAGTAATCACACTAAGTGAAGACAAAAAATATGTCTACCAAGATTTTGTGTCTTTGATAGCCTTGAGTTTATAGCAAGTTGGAATATCTAGGTTCACTTCTCCCCACTTGGGTCATTCCTCTTGGAAAGAGCAGGCCCTCCAAAGGATTCTAACTAAAAACAAATTGGATCCACCTTCAAGAGTCAATATTTCTAATTCACCACAAGGGTGAAGAACATACTCTCCTATCTTGATTGTTTCTTGCCAAACACACCAAGAAGCTTCAATTACCCCCTTGCTTTCAAAATCCCAAGGCAAGTCAAGATTTTTGATTCATCACAATGGTGAAGAGCATACTCTCCTATCACTAGAGAACTCCAATCACAAGAAAGTCTAATGTGCCTATGAAATGAAAGCAACTAATAGAGTGTCACACATGGAATAAAAGAGAACAAGCAAGTTTAGTTTTTATGCTTTAGGCAGCCCTGCAAATAAATTTTAGCATCCCTTGTGCATTTGAAGCTTTTCTATGCATTCTTTTCAAGGTAATTATGTAAGCATTTCAAGGCAACAACCTACAAACATAACCATTAGTCCCACAAATTAGTCCCAAAATAACATAAAATCTACAAATAGACCTCTATCAAATAGTCATAGACTTGTAAGATCTAACAAACAATAAGAAACAACTAAGAAACTAACTAAATCACTCAAACAACAAGAAAATCCAAGCTAAGCAACATTTTTTTTGCTGGAAGACTCTCCTACGATACTTTTTAGTATACTCGTGTGACAGTTTTCCTTTGTGTGATATTTTTGCTTAAGGCAAGTGATAAATCTTACTATGCTTAGGTGATAAAATATAGTAAGAGTGTGCACTACTTTTACTGGGAAATTATCACATGATAGTACAAACAAATGTTGCACGATACTAGAAGGGTTTCACCCAAAATCTGTGATTGTAAAAGAAAAGAAATTGTGGATAGAATGCACAAAATAGAAGAAATGCAATGAGATAAAGAGAAAAAATAGGACATTTTTTTGTAATCTGATTGAAATAGATCATCATATGAAAGATATTGTTGCTACAGAATATGTTCAATCATTATTTTGTCGCTGATGTCAAACTTGCTATTTGTTGGAATGGCAATTGCTTATAAGATCCAAGCACTATCACTTAGTTGACTGATGAAGAATCAATAAGATGTAAAAAAAGAACCTAAGGGAAAGGTTTAGTTATGGTTTTGGAATGAAGTGCAAAGATTAGTTAAGAAAATGATAAAGTGATGTATTGGCAATATACTTTAATATGAAGAGGTTGGCTACACTTAGAAACTATAGAAGAAGAATTTGTAATAAGACTATTTGTAAAGCTTGATTAAATTCATTAGAGGGAGCTGAGAAAACTAGTTCAAGTGGAGTAAAGATCAAGTGTTGAGTAAAGATCAAGTGCTGAGTGAAGATCAAGTGCCGAGTGAAGATCATGTGTTGAGTTGTGTTCATGTGCCAAGCATCAGAAAGTCAATAAGTGCTGAGCTACTGCATTATTTGAAAAGTCAAAGATTCACCAAATCCGAGTCGACATGGTTGTTATCTAGAATTTTTTGAACTAGATGGAAGATAAGAATGATGAGCTGGTGGCATAGAACACTATGTAAAACATTTTTGAGTGAATACAACTGGATTCTACACAAAGTTTCTAGGTAAAAAATAAGATATGGGATAGATACATTGTATCCTACCTAATCTTTTGAAACCCTAAAGTTGGAGAGGGTGAATCGAGCGAGAAAATTATTCCAAATTTCTATTTAAGGAGTCATAAGGTCATGAAGCTAAGAGGTTGGTCAAGTATGAAAGCATGAAGTGTTGAAGAAGGTGCTAAGGAGGAAGAGAGCACAAAAACTTTGTTTTGATAGGTGATCACAGAGATGATTGCATTGGTATGATGAGCAAGAAGACTCAAGAAGATGAAGCTTGAGAGGAAGACAAGTTGTCAAAGCCATAATGATTGAAGCCAAGCAAAGGATTGAACTGAAGTATGATCTAAAATCTGCAAGATATGTTGTGAGTTGTATCAGATCAAAAGCCCTTATTGTTACTCTCTAGCAATTATAACAGTTAGTATAAATCCTATGGACTTAGGTTGGTTTAATAGTCTTGTTGTAAATCCCTTAACAGGGTGACATTCCAAGTGAATGTTCCAAAGTCTTTTGACCAGGCCCATTCCTAATAGTATGGTGAAACCATCTAACAAGATCACATTTAACAATGTGTTGTAAGCCTTTAACATGGCATCACTTCAGAAGAGTGAGAATTGAGTAGCATGTTACTGGTAGTTTTTCCCAAATTGGGTTTCCACATAAATCATTGTGTCATGTGTTGATCTTGCATGTTTTATTCCTACATGTTGATTTACTGTAACTTGCTAAGATGATTGTTTTAAGCTTGGATGCAGGAATAGTTTAATGGGCTCATTATAATTGGTGAAAAAGTATTATTAGGGCATTTAGATCTTGGATAAATGATTCACCCCCTCTTAGTTATTCTAAAACAATTCCAACAATTGGTATCAGAGCCTTGCTACTGATTTAGTTTAAATGAACTAGAAATAGAAAATATCAAAATGCCTAAGAGAGAAGTTCCCAAGCTCAACAAAGACAACTTTGTTGCATGGAAAAGTTTGATGAAGTTGCATCTTGGATCCATAGGTGATTATGCCCAAAATTCAATTGTTATTGAACATGTTGATCCAACTGGTACTCTTACTGCAAAAGATTTGAAAAACAAACAATAACACAATCAGACAATGTTGGAGATTGCTTCTACACTCAACTATGCTGAATTCGATGATATCAAAGGATGTAACACTGCATTCAAGATGTGGAAAGCCCTGTTAGACATTTATGGAGGAGATCAAAATGTCCAAAGAGCAAAAAGAGAAAGCCTCAGAGGAAAGTTTGATGACATGAAAATGGAGGAAAATGAGAATGTTTCTCAGCATGCCTCTAGAATAAAGGAAGTGGTAAGTGCAATAAGATGTTTGAATGGTCAATTAGATGATGATACTATTAATAGTAAGTTCTTAAGAACCTTTCTCCCTATCTATGCTATTAGAGTATCAGCTATACAAGAGCTAAGATGTGTACTAGGAAACAATCTAAGTTTTGAAGGTATAGTGGGTAGACTTACTGCATTTGAGTTATCTAACTTTGATAACTATAGACCCGAGAATGTTGAATTTTCTTTCAAGGACAAGCTATCACTGAAAGACATTGAATAGGTGAAATCAAAGAAGGGAAGAAAGATGAAATATGTATCCATTGATAGTAGCACTAATGAGGAAGATGTGGAACAATTGGAAGCATTACTAGCTAGAAGATTTCATAGAGGCAAAGGAAAATTCAAGGGTAAGCTACCTATCATTTGTTTCAATTTAAATGAAGTAGGACATATTGTTGCAAGGTGTACATAGAAAAAGGAATACAAGGAAGGCAGCAAGTACAAAAATAGAAGAGAAGATGATAAGAGAGATTACAAAGACAAAGGCAAGAAGTGTTATATTGCTTAAGAGGATTCTGATGACAATGATGATGAAATTGTTTATGTGGCCATGAAGGAATAGTCTGATGAAGAAGATCCTATAGCATTGGTAACATGTATGAGCAAGAATGACAAATTGATCATAGATAGTGGGTGCTTACATCACATGACAGGAGACAAAAGTAAGTTTGTTAACTTTACTCAGTATGATGGAAATAGTGTTAGATTTGGAAATGATGCTCCATGTCAAATCAGAGGAAAAGGTTCTATTAAGCTTACAGAGCAAATTTCATGTGATAATGCATACTATGTTGAAGGACTAAACTACAATTTGTTGAGTGTCTCACAATTAAGCAATGTAGGGTGCAAAGTAGAATTTGGAAACAAAATTGCAAAAATCTATGATACTGATGGAAAATTGATAGGAAAAGGAGATCAAACAAGAAGCAATCTATTTTACCTTGATATGGAAAATGCTTCTTATTTTATTGCAAAATTTGATGATGTTTGGTTATGGCATAGAAGGCTATGTCATGTCAACTTTGATAATCTAGTCAATATTAGTAAAATGAAGAAAGTCAGAGGTTTACCTAAACTGAAGAAGCCTGACAACATCATGTGCAGACAATGCCAGCTAGGAAAGATGACTAAGTCAAGTTTCAAGAGTAAAAACTATACATCTAAAGAAGTACTTGAGTTAGTCCATACTGATTTATGTGGTCCAATAGAAGTGCAAAGCTACAAAGGAGATAAATATATAATGTTTTTTTTTTTTATGACTATTCTAGGATGATGACTGTTATGTTCTTAAAGCAAAAATTTGATGCTTTTCAAATGTTTAAGTAGTATGTGGCTAGAGTTGAAAAGGAAACAAGAAAGACTTTGAAATGCCTGAGATCAGATAGAGGTGGAGAATTCATATCAAATAAATTTGAGATATTTTGCAATGACAAGGGAATCAAGAGAAAAAAATTAGCTCCTAGAACTCCCCCATAGAATGGAATTGCTGAGAGAAGAAATAGATTTGTGATTGACTGTGCCAGAACATTGATGATGGAAAAGACTTTTGCTCTGAAATATTGGAGAGAAGCTGTAAGTGTAGCTATTCATGCACTAAACTGAGTATAAATCAAGAAAGGTACAAATGCAACACCTTTTGAATTATGGTATGGTCACTCACCCAATGTAAAACATTTCAAAGTATTTGGTTGCGAATTCTTTATCCTTAAAGATACTAGAAATGAAAAATTTGATGCAAAAAGTGATGAAGGCATATTCCTTGGTTACACCACTAGAAGTAAAGCATATAAGTGTTTAAATACTAACATTGACAAAATTGTGGAAAGTGCAAATGTAAACTTTGATGAGCATACAAAAGTCCAAGTTGAAGAACTAGAAAGAATGGATGAATACAGAACCTTTGTGTATTCTTATGAAGGAATGCTTGTTAATGAGGATGATATTAATCAAATTGGGATTCAATAGAAAGTTTTAGTTTCAGTCGAGTCACAACTAGTGAATGTCAAGCTGCATTTAGAAGCCAAGTTGCAAAATGAAGAAAATGCACATTTTGACTCTAAAGTTAGTACACATGAAAGAGATGTAGAACTACTTGACACATGTAACTTATTATACATTTACCCAATTTGAAAAATTCTTTTTTTTTATTGAAAGAGAACTCAAGTACGAAGATTCTAGTTATTTTTCAAAAAAAATATTCTCTTAGTTACCATTTTTCCATGAGCATCTAATATAGAGGTTTATTTTTTTTATAATGAACATCTTTTCAATTAACATAAAAAATGTATACCTAAAAAAATTAAAATGTATCAAATTCATAGTCATTAGAAAGATTATTCTGAGTACTTATGTCATGGAAAATGACATGTCCTTAGTGTTCCATCTGAATGTAGTGATTGAGCCAAGAAGCCATGAAAACAACTAAAACTATTATAGACTTTGTAAAAGCCATCTACTTTGCTAGTTTTGGTGGAAACTAACTTTCTATCAATTTTTTTAAAATAGTTTCTATAGAAACTTGTAAAGTTTCTTACTAGATTTTAACTTATTTGTAAATTGATGCACAGTTGTGTTGCGAGTATGATCACTAATGCCAATGGATTGATTCAGCTCCAAAATCTATAGAAGTTAGTTTAGTAATAATAGATATAAAATAATATTATTGAACTCATAAGTTCCTCCCATCCTTTGAAGTTCTTGCATTAATAGATATTGATGCCTTGTTTACTTTGGGTAGGTTAGATATATATCAAGTGGAAGAGGTGTGGGGATGAATAGCCATGTCTTTGAATAGAGACATGGACATTCATTCTCACACCCATTAAGAGATAACTAATCCTCATGATTTGTTACTGACTTAAACCAAAGTAATTAAGTGTATTACCAATCATTAAATTTGTGGCTTGATATAAAGGATAGATCGATCATGATTTAGATATCAAAGGAATCAAAAGTATTTTCAATCATGCCTTAATGATCTCTAAAAATATATATGTCATCAGTTTCAAATAGTGAATGAAAACATACAACACATATGTATGCATCTATGTATAATAGTGTGTGCATCATACTATTGTACATATATGCATATGTATATGTTAATCATAGTAATGCCAGAATAAAGCTACATGCATTAGCAATCCCTCTTAGCTAGGTAAGAAAAAGTGCATATATATAAGTTCTCCTTATTTGAAAAGTAATATCCTCAATATATATTTAATAAAATTGAGTCTCATGGTATTCTTTCTAGTTATGGTGTGTACATAGATATCAAGTCACATGATATCCACCATAAGGGATCATGGTATATCCATAGATATTAAGTCACATAATATCCACCATGAGTTTGAAGATATTGATCTTCAATAGATATCAATTCAACATGCTCTTTTAACTATTATAATTTCTCCATGAATATCAAGTCACATGATATTCATCATGATAGTAATCTAATCATTATAAATTCGTAACCTTGTATTATTAGAACCAACATTTCATTATAAAAGATTGTCACCTTTAAATAATGAGCATATGGTAGGACCATGAGTCATAGAGTCACACATATGACAAAAGAGTTTACACTTTAAACATCTTTATTGAAATAATACAAATTTACAAAGTTGAGACTCAATCTCATAAACTTACATTTCAACCAAGCCAAGTTTCTTTCTGAATTGATCAACCATCACTTTAGGAATAGTGTTGGTGAGAATGTCAGCTATTTGATCACTTGTATTAATATATTCTAACTAAATAGCTCTTCTTTCCACCATGTCTCTTACATAGTGGTAAGTAATTTCTATATGCTTGGATCTATCATCAATTACTAGATTCATAGATAACTTGATACAACTTTGGTTATCATAGTGAATAGTGGTAGGTTTCATAGGCTCACCAAACAAGTTAGAAAGCAACTTTCAAATCCACACTGCTTCTTTGGCTCAATTGTTGCTATAATATACTCTGTCTCAATAGAACTTTGAGAAACTGAAGCTTTCTTTCTATAGATCCAAGAAATCATAGTTGATCCTAAGTTGGAACAACATCCTAATGTGCTTTTCTAGTCTTTTACACTTTTGGCCCAATTAGAATCAATATATCCATGTAAATCCTAGCTAATATTCTCATATTTAAGTTCATAACCAATATTACCTTGGAGATCCCTTAATATATCCTTCAAAGCAACAAGATGAATCTCATGAGGTTCTTACATAAATTGATTTAATGCATTCACAAAATAATAGATATCAGGTCAAGTATTTACAAGATACATTAGGGACCTAATTATCTGTTAATATAAAGTGGGATCAACTAGTTTAGATTCATCACTTACTTCCTTTAGCTTGTGTAAGTTGGTTTCCATAGGTGTAGACATAGGTTGATAGTCCTACATTCCAAATCTTTTCAAAATATCAAACATATACTTCTTTTGATGTAGAAAGATATTCCCAAATTTTTGACATACTTCCAAACCAAGAAAGTAACAAAGAATTCCTAAGTCCTTCATTTCAAATTTAGAAGCCAAATTTTCTTATACTAATTAATGAGATTTTATTCCCCTATAATTAGAAGGTCATCAACATAAAGAATTAGAATTAGCATATGACTTTTAGTTACCTTAAAGTAGATATTTGGATCAGCCACATTCTTGGTGAATCTAAAAATTAAAAGGTATTGTCAATCCTTTCATGCCAAGCTTGAGGAGCATGCTTGAGTCCATATAGAGCCCTCTTCAATTTACATACATAAGAGGTAGCATCATGAGTCACAAATCCTTTAGGTTGTTCCAAGTATATTTCTTCCTCAATTTTTCGATTAAGAAAGGTAGTTTTTACATCCATTTGATGGATTTTTCCAACCTTTGACTATTGAAATAGCTATTATAGCTCTAACTAAGGTAACCTTGGCAATAGGTGCAAAATTTTCTTCAAAGTCAATTCCTTCCTTTTGAGAAAACCCTCTAGCCACAAAATGAGCTTTATGTTTTTCAATGCTACCATCTACAACTTACTTAACATTGAAGAGCCATTTTGAAGGCACAACAAATTTTCCCTTAGGTCTAGGAACTATATCCCAAACATAATTTTTTAGTATCAATTGATACTCTTCCACCATTACATCTTTCCAAGCTTGATGTTTAAGTGCTTCTTAAGTACTTGAAGGCTTAGGGTTTGGAATCTCACACATGAAAGCATTGTATGTCAGTTTTCTAGGTCTCTTTCTTTCTCAAAAAGTCCTTGAAGGTGCTTCAAATCCATCTCCTTCCTGTATAATTTTTCTTTCCCAAAGTGGCCTTTTAGAATGATCAAGACTCTCTTCTTGAGTCTCAAGAAGGATCCTGGTTTCATTTGAAGTATCTTCAAGGTACTCCCTTTGAATCTTAGAAGCAAGAGCCTCTTCTTGGGATATGTCAATTGTATCTAGTTCATCAAAAGTTTTGGCTCTTCTGAAGGAAATGTCTTCTTCAAAAATGACATCTCTTCTTAGTCTATTTGTTTTTGTCCTAGTATGTGAACTCAATGTCCTTTTACTGTTTCACTAAAACCAATAAGAATTCCTTTTCTTCCAGAAGGTTCTAACTTTTTCCTTCTCTCCTTAGGTACATTAACATACATAGGACATCCAAATATCCTTAAGTGATTGATGTCAGGTTTCTTTCCTAAAAATGCTTCTCTAGGGGTCTTATTGTCCAAATATGAGTGAGGACATCTATTCTGAATATAGATTAATTTATTAGATGCTTCAGCCCAAAATGACATAATCAAGTTTTGATAAAAAATCACAGCCCTAGAAGCTTTTACAATAGTTCTATTTTTCCTTTCAACAAATCCATTTTATTGAGGATTGTAGGGGACTGTAAACTCCCTCTTAATCTCACCAAGTTTGCAGAACTCTTTAAATATTATAGAAGTGTACTCTTTCCCATTATCTATCCTCATAACTTTAATTTTATTTATTGAGGAGTTTTCAATGATTGTTTTGAATTCTTTAAATTTACAAAGAATCTCTTCATATTATTTTCACTTAAGGAAGTATATCCATGTATTCCTTGAGAAGTCATTAAAACATATCACATAGTATAGGTAACCTCCTATAGATGGCAAAGACATGGGTCCACATAGATCAAAGTGCACTAGTTCCAAGACATCTTTAGTTTTGTTCAAACTATGAGGGGCTAACCTTTTAGTGTTTTTCCCTAAGGCACAACCTTTGTAAGATTCATTATGAATATGCCTTAATTTAGGCATTTTGGTTACTAACTATTGACACAAATTCTTGCACCCTTTCCTAAAGTCTTACCTACAGGAATCCTAATGTAATATGGAAACAATATTGAAAGTGTGGGACATTGTGACTTGAGATTGAGTCTTCAGAGAAGGCCAATTTCCTTACTATTAGGATGTAGCTAACTATTTCTTGAGAGGAAAAGGGGAAAGGAAGGCATGAAGGAAAACTACCTAATCTAATCTAAGAAGAGGTGATACACCAAATAGTATGTTCAACCTTATCTCTGCACAAGAATGCATAGTTCACCAATATAATCTCAAAGTATACTAATTAAATCCTTTCTTAATCCAATAACCATATGTAGATCAAAAACTAAAAGAATACTATAAGGAAGAGACGTCACTTTATATCATTCAAGAAATGAAGGCAATACATTAACACAAAGGCAAGCAGGTATTGCATAGTATATTACTGGAAGAAAGAAATACAACAAAGGAATGTATTAACTTAGAGGCAAAAGGAAATTACAATAGTAGAGCATAGACATAAAATACTAAAAAATTAGAGAAAAAAATATTGACTCTAAGAAGGGTTACAAAATCTTCTTTTATAGTGCAAGCATAACTTAGATAACTTCTACCCTAAGGAAAAACTCAACAAGTACATTCAAGATTGTAGAGAAAAATTACTAAAAATATGGAAGAGATCTGATTAGGGCACACATCCAGATGTTAGAAAATCACTTCTTCACCAAACAGAGCCCTAAAAGACAAAAATGATGGCCATTAACATTTTTATTAATTAGATAGATCACCAGGTGGTGATGGAGTCTTCCTTTACATTTATTAGGCATGGGAAATGATGAAAGTGGTTGAAGGAGATCAAAATGATCAAATTTTCCATCAAAGAGTTGCTTCCTTTGTTATCAGTATGCTAAATTACCTATTTCATCAGTCAACTAGAGTCAACCTTTAGTCCTTGCCACATGGACCAATCATCCTTTATCATTCTGCTACTCTACCATCATTCAACTTATGTTTCATGTTTGACTACCTGCGATCACAACTTTTCCACCAAATTTCTTCATTAGCAATCATTACTTGTGAAACTATGACCAATTATCTATCGTTGCTTCAAAACTTGTCTTCAACATTTTCCATTAACTATTGCAACCTATAGAAACTATGAACCTAACCATCACATACTATTTGCACCATCACAACATGGATCTTGACTTAGCATAAAATTTTTGTGACTTTGCAAAAAATGAACTTAACCAATTTTGGTGATATCCACCTAGGCTCGTTGAGACATGTGGCACATCATCATTATCTCACCATATAAATTGAGCATAAAATTTTCTATAATGACATAGTGATATGTGTCAATTTCTTTAGATCCAATGATCGATAATACAGCTGGGACCCCTTGTGCATAGGTAACTCCTTAACTAGTTAGAGACTGCCATATCACCTAGGTCATCCTCACTTCATGTTATCTCTGCTTCATGGTTTAATACTTTAACTCATGACAGACCCTAGCAACTGCACGCACAAGGTGATTTGCGACTTCACCATCCTGACCATGGTCTATACTAAACTCTTTATGATTGAGAAATCAAGAGAGATTGCTACATCACCATTGATAACTAGATGGAAGCCTTTTAAACTACAAAGTTGTGCTAACCACCAAAAGACCATGTCGCACATTTGCATCTCTCTTAACGGTTAAGCCATATACTATAGTGATTGGGTGATGAAGGGTAGTCTCATGGTCACAACTTGAGTTTCTAAGGGGATAAAGCATAACGAAAGATTGAGACTTAGGATAATAAAGGATAAACCAAAGCTTTGAATATATGATCGTTGGACATGTTTGGTAGGCAAAACACAATTTTTTTGTGGTAGGGAAAATATGGTTAACAATTTTGGTGAGTTAGAGGGGATACTAGCCTACTACATATGTGACCAGTGGCCTTTAAGAATCTATTGGGCTATAGAGTCACAAAAAACCATAAATTTCTCTATAAAGGAAAACTAGAAATACAAAGAACCGTGACCTTTGCAACTATGAAATAAAAGAACTCTGCCTCCTCTAAACTACAAACTCAAAACCTGATATCTCTAGAAGAAATAGCATGTTCACATGCACTTATTGAAAACTTAAAAAATACTTTGATATATACAAAAAACCCTAACCCTCTCTAGAAGTAGGGCTTGAGGTAAATCCCATTAACTAGAATGGGAAGGGCATCACCATTGGGCCTAAATAGTTGGAAGGCATTGACCTACTTGTAACCAGTGATCACATAAGGTCCACTCCAAATAGAATCAAACTTGGAGTGCCTTCCTGATTTGGCTCTATCTACATCCCACTTGAGGACAAGGCCTCCTCTAAAACTTCTAGCCTTGGCCTTCTTGTCAAAGCTCCTTTTGACCTGTTATTGATGTACCTCAAGAGTTTGCATAGCTTGCTACATTTTTTCTTCTAATTCAATTAGTTTTGCTAACCTAATTATCATGGGATCATTTTCCTCTAGCTCCAATTGATGAGTCATCTCAAGAGAGGGGAATTCTAGAGAAATAGGAATCCTAGCCTCCCTTCCATAAACTAGCATAATAGATGAATTCCTAATTTCTCTCTTGGGTGTAATTTTGTCAGCCTAAAGGGTCATCTTCAACTTGGCATGCCAACTTGTCTAATTGTCTTCAATTTTCCTCCTTGTGATCCTAAGGAGATTCTTATTAGAGGATTTGGCCAAGCTATTGCCTTGGGGATAATAATTTGAGGAAGTGCTAAAATATATCCCATATTCTAGAACCCAAGAAAATATGTGAACTCCAACATAAGATTTGGTATTATCATATATGATAGTTGAGGGAACACCAAATCTTGTTACAATTCCATCAAGGAATTCAATTATTGAGGCCTTTGTTGTATCCTTCAAACCCATTGCCTTAGTCCATCTTGTGAAATAGGCTATGGCTGCCAAAATCCATTTATGACTAGTACTAGAGGGTAGATTTATTGGACCAATGAAATCCAAACCCCATTGGGCAAAAGGTTGGTCAACTTGAATGGGATGGAGGGGAAGGGCAGCCAATCTTTTCTTTCTTAAGAAAAAGACACATTTCTCACACTTCCTTACCTAATTATGGAATCATTAAATATGGTGGACCAATAATAGCTAGCCCTCATTATCTTCATCATAGTGACTCTAGCTAAAAAATGACCCCCAATAGGGTCATCATGAAATTCCTTCAGGAACCTGTTGACCTAATTTTGTATGTATACATTTGAGTAGGACTCCATTGGAATCATTTCTGAATAATACTTTATCCACCAAGATGTAGGGAAGAGCTTATAATTTTAACTATCTCCTCTTGGTTCTATCTAGGCCTTGGGGGTATCTTCCTTTTGTCAAGAAGGCAGTCATGTCCAGCAACCAATCAATTTGATCTTCATTCTCCACTAGTTGTTTATTTTGGATTCAAAGGGAAACCTCTCCATATCTCTCAAAAGATCAAGCCATCTACTCACATAGTCCCTTCTCTCTTACCAACTTGGTGATCTTGATATATATGTCATATATATGACTCTAGTAATCCATCCCCCTCTCTTCTCATTTATATCCTTGTTCAAGAGGAAATATTTTACACTTGCATGTGGAACTAAAAGGTAGACTTTGTTGTGAAACAAGAGATGTTTGAATTTTTTGAGATCCCTCACAACAAGGACCTATATCTCTACCTAAATGTATATTTCCTCATAATCATTGAGCCCTTCATTGAAGAAAGAAATAGGTTGTTCTAGATTTTCATCATCAAACTATGTAAGAATAGCTCAAATTCTTATCTTTCCTCCAAGGGAGCAGAGGATAAAATGTTTGTCAAATTTGCGATTGACAAGAGTAGGGGCTGATGCAATTGACTACTTGATTTCTTCAAAACTAACCTTTCCCTCTTTGGTCCAAGTGAACTCCATGTTCTTCTTTTACATAGTTGTGAGAGGCTTTACCATAGAAGCAAGATCAAGGATGAATCTCGTTATGAAGTTGATCCTACCAAGGAAACTCTACAATCCTTTCTTATGGGTGGAGAAGTGGGAGAGAAAGAATTGCTTCCACCCTCTTTGGATCTATTTTTAACCTATTTCATGACACAATATGCCTTAACAACTTTTCGTAGTTAGTAGAAAAAACACACTTCTTGGGGTTTAGGGACACACTATACTCTCTACATCTTTCAAATACCTATCTCAGTTGATCAAAATGATCTACTATGTGCTTTGAAAAGATAGTTATACCATCCAAATATACTAGCACAAATTTTTCCAACATACCCTTGAAGGCCATCTCCATTTTCTTTTGAAATGTGGCACCTGCATTGGTTAGTCCAAAAGGAATCTTATAATAGGCATAGATGCCCCACTTAGTAGTGAAAGCAACCTTCTATCTGTCAAACTCTTGAACTAACACCTGATTATAGCTTGAAAAACCATCTAAGAAAGAAAACCTTTCTAAACCACTAACCCTGGATAGGACTTGTTCCATGGAAGGAAGGGGGTGGTGTTCTTTAAGAGAAGCACTATTAAGGTGTCTAAAGTCTACACATAGTCTAATCTCTCCACTCTTTTTCCTAATAGGAACAAGGTTATCCACCCATGAGGAGTGCTTGATTAGGAAAATAATGTTGGCCTCTATGAGCTTTGATAGTTATTTTCTCATTAATGGTTAAATCTTAGGGTTAACCGACCTTTGCTTCTACTTAACAGGCTTAGAATTATCATCTAAATCTATGGTGTGCTAAGATAATTTTGGGTCAAAACCCTTTAATTCTTCATAAGTCCAAGCAATAATCTAATGAATACCTCTTATTCAATATTAGTGCATACCTTTCCCAAATTGAGAGTCCTTCCATTAGCAACAATGAAAGGTTTATGATCACCCTTGCTTGCAGTTAGATTTTAACCCTTGCTCTTTGCTTGATTGTTATAGTTGAAAATGACCTCCAAAGTGACTAGACTTTTAGACAATTTGTTGGAGTTCAGGTTCAAAATCTAGTCTCCATGCTGACTTTGGAGCTTAGACTAGTTTTAAGCAAAGAACTCTACATCATTTTACAAGAAATTGACAATCTACACGTCAAAGTCAAAAACCTTCCAATTTGTGCTATTATCAGGGACAACATGCCTTTCAACAATTATAATCTATTGCTCCCTTTTATTAGCAACTTTCTTTGGTATATCATAAGAAGCACCAATTGTTACAAGCTTGTTAGCATGTTTATTTTCTCTCCTAGGGACACTCTAAATGTTGAATTCTTGGAAGCCCTCAAGAAAATCCCAAACTCTATTCTTGTATGATTTGAGAAGGTTGTTTGTTGTAACATTCTATCTTCTTACTTGATCAAAAACCAACTCATTATCCCCATATACTTCCAAGGACTTGATTCCTCTCCTTTATGCAAGTTGGAGACCCTAGATCAAGACTTCATACTCTACTACATTATTAGTGCAACTAAATTGGAGCCTATAAGAGAAACAATATTTCTCCAATTTATGGGAAATGAGCATGACACCAGCCCCTGAGCCATCAAAGAACATGCTCTACAATCCATCAATATCTTCTTTCCCTTTTATGAGATAAGGAATATGAGATTCCTTCTCTAATATGCAATATATTTCAAGGCCTATCTCTCAAGCTTCTTGTATTAAATAAAACTAATAATAAGTGGCCCACTCATCCAAAAGAAAGTTAGGCACTTCTACCAAAGAAGTGGTAGGCTCTTTTGCCATGTCTCCATCCTCTTCTTCAAAAATAGTACAATTCATGTTTATGGGACTAGGGGTGTAGGTTTCTATATGATTAAGGGCCAAAGGCTCTACTCTTATGGAAGCTTTTGTTCTATACCTTATTCTAAAATATATATAAGACCAATTAGATAAAATATAGCCACCTATTTGTGTAGTAAAGTCCCTAGAGAGATAGATGGTAAAATGTGGTTAGACCTCATCTATTGATATATCTTGTGTTATAATACAACCAAGGTAGGCATGCAATGCCATCTCTATATTTTTAAAGAAACCTACATTCTTAATAGAGCTTCCATATAATTAGAGCACATATCTAACCATTGGCTCATATTTAATACCCATGAGGTTAGCTACACATTTAGACATTACAGAGCTACTAGCCTCAGAATCTATCATACAATTATGGACTAGTTTATCTCCTATGATTAAAGAGACATAGAAAGGAGGAGGCCTAACCTTTTTACTTGTTTCTACCTCCTTTGATGGTTGTACAAGACTTGTGGCACTCTCCTCTCTTGATGGTTGATCTTTCACTTCTATGGTCTCTAGCTCTTGCTATAGTAGCTTCTTCTTTGATGGTATAGTAGCAACAACATCCTATAAAGAGATATTGACATTAGTCTTTTCCATTTGATCCACCACATTAAAGATAGGGACACTGACTGAAGCTTTAGGAACTGTATGGTTAGGTGGTTTAATTTGAGAAGCCAAAGATTCAATAGACTTCTTGTTTCTTGTATCTTGTCTCTGTTGAGGGGTACCATTGGATTATGAATAAATCACTGGCACATGACAAGCCACATCTAAAGTTGAAGCTTGATTAGGTGAAGGAGATGTAGCATCTTCAATGACTCTTCTTTGACTTTTGGTATTATGATCTATGACATCATGGATAGCATGAAAATGTTCTTTTGAATGACAATTCATGAAAGAATAATCATCTTGATGTCATAGATGAGAAGAAACAACTGGTTGATTAGCATTGTGTTGTTGATCTTCTTCTTGTTATTGTGTAGTTAATGCCAAATAAAACTCTACCCTATGACAAATACAATATCCATAGGAGTAGTTACAAGGATAAAAGTCTTGATCTTGAGAAAAATTATTTTGAGGGACTGAAGCCTTATTTAGGTCGGTATTCATAGTTTGATTATTATCAATAGGTCTATTCTAATTGCAGGGAACATGACTCGAGTTTGGAGGTCTATTATGTATGGGACCTTGATACTAAAGTTGGGGAGGGTTATTATTTGAGCTTGTTGTCTCTTCATAGTCACCAACTCATTACTCATTTTTTTCATTACTTCACTATTGTCCTCTATCTTCTTTTCTTGATCCTACAACTTCTTATCCATACTGTGCATCAATGTCTGCATCATGACCTTAATCTTATCAACTCCATTAGAAGATGTGGAGGCTATTGGGACCACAACAAGGGACTAACTTGTAGAAGAAGTCAGAATATGAGCTATAATAGGCTTATGATTGGGCATATTAGGATAGAAAGACATTGGAGGCCTTGGAGATAACTTCCCTCCTTGTATTAAGATATTTTTTCTCTTATGGAAATCTCATAAGAATTTGGTAAAGTGTCCCCTCCCATAGATTGTAGAGTGGTAACAATATCACTATTAAAGGCTCTAAGGTAATACATAAATGCATTATCAGGAGAAGGCTTTACTGTAGTAGGTATTCTATCCCATGTCTTCTAAAATATATAATTAAAATTTGTCATATATTAATGTGGAGCTCTCTTGATAGTTGTCAAATTCTCTAAGAGTGATAGGTAATCACTTTTGTCCTCAAAATGCTTGCAAAGCCTTGCTCCTAACCCATCCCAATCAGTAATAGATTTATGAGGTAAACCTCTATACTATTGTAATGTTTTTCCTTTTAGTGATGAAGATAGAAGCCTAACAACAATATCATCCTCTAAAATACCATGTATATTGCAAACATTTGAAATTTCTTGAATATGTTCTATAGGGGAGATGGAAGTTTCACTAGTAAAACTAGGTATACTTTTGAGAGCTGACACTAAAATATCATATATTTGAGCCCAAAGGAGAGGACTACCACCATTAAATATGGAAAATGCATGTGCTCAAGGTTGAGCCATATGGAATAATGACCTCTCTATATGAAAAGGTGGCAACTTAGGTAGTAATCTATCAATAGGAGGAGTGGAGAGAGATCTTGTAGGTGTATGTGTTACTGTTACACTCTTAACTAGTGATAAAGATAATCTATTTCTCTTTCTTCTAGGGTTTGAAAGTGAAAGCTTAGTGTATTGAGAATTATCTCTAGAAGATGCCCTTGTATTAGCTTTGGTCATGAATCATAGAAACTTGATCTAGAAACTAGATATATTGTAGTATAGAGTCACCAAGTACATAAAAATGAACCTCTTGATGGCCTAAAAATATTGAGAGCAACACTATCTTCTCATCATGTATTGGAACTTTTCTTCTTTGACACCAATAAACTTATAAAGCTTCAATAGTTTTTCCCATAGGGTGTGCCAAAAACTATTGACATAAAAGCCTGTAGCCTTGTCTAAAGTCTTACCTAAAGGTAGCTTCATGTAACATGGAAATAATCTCAAAAGTGTGGAGCATTGTGACTTGAGATAGAGTCTCTACGGAAGGCCAGTTTCCTTACTATCAAGATGCCCTTAACTATTGCTTGAGAGGAAAAGGGGAAAGGAATGCATGAAATAAAACTAGCTAGTCTAGTCTAAGAGGAGGTGATACACAAAATAGTATGTTCAACCATATCTCTATCCAAGAATGCACAATTCACCAATATAATCTCAAAGTATACTTATTCAATCCTTGCTTAATCCAACAACCATATTTAGCTCAAAAACTAAAACAATTCTATAAGGAAGAGAATTCACTCTATATCATTCAAAAGCCAAGTAGATACAATCATACAGCCAAGAAATGAAGGAAATACATTAACACAAAGGTAAGGAGGCATTGCACTATATATTAATGGAAGAAGAGATACAATAGAGGAATGTATTAACTCAGAGGGAAAAGGAAATTAGAGCAGCAGAGCATAGACATAAAATACTATAGAATCAAAGAAAAAAATATTGACCTTGAGAAGGGTTACAAAATTTTCTTTTATAGTGCAAGCATAACTTAGACAGCTTCTACCCTAAGGAAAAACTCGGCAACTACATTCAAGAATGTAGAGAACAATTACTAAAAATCTAGAAGAGATCTAATCAAGGCACACATCCAAATGTGAGAAAATTACTTCTTCACCAAACAAAGCTCTAGAAAGACAAAAATGATAGCCATTAACATTTTGACTGATTAGATAGATCACCAAGTGGTAATGGAGCGTTCCTTTACATTTATCAGGCATGGGGAATGGTGAAATTGGTTGAAGGATATTGAAAAGATTAGATCTACCACCAAAGAGTTGCTTCCTTTGTTATTGGTATGCCAAATCACCTATTTTATTAGTCAACTAGAGCCAACCTTTAGTCTTTGCCATGTCGAGCAATCATCCTTTATCATTTCGCCACCCTGCCATCATTCAACTTATGTTTAATTTTTGACTACCCATAATTGTAGCTTCATCGCCACCTTTCTTCATTAGTAATAATTACTTGCAAGACTATGACCAACTATCTATCACTGCTTCACAGCTTGTCTTCAACATTTTCCATTGACTATTATGACCTAGAGAAACTATGAACCTAATCGTCAGATACCATTCATGTCATCGCATCATGGATCTTGAATTAGCATAAAATGTCTATGAATTTTCTAAAATGAACTTAAATTCCATTATTCATATCCACCTAAGCCTATTGAGACATGTGGCATGTTGTTGTTATCTCACCATATAAACTGAGTGTACAATTTTCTATAACAACATAGCAATATGTGTCAATTTCTTTAGATACAATGATCAAGAATACAACTAGGACCCCTCTTGCACAGTTAGCTCATTAACTAGTTAGATACTACCATATCACCAAGTCATCCTCACTTCATGTTATCTTCGCTTCATAGCTTAATCCCTTAACTCATGATTGACCCTAGTGACTGCACACACAAGGTGATTGGCGACTTTACCATCCTGACCATAATTTATACTAAACTTTTTGCAATTGAGTGATTAAGAGATATTGCTACATCACCATTCATAATTATATAGAAGCCTTTTAAATAATGAAGCTATGCTGACCCCTGGGAAGACCATGTCACACATTCACACCTCTCTTGATGGTTAAGCCATAGACTGCAGCGACTAGGTGATGAAGGGTACTCACATGGTTGCAAATTGAGTTTCTAAGGGGATAACACATAAAAAAATATTGAGACTTAGGATAGTAAAGGATAAACCAAAGTTTTGAATATATCTTTTATTTGATCTTTTGGGCATTTGAATATATGACTGTTGGACATGTTTGGCAAGCAAAACTCAAATTTTGGTTAAAGGGAAAATATCGTTAACAATTTTGGTGATTTAGAGGGGATACTAGCCTGCTATGTATATGACCAGTGGCCTTTAAGAATCTATTAGGCTATAGAGTCACAAAAATCATAAATTACTTAGTAAAGAAAAACCAAAAATGCAAAGAACTAGTACCTTTGCAACTATGAAATAAAAGAACTCTGCCTCCTCTGAACTGCAAACTCAAACCTGCTATCTCCAAAAGAAATAGCATGTGCTCATGTACTTATTGAAAACTTAAAAACTACTTTGATATATACAAAAAAACCTTAAACCTCTCTAGAAGTAGAGCTTGAGATAAATCCCATTAAGTGAAATGAGTAGGACATCACCATTGGGCCTGGATAGTTGGAAGGCATTGGCCTACTTGCAAATGGTGATCATATAAGGTCCACTCCAAATAGCATCAAACTTAGAGTGCCTTCCTAGTTTGGTTTTGTCTACATCCCATTTGAGGAAAAGGCCTCCTTCTTTGAAAATTATAGCCTTGGCTTTCTTGTCAAAGCCCCTTTTGACCTGTTGTTGATGTACCTCAAGAGTTTGCATAGCCTATTAATATCCTTTTTCTTCTAATTCAATTAGTTCTGCTAACCTAATTGTCATGGGATCATTTTCCTCTAGCTCCAATTGATGAGTTAGCTCAAGAGAGGGGAATTCTAGAGAAATAGAAATCCTAGCCTCCCTTCCATAAAATAACATAAAAGGTGAATCCACAACTACTCTCTTGGGTGTAATTCTATCAACCCAAAGGGTTGTCTTCAACTTTGCATGCCAACTTCTCTGATTGTCTTTAATTGTCCTTCTCATGATCCTTATTCTTATTAGATGATTTGACCAAGCCATTTCCTTGGGGATAATAATTTGAGAAAGCGCTCAAATATATCCCATATTCTAGAGTCGAAGAACATATGTGAGCTCCAACAAAAGATTTGGCATTATCATATATAATAATTGAGGGAACACCAAATCTTGTTACAATTCCATCAAGGAATTCCACTACTAAGGCCTTTATTGCATCCTTCAAAGGCACTGTCTCAACCCATGTTGTGAATTAGTTTGTAGCTACCAAGATTCATTTATGACTAGTACTAGAGGGTAGATTTATTGGACCAATGAATTTCAAACCCCATTGGGCAAAGGGTTGGATAATTTGAATGGGATGGACGGGAAGGGCAACCAATCTTTGCTTTCCTAAGAAAAATGCACACTTCTCCCACATCCTTACCCACTTATGGAAATCATTAAATAGTGTGAGCCAATAATAGGCAACCTTGATTATCTTCATCATAGTGACTCTAGTTGAGAAATGACCACTAGCAAGGCGATCATGAAATTCCTTCAACAACCTACTAACTTGATTTGTCTATATACATCTTAGCAGGACTCTATCAGAATCCTTTCTGAATAATACTCCATCCACCAAGATGTAGGGAATAGCCTATAATCTAAATTGTCTCCACTTGGCTCTATCTAGGCCTTGGGGGAATCTTCCTTCTATCAAGAAGGTAGTCATGTCCTACAATCAATCAATTTGATCTTCATTCTCCACTAGTTGCTCATTTTGGAATAAGAGGGAAGCCTCTCCATGTGTCTCAAAAGATGTAGCCATCTACTCACATAGTCCCTTCTCTCCTACCAACTTAATGATCTTGATATCTATTTCATATTCCATGATTGGTAATGCATCCCTCTCTCTTCTCATTGATATCCTTTTTAAAGAGGAAATCTTTTACACTTGCATGTGGAACTAAAAGTTGGACTTTTTTGTGAGACAAAATATATCTAAATTTTTTGAGAGCCCTCACAATAGAAAGGATATCTTTCTCCACATAAATGTATCTTTCCCCATAATCATTGAGCCCTTAACTAAATAAAGCAATGCATTCTTCTAGATTTTCATCATTTAACTACGTAAGAATAGCTCAAATGCTTGTCTTTCCTCCAAGGGAGTAGAGGATAAAATCTCTGTCAAATTTGGGATTGACAAGTGTAGGGGCCAATGCAATTGACTGCTTGATTTCTTAAAAACTAGCCTTTCTCTCTTTGGTCCAAGTGAACACCAAGTTCTTCTTTAACATATTTGTGAGAGGCTTTACCATAGAATCAAGATCTAGGATGAATCTCCTTACAAAGTTGATCCTACCAAGGAAACTCTACAATCCTTTCTTATGGGTGGGAAGTGGGAGAACAAGAATTGCTTCCACCCTCTTTGGATCTATTTTAAACCTATTTCTTGACACAATACACCCTAAGAGCTTTCCTTGGTTAGTAGAAAATATACACTTCTAGGGGTTCAGGGACACACCGTACTCTTTGCATCTTTCAAATACCTATCTTAGATGATCAAAATGGTCTACTACATGCTTTGAAAATAAAGTTATATCATCTAGATATACTAGCACAAATTTTTCCAATATACCCTTGAAGGCCATCTCCATTGCCTTCTCAAATGTGGCATCTGCATTGGTTTAGTAAAAAAGGCATCTTATAATAGGCATAGATGCCCCACTTAGTAGTGAAAGCAGACTTATATCTATCAAAATCTTGAACTAACACTTGATTATAGCCTGAAAACCCATCTGAGAAAGAAAACCTTTCTAAACTACTAACCTTGGATAGGACTTGTTGCAAGGAAGGAAGGGGGTGGTGTTCTTTAAGAGAAGTCCTATTAAGGTCTCTAAAATTTACACATAGTCTAACCCTTCCACTCTTTTCCCAATAGGAACAAGGTCAACCACCCATGAGGAGTCTTTGATAGGGAAAATAATGTTGGCCTTTATGAGCCTTGACAATTATTTTCTCATTAATGGTTCAATCTTAGGGTTAACTGGCCTTTACTTTTGGCTAACAAGCTTGGATGTTCATCTAAATCTATGATGTGCTAAGATAATTTCGGGTCAAAATCCTTTAAGTATTCATAAGTCCAAGTAATAAAATCACTGAATTCTTGACATAATCTAATGAAGACCTCTTGTTCAATATTAGTGCATATCTTTCCCAAGTTGAGAGTCCTTTCATTAGAAATAATGATAGGTGTATGATCACCCTTGCTTGCAGTCAAATTTGACCCCTTGCCCTTTTCTTGATTGTCAGAGTTGAAAATGCCCTCCAAAGTGACTAGACCTTTAGGCAATATTTTGGAGTTTAGGTTCAAAATTTGGTCTCCATACTGACTTTGGAGCTTAGATTGGTTTTTAGCAAAGAACTCTGATTCATTTTGGAAGAAATTGACAATCTACACATTGACAAGAGATATCTAAAAATTTTGAGAGCCCTCACAATAGCAAGGATCTCTTTCTCCACATAAATGTATCTTTCCCCATAATCATTGAGCCCTTAACTAAAGAAAGCAATGCATTCTTCTAGATTTTCATCATTTAACTATGTAAGAATAGCTCAAATGCTTGTCTTTCCTCCAAGGGAATAGAGGATAAAATCTCTATCAAATTTGGGATTGACAAGTGTAGGGGCCAATGTAATTGATTGCTTGACTTTTTCAAAACTAGCCTTTCTCTCTTTGGTCCAAGTGAACACCAGGTTCTTCTTTAACATATTTGTGAGAGACTTTACCATAAAAGGAAGATCTAGGATGAATCTCCTTACGAAGTTGATCCTACCAAGGAAACTCTACAATCCTTTCTTATGGGTGGGATGTGGGAGAGCAAGAATTGCTTCCACCCTCTCTGGATCTATTTTAAACCCATTTCTTGACACAATATGCCCTAAGAGCTTTCCTTGGTTAGTAGAAAATACACACTTCTAGGGGTTCAGGGACACACCTTACTCTTTGCATCTTTCAAATACCTATCTCAGATGATCAAAATGGTCTACTACATGCTTTGAAAGAAAGTTATATCATCTAGATATGCTAGCACAAATTTTTCCAACATACCCTTGAAGGCCATCTCCATTTCCTTCTCAAATGTGGCATCTGCATTGGTTAGTCAAAAAGGCATCTTATAATAGGTATAGATGCCCCACTTAGTAGTGAAAGCAAACTTATATCCATCAAAATCTTGAACTAACACCTAATTATAGCTCGAAAACCCATCTAAGAAAGAAAACCTTTCTAAACTACTAACCTTGGATAGGACTTGTTCCAAGGAAGGAAGGGGGCAGTGTTCTTTAAGAGAAGTCCTATTAAGGTCTCTAAAATCTACACATAGTCTAACCTCTCCACTCATTTTCCTAATAGGGACAAGGTCAGCCACCCATGAGTAGTCTTTGATAGGGAAAATAATGTTGGCCTTTATGAGCCTTGACAATTATTTTTTCATTAATGGTTCAATCTTAGGATTAACTAGCCTCTACTTCTAGCTAACAAGCTTGAGTGATCATCTAAATCTATGGTATGCTGAGATAATTTTGGGTCAAAATCCTTTAAGTATTCCTAAGTCCAAATAATAACATCATTGAATTCTTGACATAATCTAATAAAGAACTCTTGTTCAATATTAGTGCATATCTTTCCCAAGTTGAGAGTCCTTCCATTAGCAATAATGATAGGTGTATGATCACCCTTGCTTGCAGTCAAATTTGAACCCTTACCCTTTTCTTGATTGTCAGAGTTGAAAATGCCCTCCAAAGTGACTAGACCTTTAGGCAATATTTTGGAGTTTAGGTTCAAAATTTGGTCTCCATACTAACTTTGGAGCTTAGATTAGTTTTTAGCAAAGAACTCTGATTCATTTTGGAAGAAATTGACAATCTACACATTGACAAGAGATATCTAAAAGTTTTGAGAGCCCTCACAATAGCAAGGATCTCTTTCTCCACATAAATGTATCTTTCCCCACAATTATTGAGCCCTTAACTAAAGAAAGCAATGCATTCTTCTAGATTTTCATCATTTAACTATGTAAGAATAGCTCAAATGCTTGTCTTTCCTCCAAGGGAGTAGAGGATAAAATCTCTGTCAAATTTGGGATTGACAAGTTTAGGGTCCAATGCAATTGACTACTTGACTTCTTCAAAACTAGCCTTTCTCTCTTTGGTCCAAGTGAACACCAGGTTCTTCTTTAACATATTTGTGAGAGGCTTTACCATAGAATCAAGATCTAGGATGAATCTCCTTACGTAGTTGATCCTACCAAGGAAACTCTACAATCCTTTCTTATGGGTGGGAAGTGGGAGAGCAAGAATTTATTCCACCCTCTATGGATCTATTTTAAACCCATTTCTTGACATAATATGCTTTAAGAGCTTTCCTTGGTTAGTAGAAAATACACACTTCTAGGGGTTCAAGGACACACCGTACTCTTTGCATCTTTCAAATACCTATCTTAGATGATCAAAATGGTCTACTACATGCTTTGGAAAGAAAGCTATATCATCTAGATATACTAGCACAAATTTTTCCAACATACCCTTGAAGGCCATCTCCATTGCCTTCTCAAATGTGGCATTTGCATTGGTTAGTCAAAAAGGCATCTTATTATAGGCATAGATGCCCCACTTAGTAGTGAAAGAAGACTTATATTTGTCAAAATCTTGAACTAACACCTGATTACAGCTTGAAAACCCATCTAAGAAAGAAAACCTTTCTAAACTACTAACCTTGGATAGGACTTGTTCCAAGGAAGGAAGGGGGTGGTGTTCTTTAAGAGAAGTCCTATTAAGGTCTCTAAAATCTACACATAGTCTAACCTCTCCACTCTTTTTCATAATAGGGACAAGGTCAACCACCCATGAGGAGTCTTTGATAGGGAAAATAATGTTGGCCTTTATGAGCCTTGACAATTATTTTCTCATTAATGGTTCAATCTTAGGGTTAACTGGCCTCTACTTCTGGCTAACAAGCTTAGATGATCATCTAAATCTATGGTGTGCTGAGATAATTTTGGTCAAAATCCTTTAAGTATTCATAAGTCCAAGTAATAACATCATTGAATTCTTGACATAATCTAATGAAGACCTCTTGTTCAATATCACTGCATATCTTTCCCAAGTTGAGATTCCTTCCATTAGCAATAATGATAGGTGTATGATCACCCTTGCTTGTAGTCGAATTTGAACCCTTGCCCTTTTCTTGATTGTCAGATTTGAAAATGCCCTCCAAAGTGACTAGACCTTTAGGCAATATTTTGGAGTTTAGGTTCAAAATTTGGTCTCCATACTGACTTTGGAGCTTAGATTGGTATTTAGCAAAGAACTCCAATTCATTTTGGAAGAAATTGACAATCTACACATTAGAGTGAAAAAGCTGCCAATTTGTGCAATTATTAGAGACGACAGGCCTTTTAACAATTCTGATCAATTTCTCCTTTTTATCAACAACCTACTCTGGTATATCATAAGAAGCACAAGTTGCTGCAAGCTTGTTAGTATTTTTATTTTCTCTCATAGGGACACTCTGAATGTTGAATGCTTGGAAGCCCCAAAGAAAATCCAAAACTCTATGCTTGTATTATTTGAGAAGGTTGTTCTTTGTAACATTTTGGCTTCTTACTTGATTAACAACCAAATCACTATCCACATACACTTCCAAGGACTTGATTCCTCTCCTTTGTGAAAGTTGGAGATCCTAGATTAGGGATTCATACTCTGCTACATTATTAGTGCAACTAAATTGGGACCTATAAGAGAAATAGTGTTACTCCAATTTAGGGGACATGAGCATGAGACCAGCACCTAAGCCATTTTTATTTCTTGAGCCATCAAAGAACATGCTCCATAATTCATCAATATCTTCTTTCCCTTATATGAGATAAGGAATAGGTGCATCCTTCTCCAATATGCAATATGTTTCAAGGTCTATCTCTAGAGCTTCTTGTGTTAAATCAAACTGATAAGAAGTGACCCTCTCATCCAAAAAAAAGTTAGGTACTTCTACCAAAGAAGTTTTAGGTTCCTTTACGATGTCTCCATCCTCTTCTTCAAAAATAGTACAATTCATGTTTATTGGACTAGGGGTGTAGGTTTCTATATGATTATAGGCCAGAGGCTTTTCTCTTATGGAATCTTTTGTTCCATACCTTGTTCTAATAAATATATTAGACTATTTAGATGAAATATGGCCACCTATTTGTGTAGTAAAGTCCCTAAAGAGATAGATGGAAAAATGTCGTTTGACCTCAGCTATTGATATGTCTTGTATTATAGTACAATCAGGGAAGGCATGCAATGCCATCTCTATAATTTTTAAGGCTACTACAATGTTAGCAAAGATTCCATCTACTTAGAGCACATCTCTAATCATTGGCTCATATTTAATACCCATGAGGTCAGCTACACATTTAGGCATTATAGAGCCACTAGCCCTTGAATCTATCATACAATTATGGAATAGCTCATATCATATGATTAAAGAGATATAGAAAGGAGGAGGTGTAACATTTTTACTTATTTCTACCTCCTTTGATGGTTGTACAAGACTTGTGGTACTCTCCTATCTTGGTGGTTGATCTTTCACTTCTATGCTCTCTAACTCTTGCTATAGTAGCTACTTCTATGATAGTATAGTATCAACAACATCCCATATAGAGGTATTGACATTAATATTTTTCATTTGATCCACCACATTGAATGTAGGAGCACTGAATGCTTTAATTGAAGCTTTAGGAATTGTATGGATAGGTGGCTAAATTTGAGGAGCCTGAGATTTAGTAGACTTCTTGTTTCTTGTATCTTGTCTCTACTGTAGGGTAGCATTGGATTATGAATTCATCACTGGCACATGAGGAGACACATCTAAAGTTGAAGCTTGATGAGGTGAGGGAGATTTAGCATCTTCAACAACTATTCTTTTATTTTTGGTATTGTGAGCTATGGCACCATGGTTGGCATGACATTGTTCCTCTGAATGATGGTTCATGAAAGAATAATCACCTTGTTGTTGTAGATGAGAAGAAGCACATGTTGATTTGCATTGTGTTGTTGATCTACTTCTTTTTCTTGTGTAGTTAATGCCAAATAAGACTTTTCCCATTGACACATACAATATCCATAGGAGTAGTTAAAAGAAAGGAAAAAGTCTTGATGTTGAGCAAGATTATTTTGAGGGACTAAAGCCTTATTTAGGTTGGTATTTGTAGTTTGGTTGTTGTCAATACGTCTATTCTGATTGTAGGGAACATGACTCTAGTTTGGGGATCTACTATGTATGGGACCTTGATACTAAAGTTGGGGGGGCTTATTATTTTGAGCTTTTTGTCTGTTCATGGTCACCAACTCATTACTCATTTTTTGCATTACTACACTATTTTACTCCATATTCTTTTCTTGATCCTACAACTTCTTATCCATACTTTGCATCAATGTTTGCATCATGGCCTTAATCTTATCAACGCAATTAGAATATTTGGAGGCTATTGGGACAATAACAAGGTACTAACTTGCAAAGGAAGTAGGAATAGGAGCTACAACAGGCTTGTGATTGGGCATGTCAAGAAAGAAATGCATTGGAGGCCTTGGAGCTAACTTATATCCTTGTATCAAGATATTTTCTACTCTTATGGAAATCTTATATGCATTTGGTAAAGTGTCACCTCCCATAGATTGTAGAGTGGTAGAAATATCACTATTAAAGGCTCTGAGGTAATACATAAATACATTACGAGGAGATTCTATCCCACGTCTTCTAAAATCTATAATTAAAATCTATCATATATTCATGGAGTGCTCTCTTGATAGTTTTCAAGTGCTTTAAGAGTGATAGGTGATCACTTTTGTCCTCAAAATGTGTGCAGAGTCCTACTCCTAACCCATCCCAATTATTAATAGAGTTATGAGTTAAACCTCTATACCATTGTAATGTTTCTCCTTTTAGGGATGAAGCTAGAAGCCTAACAAAAACATCATCCTCTAAAATACCATGTCTATTGCAAACATTTGAATTTTTTTGAATATGTTCTACAGGGGAGATGGAAGTTTCACTAGTGAAATTAGGTATACTTTTGAGAGCTGACACTAGAATGTCATGTATTTGAGCCAAAAGGAGAGGACTCCCACCATTAAATATGGAAAATGCATGTGCTCTAGGCTGATCTGTATGCAATAATGACCTATTTATATGAAAAGATGGTGACCTAGGTAGTGATCTAACAAGAGAAGGAGTGGAGAGACATCTTGTAGGTGTATGTGTTACTTTTGCACTCTTAATTTTTGATAGAGATTATCTATTTCTCTTTCTTCTAGGGTTTGAAAATGAAAGTTCAATGTATTGAAAATTACCTCTAGAAGATGCCTTTGTATTATCTTTGGGCATGAATCACAACAACTTGGTTTAGAAACCAAATATATTGTAAGATAGAGTCACCAAGTACTTAAATATTAACCTCTTGAGGGCCTAAAAATACTAAGAGAAACACCATATTCTCAGCACATATTGAAACTTTTCTTCTTTAAAACCAGAAAACTTATAAATCTTTGAGAGTTTGTCTCACCATGTGTGCCAAAAAATATTGACACAAAAGCTTGTACCCTTGCCTAAAGTCTTATCTAAAGGCAACCTTGTGTGACATGGAAATAATCTTGAAAGTATGGGACTTTATGACTTGAGATTGAGTCTTAGGAGAAGGCTAGTTTCCTTACTATTAGGATGCACACAACTATTTCTTGAGAGGAAAAGGGGAAAGGAATGCATGAAAGAAAACTACCTAATCTAGTCTAAAGGAGGTGATACAACAAATAGTATGTTCAACCATATCTCTACCCAAGAATGCACAGTTCACCAATACAATCTCAAAGTATACTAATTCAATCCTTGCTTAATCCAACAACCATATGTAGAAAAGAAACTAAAAGAATTCTATAAGGAAGAGACTTCACTTTATATCATTTAAAAGCCAAGTGGATACAATCATACAATTGAGAAATGAAGAAAATGCATTAACAAAAAGGCAAGGAGGTATTACACGGTATATTAATGGAAGAAATAGATACAACAAAGGAATCTATTAACTCCAAGGAGAAAGGAAATTATAGTAGTAGAGCATAGACATACAATACTACAAAATTAGAGAAGATAAAAAGATTGACCCTATGAAGGGTTACAAAATTTTCTTTTATAGTGCAAGCATAACTTAGATAGTTTCTACCCTAAGGCAAAACTCAAAAACTACTTTAAAGATTGTAGAGAACAATTACTATAAATCTAGAAGAGATTTGATCAGGGCACACATTTTGATTTAAGAAAATCACTTGTTCACCAAAGAGAGCTCTGAGAAGACAAAAATAATGACCATTAACATTTTGACTAATTAGATAGATCACTAGGTAGTAATGTAGTGTTCATTCACATTTATCAGGCATGGGGAATGATGAAAGTGGTTGAAGGAGATTAAAAATATCAACTCTACAATCATAGAGCTACTTCCTTTATTATCAGTATGCCAAATCACCTATTTCATTGATCAAATAGAGTCAACCTTCAGTCCTTACCACATGGACCAATCATTCTTTATCATTCCATGACCCTACTAGCATTCAACTTATGTTTCATGTTTGACAACCCATGATCACAGCTTTGCCACCACCTTTCTTTATTAGTAGTCATTACATGCAAAACAACAACCAAATATCTATCCCACTACTTCATAACTTGTCTTCAATATTTTCCACTGGCTATTGTGACTTGGAAAAATTGTGAACCTAACCGTCACATACCATTTGTTTCATTGCAACATGGGATCTTGACTTAACATAAAATGTTGGCAACTTTGTAAAAAATGAACTTAACCAATGTTGGTGATCTCCACCAGGGCCTACTGAGACATGCGACACATCATCATTTTCTTGCGATATAAATCGAGCATACAATTTTCTATAATGACATAGTGATATGCATTGATTTCTTCAGATCCAATGATCGAGAATATAGCTAGGACCCCTCCTACATATTTAGCTCCTTATCCAATCAAAGCTTGTCATATCACCTAGGTCATCCTCACTTCATGTTATCATTGCTTCATAGCTTAATCATTTAACTCATCACTGACCCTAGCAACCACATGCATAGGGTGATTCGTAGCTTCACCATCCTAACCATGGTTTATACTAAACTCTTTGCAACTGAGAAATCAAGAGAGATCACTATGATGCCATTCATAACTGGATTCCAACCTTTTAAACGGCAAAGCCATGTTGACTGTTGGGAAGATTGCATTGCATATTTGTACCTCTCCTGATGGTTAAGCCATAGACTACAATGATTGGGTGATGAAAGGTAGTCATATGGTTGTGACTTGAGTTTCTAAGGGGATAAAGCATAAATCAAGCTTGAGACATAGGATAATAAAGGATAAACCAAAGTTTTGAATATATCTTTTATTTGATCATTTGGGTGTTTGAATATATGACTGTTGGACATGTTTGGCAGGAAAAACTCAAATTTTGGTAGGAGAGAAAATATGGTTAACACTAAATTGTCCATGGATGTTAGGGCACAAAAGTTGATATGAACTAATCTTCTATGCCATAGTTCATTTGAATCTGAAGTCTTATGCACAAGTGCAAAGTTTTTTTTAGTGCATCTCTCATATAATAATCCTTATTATACTTCTATTGTTAGAGCCTTCTTTAAGGTTGAATTCTTAGGCCAAGCTATTATCTTACCTTCAATGAATGCAATTCTATAACCATCATCTTCAAGTACAGATATTGATATTAAATTCCTTTTATTACCTAGTACATTAAGAACTCTAGAAAGTCAAATAAAATTTCCAAATTTCAATTTGGTGGTGCACGTCCTAATTCCTTTTACAAAATGCACAAAATCATCACCAATTGTAACTTCATCTATTTCTATTTTCATGCTTTCTAGGTTATCCTAATATATAGTGATGTGTCTTGAAGTTCCAATCTCAATTGTCCAAGTGTTTGTTTTGGTTGAGATTTGACTAGAAAATGTTGAATAGAAGGCATATTTCTTAGATTCATGTCTTTCATTTGATTTTTTATATTTTCTAAATGGCATTTCAGGTTTAGATCAATTGGGACAACTTATCACATGATGTCCATATAGATCACATTTAAAACATTGAATTTTAGACAAGTCTTTCTTCTGTTTAGACTATCCTTTTCCATGAAAGTTTCTTTTCCTTTTGTTTTTCTTCTTCTTTCCCTTCTTATGAGAGTTTGTATTAAGAACTTGAACATCTTCATCTAAAGTTTTGTGTTTTCCCTTAATCATTAATATCGATTCTTCTTGAAGAAAATTAGGTCTCAATTGATCTACTTTTGAGATTTTAGATCTAGCAATTATGTCTTGAACAAAAGATTCCCAATAATTTGGAAGTCCTCTTAACACTATTAGGGATAATTCTTGGTTGTCAATCTCATAGCCGACTACAGATAATTGATCTCTCAAATCTATGATTCTCATGAAGAAGACATTTATAGTTTATCTTCTATCCATGCTAATATTATTCATTTGTTTGTTTAGAGCAAGTTTTTTTCTAGTGTTATTTATTATGAAATATTTTTCAAGAGCTTGAAACATGCGATATATTGTTGCATATTTTGCCACAATAGGCACAATGTGATTTCTAACACCATCCATGATTATCTTCATGGCTTTCTCATTATTCTTGATTGATCATGTTTTCTCTAGATAATCTTTAGGTTTTTCCTTATCTTCTCTTACAAAAGATTCCAATTTTTCTCTTTTAATAACATCATTATACAAAGTTTCTAGGATTCAAAGTTATCAGCACTTGCAAGGTGGTATTCAAATCTTAATATGTTTGTCATCTTGAAGAGAAAAGATAGACTACAATTTATGTGAAATATGGTCTCTTAAACTTAATGAGATCACTCCTTAACAAGGCTCTGATACCAAGTAAATTTTCTTACCATATTTTAATTTATTTGCATACTGATGCACAATTGTGTTGTAGGTATAATCAATAATGCCAATGGATTGATTCACTTCCAAAATCTATAGAAGTTAGTGTAGTAATAATAGAGATAAAACAATATTATTGAACTCAAAATTTACTCTGATCCTTTGAATTGTTTGCATTAATAAATTTTGATGCCTTGTTTACTTATGGTAGATTCAATATATATCAAGTGAAAGGGGTTTGGGAATGAACAGCCATGTCTCTGAATGGAGACATGGACATTCATTTTCACACCCATTTGGAGGTAATTAATCCTCACAATTTGTTACTAACTTAAACCAAAGTAATAAGTGTATTCAAATTAAATATATGGCTTGATATAAAGGATAGATTGATCATGACCTAAATATCAAAGAAATAAAAAGTAGTTTCAATCATGCCTTAATGATCTCTAAATATATATATGTCATTGGTTTCAAACTATGAATGAATACATACAACACATATGTATGCATATATGTATAACAATGTTTGTATCATACTATTATACATATGTATATGTTAATCATACTAATGTTAGACCAAAGCTACATGCATTAACAAAACCAAATTAGTTAGTTTCCATCAAAACTATAAGGGTTGGTTAACCTTGAGTTAAGTGGGCATAGGATAGTTTTGATAGAAACTACCTAAGTAGTTAGGTAGTTTTGATTGAAACTACTTAGGTAGTTTCTATCAAAACTATATTCAACCTGTTAGGGGTTTATTTTAACTTTTTTGATTCTCATATAAATAAATAGTTATTCATTTATTTAATTTTAGAAAAAAAATAAATCTAATAATTTACGCTTCAATTGGGATAGAGGAAATGTTTTTGGCTTCTCTATTTTTTGAATTTTGGAAGAAGAATTTTTGATGGGAAATAAAGGAAAAAAGAGAAAGTATGCAAATAAAAGAATAGAGGAAAAAGAAGATGAAAAAAATGAAAAAACTTTAGCAAGATACTATATGAGGAAAGGTACATATGTACAATCTTTTTTTGAGTGTTCTTTTTATTTATAGTATACAATCTTATTAGATAAAGTTTTATATAGTTAGGATTAGGGTTTATTCAATTAGGAATATGTTAAATATTAAATTAGGGTTACTATTAACTAGAGATTAGGGCCGAAGCTTTGAGTGGGAGTGATTGTGGTGATACATATACTAGAAGTTTTGATTGTAGCTTGTATTATTGTCTCAAATTCATGAAAGATAATTAGAATTTCCGTATTTTTGAAAGTCTTTGTGCCTTAATGGTTGAAGTTTTTTTTTTATAGAAAGAAATGGAAATCATCTACTTCTAGAAGTCTTTATGTCCCAGTGGTAGTTATTTTTCTTATAAATTAAAAAAACATGACTTATAGCCAAACTAGTATGCTTTCAATCAACCTTTGAGTTGGTGTTGGTTTATCAGTATCATCATTTACAACTTTAGATAGAAGTGAAATTTGAGGTTTCATCTTGCCCATTACTCGCTTCATGGGTAAGTGTATTCTTTCCTAAAAGCTAAGAGGAAAGAATAATGGTAAGACCCCTTACAAAATCTCTCAACTTCTTGCCTACCTTGAGTTGATCCAAGGAATGGTGAGAAGGGGAATCCTTCCCTTTAATGTATGAGAGATTTTGTCTCACATGTTGTCACTAGTCTATCTATTTTGCCACTGGATTTTCACAAAATTTGCAGTTGCAAAATATCCACCCAACAATCATGAATACATATTAACTGTGTATTTAATTGATAATGTTTCTATAGATAGAATTGAATCTCCCTAGTAACAATATAGAAAGTTTTGAAGTTGTATAGAATTGGTGATTAATTATTCACCTCACCCTCCTCTCTTGGTAATAAATCATATACCTACAACTTAGAGATGTACAAGATTTCATTCAAAAGCTCAAAGATCACATTGAGAATTCAAGATCTAGGTGGAAGGAACTAATTGAAAGAAATCAAGGATTGTGAATCAACTACCAAACTCAAGAAGGAAAATGAAATATTGAAACATGAACTTGAAATCACCACACTAAGGATGAGTATGATGATAGATGAACAAAAAAGGAAAAGTAGGTCTAAAGACTGCAAATGCAAATCTAAAATCACAACTTACCAAGGTAATATTTGAACTTGAGGATACTAAATTAAAGTTTGTTGAAGTTGAGAAATATAATTGTATAGTGAAAGGAGAACTTGTAAAAACTAATAAACATTTGAGAAGTTGTATTCAAGTACAAAAAAACTTGATGAACAAATAATTGAACAAAAATCTAAAGGATATATGACAAGGATTGGTTGAATTAAAGGAGAATCATCAAAGAGATCAAAAATCATAGAAGAAAATAGACTTGAACAATAACCTTATCAACCATTAGATTAGATCAATTAGACAAAAAATCAATTTGAGAAACCTAGAGAGAAAAGAATAAAGTTCAATGGAAGATGTTTTCATGAAACAAGTTTAGACACATGAAGAGAGGTTACAGAGGTAACTAAAATGTTAAACCCTTTATTAGTTATTGTTACAATTTCTTTCTTTATGGACATAAGTCACATGAATGCAAGAAGCCTAATCAGAGATCAAGTATGAAGATGAATGGAAGGATTAACATGTCATCTAATAGACCTCCAAGAATTAAATAATATTATTAACAATAAAGTTATGTGCTACAAATACAATGCCTTTGGACATATTGCTAGAGATTACAGATTATAGATCAATAAATTTGGATCAAGGTATGGGAATGTGATGCAGGAGCATTCTGGGTGTAAGAGAAATCTCACATCACCCAAAAATATTTTATTTTCAGTCTTTTCTATTTTAATAAGGACTAGTAGACAAGGGGGTTGCTATTTCAAGGAAGTTTCTATTTTTAGTAAGTTTTTCATACAAGCTCAGAATGTTCTCATTTTCTAAATGAAGGTTTATTTTAGAATTATAAGCCTACCATAAAAATCTCATTACTCTAGCTTAAGCATTAGAGAAGTTATTGCAGATTTTTGGTGGAAACTTTTGGAGACAAATCTACAGGCTTACTATTGGAGGCCTTAGAGTGCCCGGACGAGGTCTAAAAACTTGACAGAAAGGCACTTGCACCATTTAGAGACTGTAGATTAGGATTTGACATTTTTGAAAAGTGGTTATAATATCCAATCGAAGCAATAGTTCGAGTGTTATGGCCTTTAAAAGTTGGGCTACCTAAAATTTCTAAAATAATTGTCAAAGATGTATTTGGTCAACTATATATCTATTGTTAGGGTCTATCAGTCCTAGGTAATAAGTTTGAATGTCTAGAACCTTCTTGGGTGGCGTAAAATTGCCTATTTAAGAAAGACCCAAACATTTTCTATGAAAAATTTGCATGGTAGTTAGCAGTTTAGTCTTGTAGATTACTATAATGAAGGTGCCCATGTGGGTTAGCATATTGTACTTGTGAATTATGTAATTGAGCATTTGTGAAAAAAAATAAGAAGTCATTATTTTGTTCTTGCATTTTTTTTTTTCTTTGTTTTTGTTATGAGTTTATGGTATTAAGGGGAGCACCCTTTTTCAAGTGGTATTAGAGCTAGGTTCTTGAGTGTGTGGACAGATCACCAACTATGAGGTAGTTTTCACTAGGACCATGGTTTGGCTTGAGCATGTAGACAGATCATCAATTGTGAGGCAATTTGCACTAGGGTTTTAGTGGAAGTGCAAAAATGCCTCCACGATCGTGGCAAAAGAGTTGTAGGTGTTACACTTGAGGCAAAATTCAAGCATGGGAAGAACAAATGCACAGAGGAATAAATCTTCCCATAAGAAATTAAAGTGAAGATGAGGATGAAGTAGAAGAAAATGCCAAAACAAAGGAAAATCTAAACCTAGAGGAAGATAGGCTTTTTAAGGCCATCTCCAAGATTAGAAAAAGACTTAAGTTTGAAGTTCCCACATTTTTGGGAAATCTTAATCTAGAGGAGCTGATTGATTGGATTAATGAATTGGAGGAGTACTTTGAGTATGAAGATATTGAGAGTCCTAATAGGGTCAAGTTTGTGAAGGAAAAACTCAAGGGACATGCGAAGATCTAGTGGTAGGAGGTTCAATTGGACAGAAATAGAAAGGGAAAGGAAAAAATCATTAGATGTCATTAGATGATAGCTAACTAAATAATCTAATTTAGGATATACAAATCTTATGACTTAATTCCAACAATTAGATATACTTTCTCGATCCAAGCAATAGATGCGTGGCTATGTATTTAAAACCATTGAAATTATAAGAAGATTAAAGCATAAACACTTAATTTAACAATGTGTTTAATTACATATAATAAATAAATTGGAAGAATTGAGAGAATAAGAAAGAGAATAAAGAGACACAAACAATTTGATACAGAGTTCGTCTAGGTAGGACTATGTCTCTAGGTGCACTTCTTAATCGAGGGATCACTCTATTAAATATGCAAAGCAAAATTGCTTTCTTACAAATTTCAAGCTCCAAGCCCTCACAATATCTTTCTTCTTTTACAATTTTTGGTGTAGAATAACACCTTGTAAAATCTCTCCTAAGAATTCAATTATTCCCTCATATTAATCTCTTACAACAATTTTTTTTTGCCAAAGACTAATTTCCCACAAGAAGTTCTTCTCCCAAGTCTAATTGTCTTCTAAAGGAGAGTAACTCCCCTTTTATACATAAAAATTAGCCATATTTGGTCTAAAACCAAATAACCACATAATAACCATTTTCCCATTTTAGCATAACAAATTAACAAATATAAAACCATATGAAAACCTCCTTTTAGCTTCTTGTAAATTATAAGCCATATAAAATAAACAAATCCCTTTTGGATGAATAAGTTTAGGATATTGTTTTAATTATTTATTTATATATTTTTTAAAAATATTTTGAGGAGATTTTCTTTTAAATCTCATCATTTTTTTTTGGAAATAAAGTACATGTCCACCATGTTATTAAATAAAAAATGGTGTAGTGGTAAGTAAACTTAGGGGGGTACTTTTTTTTCCACATCAGCATGGTGACTAGATTTATGATGTCATCAAAATTACCTTTTGTCTTGAAAATTTCAAGTTTTCATAACTTTTTCATATGACCTTTGTTTTTGACAAAACGAATGCCATTGGAAATCTTTTGATGAGCTCTTTGATTTGAAATCCATTGTTGACCACTTTTGAGATGATTATTTTTTTCACCTTTATATGGCCTTTGGTCCCAGTTTGACCACACTTTGTCTAGTCTTAACTTTTTCATCTAAACTCCAATTTTTCCCATTCAAGTTGCATTGGAGTCAAAATTGTGAGGACTTCAACATGGTATTGATTATTGGAGTTTTGGAGATACTTCAAATTTCAGTGAAAATATCCTCTAGATCAGTAAAGAAACAATTCATTCCCATGGATTATGAGCTTGATCTATTAAAGAAAATGAAAGGGTTTAAGCAAGTGGGAAAATCTATTTATGAATATACCAAAGAGTTCTACCGAGTTCTCATTAGAACTGGCCACGTAGAAGCTGAAAAAAAGAAAGCAACCTGTTATCTTATGGGTTAAGGCCAAGTATTCAGGATGAGCTGAGTCTAGTTCAAATGAATAGTATTAAGGAGGCATACAAGTTTTCCCTAAGAGTTGAGTGGAAATTGAGAAAGAAGTTTGATGACAAGAATAGTGGAAGAGGTCACAATGGAAGATCTGGTGAACGATCTTATGGAGGCTATAATGATGATCAGAAGACCAAGGATGAGGCTAGAAGTAGCAGTCAGAACCAAAGGGGAAATAATTACAATTATTTTCGTGATCAGAACAATAGAGATTAGAGAGGAAGAGGAAAAGGACAAGGATCTAGAAGAGGAGGCTTTCATGGAAATTTTTTTTACTATGAAGAAGAAGGGAATAAGAGCATTTGAATGTTCCCAATGTGAAGGAAGGATAGATCGAAGAATAGAAGGCTAGGCTAGAATTTCACATGTTGATGAAGATGCCAGATCATCACATTCTAAAGATGTTGAAAGAGGATAAGTCCTAGTTAACAAAAGAGTCCTATTGAGTGGTGAGAATGAACTTGATCAAAGAAGGAGTTTGTTTTGCACAAGGTGTAGATGTGAAGATAAGTATTGTGATGTGATCATTGATGGTGGAAGTATTGACTATCTAGTGTTAGAAACAACGGTCACAAAGTTAAAGTTGAAGAGATAGAAACACCCATGTATATACCATATTGCTTGGGTGCAAGATGACCATAAGGTCATGGTCAATGAGCAATGCTCAGTGAAGTTCAAGATTGGAAGTTGCCAAGATAAGGTACTTTGTGATATCATACCTATGGACATATGTCATATGTTGTTGGGTAAGCCATGCTAGTTTGACAAGCATGTTGTACATGATGGGAAAACAAATACCTACACTCTAACTAAGGATGGAGTGAAACATAAGTTGAAGCCATTGAAGGATAAAGAAGAAAAGGTATATTGTGTTGCCAGAATATGTTTTGTTGATGGAAAAGAGTTTCTCAAAGGTCTAAAGCGTGAGCATATGTGTTTTTCTATAATTCCAAAAGGAAATAAAGAAGAAGTAGAGGAGGTACCTACAAAATTTTTAGATATGTTGGGAGAGTTTTATAATATTATATTAGATAATGTACCTGATGGATTACCCCCGATGAGGAAGATTAGTCACTAGATGGATTTGGTTCCAAGAGCTAGTTTGCCAAACAAGGCAATGCATAGAATGACACTAGCAAAAAGTGAAGAGCTGAACAAGCAAGTTCATGAGTTATTGTAGAAGGGGTTGATTCAAGAGAGTCTTATTCCATGTCCTATACTAGCCATATTAGCACCAAAGAAGAATGGAGAATGGAGGATGTGCATAGATTCTTACACTATCAACAAGTCACAATCAAGTATAGATTTCCATTGCCAAGGATGAATGATATTATGGATTGTTTGAGTGGGGTTGAGTATTTCATAAAGATAGATCTAAAGAGTGGGTACCATCTAATTTTTATCAGAGAAGGTGATGAGTGGAAGACTGCTTCCAAGACAAAAGAAGGACCATATGAGTGGTTAGTCATGTCTTTTGGGCTAACCAATGCACTGAGTACTTTCACATGGCTCATGAATGAGGTACTGAAGGAGTTTCTAGGTAAGTTTGTCATTGTTTACTGAGATGATATTTTGATCTTTAGTAAGACACTTGAGGAGCATTTGATTCATATTCAAAGATGTTTGATAAGTTGAGGGAAGAAGAGTTATTGATAAACCTGAAGAAGTGCAATTTTGTAAAGAAGGAGTTGGTGTACGCGGGATTTGTAGTCTCAGAAAAAGGTCTAAAAATGGACCCAAAGAAAGTGAAGGCTATCCTCAAATTTCCTACTCCAAAGAGTGTGATAGAGGAATCTTATGCTATAGTTCAAGCATTGAAGAAGTGGAGACACTATCTTCTTTTTAAAGATTTTATTTTGAATACTGATCATCAAGCTTTGTAATACTTAAATAGTCAAGGGAAATTAAACCAAAGTTATTTGAAGTGGGTTGAGTTTTTGTAGAGTTATATATTTGTTTTGAAACACATGAGTGGGAAATCTAACAAAGTTGCAAATGCACTTAGTAGAAGACACATTTTGCTAATAGAAATGCAAATAGATGTGGTTGGGTTCAAGAAACTCAATGCTTTGTATCTAGATGATCCTGATTGATGCAAGGGCATCCGAGAGTCAAGGTTGTTGCCTCAAATGTGGGTTTTGGTCAAGATTTACTTCCGGGGTATAACTTTTGACTCGGATGTGGGTTTTGGCTGAAATTTTATAGGTAGTTGCACTAGGAGTTATTTGGATTTCCCATTGAGATTTGCTCAATTGGTGGCCATTTCAACAATTTTTTAGGAGGCTAAAAACTCATCTTGACCTCCAAAATTCACTTTTAGTGTTTTTTCCAATTTTTTTAGAATTTTGTTTTTGTAATAAATCTAAAATCATATCTTTGATTTCATTGATTAGTTGGCAATTCATCTTGCCTTAGTTGGGGACTTTTTAGGGAAAAATTAGGATTCATAGGATGAGTTTTAAAAATTAACAAAAATGGAAATTTCCATTTTCCTCAAAAATTTGCCAAATATGGTAATTTTTGGATTTGTAATAAGTAGGTGTTTGTTTTCATTGTGCAGTTAGAGTAGAGTTGTAGAATTTTTAATGAAGAGTTATGGCATTCTGAAACATTTTTTTTCTATCAAATTCTGAATTATTCTTTAATGACATTGGGGTTACATCACTGATTCTGGCGAAGCATGGAAGTCTTATACAAAACTTGTTACACTTGATAGGAAAAAGTGATTGGATTTCGTGATCTAGGATAGTATGTTGTTCAAAGGAAGCTAGTTGTACATTCCCAGAAGTTCAATGAGAGAGAATCTCATCAAGGAGAAGCATAGTGGAGGATTAGATGGAAATTTTGGCAGAGATAAAACCATTACTTTGGTTGCTAAGAATTATTATTGGCCATAGTTGCAACAAGATGTGAAGAATTTTGTACAAAGTTGCAAAGTATGTTAGATGACGAAAGGAGTGAAGTAGAATACAGGGTTGTATTAGCCATTTCCTATACTAGAGAAGTCATGGGAGGATGTCAGCATGGATTTTGTTCTTGGATTACCAAGGATACACCATGGGCATGATTCTATTTTTGTGTGGTTGATAGGTTTTCAAAGATAGTACATTTCATTCCTTTCAAAAAGTCTAGTGATGTTGTTCATGTAGCAGAGTTGTTTTTCAAAGAAGTGGTGAGACTACATGGTCTGCCAAAGAGTATAGTTTCAGATTGAGATACAATTTTTTTTTGGTATTTCTAGTGTACATTGTGAAAGAAATTGAAAATAGATTTTAAGTTTAGTTCATCACATCATCCATAAACTAACATGGACAAACAAAAGTGGTGAATAGGAGTTTGGGAAATTTACTAAGATGTTTGGTTGGAGACAAGCCAAAAGGATGGGATCTGATTTTACCATAGGAAAAATTTGCATATAATAATTTTGTCAATAGGAGTACTGGTAAATCACCATTCTAGATTTTATATGGGACTAGTCCCATAAATGCTTCTGAATTGTAGTAGTTGGATAAAGGAGAGATAAGTAGTGCTGAAGTAGAAGAATTTGCTAAAAATTTGAAGAATATCCATGAGGAGGTGAGAAAACACATCATAAAGATGAATACATAGTACAAGGCTAAGGAAGATGTGAAAAGGAGGTATAAGGAATTTTATATTGGAGATGAAGTCATGGTTCATTTGACAAAGGAGTATATTCTAGTGCGTTCATATAATAAGCTGAAGGTGAAGAAGTTTGGACTGTGCAAGATAGTGAAAAGGAATGATTCTAGAAATGCCTTTGAAGTGGAGTTGTCTACTGAATTGAATATTTCACTAGTATTTAATATTTTAGATTTGACAAAGTATTAAGAAGGAGGTGATGGAGATGAAGTTTTAGAAGCATAGTAGAGTATTCTAGCTGCAAGTTTGGCTACAAAGGAGGTTGAGGAGATACTAGACAGTTATGTTGGCAAAAGTACAAGGAACATAACTTATAAAGAATACCCAGTCAAATGGAAAGGGAGGCCAATAGAGAATTTTTTATGGCTAGAAAGGGAGGAGGTTAACCATCTTGGTTTTCTTTTGAACACCTGAGACATGATAGAGCCACTTCTCAAATTACCCTAGGTGTAAGAACAATCTTGTATCACCCAAAAATATTTTCTTTTTAGTCTTTTCTATTTTAATAAGGACTAGTAGATAGGGGGTTGCTATTTTTGGGAACTTGCCATTTTTAGTAAGTTTTTCATACAAGCTCAAAATGTTCTCATTTTCTACATGAAGGTTCAATATAGAATTATATGTCTACCATAAAAATCTCATTTCTCCAACTTAAGTATCAAAGAAGTTATTGTGGATTTTTGGTGGAAAATTTTGGAGAAAAATCTTTAGGCTTGCCATTGGAGGCCTTAGAGTGCCTAGATGAGGTCTAAAAAACTTGATGGAGGGGCACTAATTTCAGTATGAGCATGTAGATCAGGAGTTGGTGTTTTTGAAAAGTGGTTATAATAGTCAATCAAAGCAAGAATTCGAGAGTTATGGCCTTCCAAAGTTGGGCTACTTGAAATTTCTAAAATAATTGTCAAAGATGTATTTGGCTGACTCTATATGTATTGTTAGGGTCTGTTGGCCCTAGGTAATAAGTTTGAATGTCTAGAACCTTCCCAGGCGGCATAAAATTTCTTATTTAAGAAAGGCCCAAACATTGTCTAAGACAGCTTTGGGTAGAAGTTCGTAGCTTAGTCTTGCAAATTACTGTAATGAAGGCATAATTTTGCATTTGGAGCAAAAATAAGAAGTCCATATTTTGTTATAGCATTTGTTCATTTTTCTTTGTTTCTGTTATGATTTTATATTATTAAGGGGAGCACCCTTCATCACAATGGAAACATCTCATGACATATTTGAAACAACTTACATTATATGTCAAGATTTTTTGGATTTCATGGATTCATTAACAATATGAGAATGCCTACTGTAAGAAAGAACATCAAGAATAGAAGAAAGAATGAGAATATGAACAAAACATGGGTAGAAAGCATTGATAAGACATTTTTATAAGAATGATCTTCAACAAACTCACATGGAATTTTTTTTCAAATGAGAACATAGAGAATAAGGTGGAAGAAGTACCAAGTACTGGACATTCTACATCATCTTGAATTAAGATTTTTAAGAATAAATAGGGGAATTCTTCACCAATAAATTACCAGACCCATGAATGATCAAAGTAAGGTTTGCAATATTGGGTATAGAATTATTAGGTATCATGGAATCAAAACCTAAGCTTACAAAATCTAGTTTAGAGATATGGAAGGCCACTAAAGAATTCAACAACTATAACTATGATTAGCTTTTTGGAAAATTCACTAAATGCATTTAATGTAGAATCAATTTTTAAAGGATTTAAGGGTTGAAATCAAATTTATTATTCACCAATTGAGCAAAGATATTGTGCATGGAGCTAGCAAAGAGCTCTAAAGGTGATTTGGAGCATTTGGAAGAAAATTAATTGATTCCCTAACTATGGGTGGACCCACAATAATGGGTTACACTTTTTGGCATAAACTGTCATTGTACTGTGAATTTTCAAGAAAATTTACACTTTCAAATGCAAATTGACATTTAACAGTTATAAATTTCAAAATGAAGTAAATAAGAGTCTTTTAGGATTTTATTTGTAGATTCTAAATATTTTTTAAAATAATTTTTTAATTGATTTAATTAAATAATTTTTCTTTCATGAAAATTGGTATGCTATCAAAAACTTGATATTTAAAGAGTGGCACTATTTTTGACTGATAGTGTTTTTTTCTATAATAGATATGAATATGATTCTTTCAAATTTAATTTGTTAACAATAATATCAAAACCATGGAGGTGGTCTAATGTCTTTCCTTAGCATTTCATATTTTATCAGAGTTTAAAGTTGACCTAACACTAATTTGGACATACATGGGTTTTGACATATGTAACTTATTATACATTTATCTAATTTCAAAATAAATTGTTTTCATTGAAAGAGAACTCGAATATAGAGACTATAGTTATTTTTCAATAAAAATAATCTCTTAGGTACTACTTTTCCATGAGCGTCCAATAAAGAGGTTTATTTTTTATAACAAACTTCTATTCAATTAATGTAAAAAAAATGTATATCTAATTTTTTTAAAATGTATCAAATCCATACTCATTAGAATGCTTTTTCTAAGTACTTATGTCATGCAAAATGACATGTCTTCAATGCTCCATCTAAACCTAGTGACTGAGTTTGGAAGCCATGAAAATAACTGAAACTATTATAGACTTTGTAAAAGCCATCTACTTTGCTAGTTTCGATAGAAACTAACTTTCTATCAATTTTTTTAAAATAGTTTCTATAGAAACCAAATTAGTTGGTTTCCATCAAAACTATAAGGGTCGGTTAACCTTGAGTTAAGTGGGTGCAAGATAGTTTTAATCAAAACTATAGTAGACCTTTTTGGGGTTTATTTTAAATTTTTTAATTCTTATATAAATAATTATTCATTTATTTAATTTTAGAATAAAAACAAATTAGATAATTCACACTTCAATTGGGACAGAGGAGATATTTTTGGATTCTCTACTTTTTGAATTTAGGAAGAAGAATTTGTGTTGGAAAATAAAGAAAAAGAGTAAATAAGTATGCAAAAAAAGAACAGAGGAACAAGAAGATGAAAACTATTGAAAACTTTAGCAAGATACTATAAGAGGCAAGGTACATATGTACAATCTTTTTTCAAGTGTGATTTTTATTTATAGTTTACAATCTTATTGGATAGAGTTTTATATAGTTAGGATTAGGGTATATTCAATTAGGAATATGGTAAATATTAAATTAGTGTCATGCCCAAATTTTCTTGAACAAGACACACACATACACACATAGATGCAAACAATAATAATAATATTCAATTTTTATTTCTTGGAACAATTTAAGAAATAATTAAACTAAAATATATTCATAGTATTGAAAGTCCTTTCAAATGTTACAATCATAATTGGATCCTTACATCAATTTACAAATTACAAGAGGATCTACTTCTGATCTTTTATAAAACATAACTTTTACAAATGTTCATAATAAAACATCCTCAAATCTCCAAAAGAAAGTGAAAATCTTCCAAGCTTTGCTTCAAAACATATCCATTTAGAAAATGTGTACAAGAAAACCCTATAAACCATGGAGAGCTCACCTCCTAGACTAGGTCTCTAAGAGACCACCCACTGAGCTTGGAGAACTACGACCAACCAGGTAACAATCAAACTCACAGATATAAATCAACAATATAAGATACAACATTTAACACCCTTTTTGAGCTTACATATTAGGTTACTAGAGGAACCAATAAAATGGGTGAAGGTGTGCCAAAAACCCTGAGGAGAAGCCAAATACAAAAAACCAAATCTTCCTTCATAAGGCATACAAAATAAATACCAACTCTCACAAACTTCTCCCCTTATCACCCCTAAAGTGCACAACAAAGTACTGGCACATGCAACCCATACTACATGCTTATCCCTCTTCCTTCTAGGGAAGAGACTCTTCATTTAGGGGTTAAACCCAACTAACTCCTTCACCCTAAAGGCCACTTCTTCCCTCCCAAGGGTAAATGATGTCCTTCCACACCCTTAACATCATACTCTCAAAATCAAATAAAAATAAGGAAATAGAAATTCATCCACACCCAACAATACAATAGGGACAATGAACAACACACATATTCATCTATAGAAAAATTTACACATTTTATATTCAGAAAAATAATACAATATATAATTTCCAAAACATGGTAAAAGCTCCAACCTTTCTCCAAGCTATGGTAAATGACTTGATTTGAGAAGAGCCCTCAATCCTTCCTTCTTTCAATCTCCAAAATCAAAATTATAATTTCCCTCTAAAAGATAAACATCCCTAATTTTCCTCCATCATGAAAGAAAACAAACATTTTAACTCCACCTAAGTTTTCCTATTTGGTTGGAATTACCAACTCACTAAAGATAAGGTGGGAACTTTGGGTAAGACTTCTTCCATTTTCTCAATACTTAAGAAATGAAATTTTACAAGTGTTAGAAAAGAGATTTTAACTCTAGTAAAGCCAAAATTTAAGCCCTAACATATAGTACTAACATGTAGGTAACTTAATTCCACTAAAAGAACACTCTAAGACTCAAACAAAGCCCTCTAAAGTCACCCTAAACTTGGAATCCGAAATTTAATTTAATTAAAACCTTCATAAGATATTTTATGCAAGGGGATGAAAAATTAAACATTTCTAACTAGTTAGGAATAAGGTTGGGTGTCTTTTGCCAATGACTCAACTTGACTTGCCACTAAACAGATAACAACACAAGTGTCAAGTGACACTATAAATACACATTTAACATTACGAGTGGCAAATCAATTTTCACAAAAATAAATCTAATCTAAGACATCCAATCACATTATGTTCACAAAGTAAAATACTTAACAACGAGGTTAAGATCTCTTCATTAGATCTAACCTTTGCAATCTCAATTAATACAAAGGTATAGTCTTGTTTCTCTGTTTTAACATGGCTATTTTTGGCACACTCAAACCACATATCAGTAGTCCAAGATAAATAAAACATATGGACATATAAATTCCCAATTAATACTATATTCATAATTGAATCAAAACATAAGGCATTTCTCAACTGAATAACATTTTTCCAATTCTAACCATTGTGCATATATAATACTACCATTATCGAACTAAACATGATATGACTCTTTTGCAACATTTCATGATTTTCATATACATATATATAATCCATCTAACATCTTTATTCAAACATAATTTCCTACTTATTAATAAAATAACCAACCAAGTACATGAATGTAACATCATCAATCATCATAAATAAGTTCTAACATCATAATGATTACCATAAAATAAAGTGTCCCATAGTATCAAATAGTTTGAGTAACAGTCCAAAATAGTCCCAACATATAACAAGGTCTCAAAATATAAAGTATCTACAATGCAAACTGTAGAATATCTAAAATGCAAATAAACTACTATTATATGCTATGATAAAGTATCTAAAATGAAAATAAACTGCTATGATATGCTATGATGGGCTAGGGTGAGGCCTCACAGTTAGGGTTACTATTAACTAAATATTAGGGTTTATTAAATTATAAATTTTTAAATTATGAATAATTAGGATGTAGTCAATGAAGACAACTTACCAAGGTTGGAGAAGGTTCATCCCAAGTTCAAATAGGTACACACATCTCTCACAAGTATAACCTCTCTCAAATTTCTAGGTCTAGGAAAACTTTATAACTTTAATTTTTAATTTTAGAGACATTTCCCCTTACAATTTTTCTTGATTTTATTTGTTATATCATGTGTGCAACAGTTGATGATGAAAATTTTGGACAAGAGGAAATTTAAGTTGAAGTAATGGATATCGAAGATGGATTGTCCCAAGGTCAAAGAAGTATGTTCATTGAGCTCTTTAGTTCAAATTAAAAGTTGAAAAATTATATTATTTGTAGATGTTGGGGTTTAGATATTATATAATAGTTAAAGTTATGTATATGTACATATATGTCCCCTAAAATGACTGTATCTTAAGACTTAAAAAAAAAATTCTGGCAGCTCAAGATGAAACAACAAATGAGAATGTTAATTAGTCATAGAAACATAAATCATTTAATTGAAATGGATGTCAAAATATTGAGTGAATTTTCTAGTCAACCTACACATACTATGAAGAGGAAATTGAATAAAAAGTCTAAGGAAATAATTGCAACAAGAAAACTCAATTATTATCAATTTCAATTCTTAAAGATGAATGATAAGAATAATTGAAACTATTGGGTATATATACAAGTGAAAGTGTTAAGGAAGGATTACATTCCATTGGAAAAAAAAATGAGATTTTTAAATAAATCCATTGCACAAAGAGTGATACTGATATCTATTTTTAATAAGAAATATACTTTAAAAAGATAGATCTCTTCACTGTCATCTCATATCGGGTATAGTTAGAAGATAGTATTACATTATATAAAAAAGATAAACAAATTAGATGATAGTACATTAGAAGGAAATTGGATGCTAATGTATAGAGCTCCTTGATCTAATAGGATTGGAGAAATGGTTAAGAACTTAGTTATTCAATTTTGGATTGATAATACTTGTCCTTCACCAAATAGAAGAGATATCATCAAGAAAAGGATCAGGCCTAAGGAATATGTGCAACATGTAAAACATTAGATGGATTTCACACACCATGAATTGTATCTCTCATTTTGTAATATAAATCTTGACACAAGGATTGGACAAACAAGGTTTGAAAGATTGAAGCCCTATTTTATGAAGATAAATAAATCTTTTGAAATGTTTGAAATGTGTTGTTATCAATATCATGTTGAATTTGACCTATACTATCAAGGGTTCCATGATAGAAGGTGGTAGTTCTCAATATTCTTTTCCTAAATGAACAAGTCATTTTGTAACATCAATCTTATGTGACAAACACGATGATTGTGCAATAGGTGAAATATATTGCATAAGAGGAACTTGTGAAACATGTCGTAACTTATATATATATATATATATATATGAAGAAATGTTGGAAAAGAGTCAACAAGGTTGGAATATGTAGAGGAAGAGATATATATGTTATATTTTTTTTTGCTAAGTGGTAAGAAGAATAGTTTCAAACACTACGAGAAACTTTCCCACTTGGAAAATTTTTATCTGCTATTGACTTTGTTGATAATTACTCTTTTATTTCACAAAAACAACTTCAACTAGAATAATACTTTACAAACTAGGTTATTATTATGGCTCAAATGTCTTATTGACATGCACAAATCAATTTGGATGGTGTGGAAAGTACAAATCAAGCACGAGTCATTAAAAAAGAGTATCACTTTTGTATTATTGATGAAAAAGAGCACGACACACATTTTGTGGAATATTGTTTTAAGATATTTTTTGAATATTTGAAAAACAAAGGCATAAAATAGAGAGAAAAAAATTGTATGGTCAGATGGATGTGCAACACAATTCAAATCAGCTAGGCCATTTTATGCAATATGTAGATATCATCGATGCCTTAATATACCACACATTTGGAGTTTTTTTGAGAGTGGACATGTAAAGGGTGAGCATGATGGTGTAGGAGCTTGTATCAAATGTTCTTTTAGAGAGTATCAAATTAACTATAAAGGATATCACATTAATGATGCTCATAATGTGGTTGAGTGGTGCAAAACACATTTTACAGTGCTAACAAATACATATACTATGTCATCACAAGCGAATCAAGTCATACCTTTCAAAGTGTTTTGGGAGGTATCAAGTATAATTTAATTTGAATATTTAAAATTAAATAAAATTTATATTTAATATGTTAGCTAATAACTATTATGTACACATGTTTAACTCATTTTTATATCTATATATGGACCTTACATTTACATGTCAATAGAAGATCAATACATGCATGCAAAAGGGTAGAGAAGACACAATCTTTGCATTAAGATATGAGTACAAATAGTAATGTGTGGTCATTGACACTAGAGAATACTCATGTTTTTGTTTTGGCTGCATTGATCATAACTATGGTGGTTGTATTAATCACGAATGTGGATATGTGGGTGACTAAACTTTGGTGCCACTAGATGTTATTAATATAAATGAGTCTAAGGATGAAAAACTATGATGATATTCCATTGATTTCTAGTGATTTTAACCATATTTCAAGACTAATCAAAGTTGGTATGTATGTCTACACATTTATTTGTTTCATAATTTTGGTTAATTTATAATGCATACTCATGTACATGGAATTTATACATATACTTTGTGTAGGCAATATTTTTGAAGTCATGGCAGAATCTAAAAATGTAGGTGTTAGCTATTATCTATTGTGTTGCACCATGGAAAGAGAGAAGATATGAAATAAATGAAAAAATTATGTTTCCCATGGGTTAGTATAGTTTAATCATGTATGCATTTATGTTTTTTATGAATTCAAATTTATTGACTTATTTGACTGATGTATAAAAGGATATGTGTACATATATTTAGTATGTAATTAATCTATATGATATTTTATAAATGTGTATGCAGGTTCTAGTGTTGTATAGGAAATATATGATGTAGTAGCATCCTGGGTGTGACAACAATCTTGCATCACCCAAAAATATTTTTATTTTCAGTCTTTTCTATTTTAATCAGGACTAGTAGATAGGGGGGTTACTATTTCTGGAAGCTTACTATTTTTAGTAAGTTTTTCATACAAGCTTGGAATGTTTTGATTTTCTAAATGAAGGTTCATTTCAAGATTATAAGCCTACCATAAAAATCTCATTGCTCTAGCTTCAGTATTAGAGAAGTTATTGCAAATTTTTGATGGAATTTGGAGAAAAATATTTGAACTCAATTTTGAAGGCCTTAGAGGCTGAAAAATCAATAGATGGAAACTTGCACAAATTCATGGTTGTAGATTAGGAGCCGAGGTTTTAAAAAAATGGTTATAATAGCCAATTAGAGCAATGGTTTGAGAATTATGGTTTTCTGAAGTTGGACTACCCGATATTTCTAAAATAAATGTCAAAGGTGTATTTGGCTAAATCTATATGTATTGTTAGGGTTTGTTGGCCCTAGGAATTAAGTTTGAATGTCTAGAACCTTCTCGAGTGGCATAAAATTGCCTATTTAAGACATGTTTGAACATTTTCTAGGACAACTTTGGGTGTTAGTTCATAGCTTTATCTTATAGATTACTATAATGAAGGCACCGATGTGGGTTAGCATATTGTAATTGTGAATTTTTTAATTCTACATTTGCGGTGATAATAAGAAGCCTCTATTTTGTTCTCACAATTGTTGTTGCTTCTTTATTTTAGATTAAGGTAAAAATAGGTTTTGAAGGGACCCAAAACCCTTTAACAAAAGAAAAAGATCAATATAAAGCACTACCAAGTTTTACAAGGATCTGAAGCCTAGAGTTTATCAAAAAACACAAAAAACTAGTTTTTACATGGACCTAAAACTACAAGTTTAAACCAAACACACCTAGGTTTTACAAGGACCTAAAACCTAAAGTTTAAACAAAAGCTAGAAAAAAAAACACAGAACCAACCAAACCACATGGACCAACAACTAGCATACCAACAACCATGACCAGCACCTATAATAACTCTTTAATGATCTTCTCCACCTCCTTGCCTACTTTTGCAATACTTTGGATAATATCAACCATGATAAAACTAGGAACCTCAGGTCCTTCAGTAATATTTTTCCTCATTCTCTTACTTGGACCTCTTGGACTCCTCACCCCAATTGTATCTAGAGACATAATCTCCTCATTTCTTTTCTTTCCTAGACTGGCCACAATAGCACACAAGCTAGAGGTAACCTACTCCATTGTCTGCCCACTATCCTTTGTTAATTAACAAAGTTCCAAATCATACTCCTTAAGTTTGTTAGGAATGTTTCCAACTTGTCTTTCCAATTAGGCTCTCATAACACATTCATGGTCCAACTCTTTTTGAATAACCCCAATTTTTTTCTTGAGCACCATGACCTCATTGTAGAGCCATGAGTCACCTTGAAGGGATGCCTTCACTTTAAGCTTGGTAGTATGAAGGAAACATAACTTCACTTGGTGAGATTCATCTTTGTACCCTCCATTGGCCCTATTCATATTTTCAATAGTAGTATCCTTATTTTCTATAATGACCTAGATCTCAGTGTTTGCATCCTACTTCTCATTAAGCTCCTCTTTATTCTCCTTACTTAGGTTGTGCTCTTTCATGACAAGTACTTTACCCTTGTTATTATTTTATGTGTGGAAGTTCATTTTCTCCTCATTAGAATTCCTTTTAGGAGGAGAAAGGTGAACACTTTATTTCCCCTCTTCATCCCCTAAAGCTTTAGACCCTACAATAGACTCAATTTTTCTATCTTTACTACCCTTGACATGATCCTTTTCAATTGGCATGCCTTTGCTTTGAAAATAGCCTTCCAGGTTTGAGCTAAGGTCCCCCATTCCCATTTTATTATCATCCTTGACAAAATTCTCAGAGTCTGTAACTTCCTCCACATTTTTCTTTTTAATCTCCCATTTGTTACTATTTTTGGTACTCTTACTATCACTAGTATCTTCCTCACTTTTAACCTCTTTCTTTGAGTGAGATTCATTATCAGTCACTTTTCACTTCTTCTCCACAATTAGAGAGGGTTTAACAACCTTTCTTTTACAATACTTTTTAATAAGTAGGATTAAACACTCATGGAGCATAGGACATGACTCCTTCTTCCTATGGGCTTGGAGACTTTGAATCAAAGAGTGTTTCAAATAAAATGGGAAAGAGATTCTATCTTTATACCTAAAATGGTTTAGGAACAAAAAATGAAACTTGTGAACTCTCTTAGCTCTACCATCAAGGATAAAATACTCATGAATGTATGTAAAAACATCCCTCCAGATAACCTTAATTTGGCTCAAGTCATAGAAATTGTTATTCATCTCCATATTTTCCTCCTCTTCAATAGTTTTAGGGAATTTCTTGAAGGCCGCATTTGAAATACTGGTCTCCTTGTTTAATTTAAGACCCTTCATTGGAAGATCCATAATCTCAGTGATAAATTCCTCTGATAGCTTCGCAGTGATCCCATACAACATAACCCTATCTTTAATCCAATTTATGAAGAAAGAATCTGTAATGTGGGGCTTATACCCTTGAAGTTTCTCCATATATGTCATGGCTTTCCATTTTTTAAGAATATACCATACATTTGAATTCACCTTGCATTCTTTACAATTATTCAGCTCTTTCTTTCTTGGTTCCCCTCCCATCTTGTGTTTGGTTCTGCACCTGCAACTAGTCTGATAAACAATAACCAAAAAAGAAAGTAAATTGTATTTTCTCTCCAAGAAACCTTTAACCTTACATGTGTGCCAAGTAAGATCCATAATTATACAAAGGTACCACCTAGGGATACTCAGAAAATTTTCCATAAACCCATCATTTCCCTTAATAAATTCCTCAATCTTGTGTGATCTTTCCTTCACTAGCATGTGTCATATCATAATTAACAATTTTCATTAGCTCCACTTCCTTGCTTAGGTTCATCTTTCCAAGTCAACTTTGTTTCCCTATAGATTGCTTGATTCATAGTCCAATCAACAACTTTGTTGCCCTTCCAAAAAATATGAGAAATAAAAACATTATCAAATTTATTCATAAGGTCTTTAATTTCCATTATACTTGTCTCAATACTCTAGGTTATCAGAATCTTATTATTCAACATGTTAATAATATTAAGAGAGTCTCCTTCCAACCATAAATTCCAAAAATCAAATTCTAGTGCCATCCTTGTAGTGAACAAAGAAATCATTGCCTTTGATTTATGACTTGCCTATAGGTATTACAATAGCATCCACAACCCTAATGTAATGGTCTCTCAAAACACCTCCACATCTAGCTTTTATCGGATTCCCTTTAGGTGAACCATTAAAATTACCTTTGATCCATCCCATAGGTGGAGATCTCCACTTTACATTATGTCTCTGATCCTCCTATTTTCTTTTAGTACCTTTAGCATTCATAAGATTACTTATTTGGGTCTCATCAAACATTTTTCTCTAAGATTTGAAGTTCTCTTTGATAGCTCTAATAATATTTTGGCCCAAAAAACAATAATGAGTCTCCTTATTTCTAAAAATTCTATTTTTCCTCTCCTTCCAAATACCCCACTAGAGATGAGGGAGAGAAATCTTCCAAAGAAAACCAATATCAACATCCTTAGTTGGACATGTCCAGATTTGAAAACATTGATCAATGTTATTATGTTGAACACAAACTAAATTCTAGTATTTGAAGAGATGATTCCATACATTCTAACTAAAAATATAGTTTTAAAAAAGGTGATTTCTATCTTCAAAGTCCATCTTATAGAGACAACATTTGTTGACCAAGTAAACCCCTCTTTTTTGCAAATTATCCAGAGTTAAAATTTTGTTTTGAAGCATGTCCAAAAAAAGATATTTATTTTAGGAATAAGCCCATTAATCCATATGTTAGCCCACATAGGAGTATTTCCTTTGTCCTATGATCTAAAAATAGAAGAGACCTTAAAACATCCTCTTGGTTAAATCCCCCAAACCAAAATATCCTCTTTTTGAATATAAAGGCTAACAACATTCAAGGCCAACTAGATGTTGGAAAAATCATGATTAATCTTAGCAATATTAATGCATTTACTATGAACAAAATCACCATAAACCTATTTACATCTATCGACAAAAGTCATATACTCAAAATCCTCAATCAAGGGGTGATCTATAAGCCATTCATCATCCCAAAACCTAATCTTGCTCGCATTACCTATTTTCTATTTACATCCTTTATTTAAAACATGTTTATCTCCCTAGATTGCATTCCAAATAGAAGAAGAAGAGGGAACAATAGGGTAGGAAAGAAAATTAGAAAAGAAGGAACCTCATAAAGGTACTTATGTTTCTAGATAGAACTCCATTCCTTGTTATCATGATAGACTCTCCATCCTTATTTAGCTAATAATTCTTTATTCATACTTCCAACAGATCTTATATCCAATCCAAATTTTGGCTTAGGTTTACAAATCTTTTCCCAAGCAATTAAAGTCATTATCTTCTTTTCTTTTGTTCTAGACCAAGGGAAATTCCTTTGTTCCAGACCAAAGGAAATTCCTTTGAATTTTGTCAATTGCATTAGAAAGTTTAGCTGGAATCCTAAAGAGGCTCAAAGCATAAGTAGGAATGCTTTGAAGATAGGCTTTGAGGAGAGTAACTTTACCATCTTGACTCAACATATTACCTTTCCACTTGACCAATTACTTATTGAATTTCTTAACAAGATCCTCCCAAAAACTTTCTAAAGGACTCGGCCCCAAGGGTAAACTAAGATAAGTATATGGAAAAGATCCTATAAAGAAACCAACAATATTAGCAATCTTTCCTTGTCTAAAAACTGGAGTGTTAATAAAAGATAAAGAGTTCTTGTTCCAATTAATCAGTTGTCCAGCTGCAGAGGAGTGAAGATTAAGTGTCCTTTTAAGATTTCTCACGTCCCTAACATTATCTTTTCCATGGAAGATGGCATCATCCACAAATTGTTCACGATAACATACAAGAGGATGAGACAAAGGTTTCAACCCTTGAATTTTCCCTTTTGAAACTAGTTTCCCAATATATCTACCCAAACAATCAGCCACAATAGTAAAGATAATTGAAGATAAGGGATCACCCTACCTCAGCCCCCTAAAGGGTTTTAAAAAATTAGTAGATCTCCCATTGACCAGCACAAAAAATGAGTAGAAACCATCTACATAATAAGCTTAATAAAAATGACATTAAAGCCAAAAGACATTAGGATCTTATGGAGAAAAGACCATTCAACTCTATCATAGGCTTTGGCTATATCAACTTTCATAATAAAACCCTGATTGTTGGAAAGAGATAAGGAATGGATATTTTCATGCACATAAATTATAGAGTTAAGTATTTATCTACAAGGAATAAAACCATTATATTTCTCAAAACTCAAGTTAGGAAGAATGTTCAACAATCTCAAGGTAAGGACTTTTGAAATGATTTTATAAATCGAGCTGTAGAGACTAATTGGTTTGAACTAGTCTAGAGAATCGACTCCAATCTTCTTTGGAATTAGACAAAGGAAGATAGAGTTAATTTTTTTTGTTGTTTCTTTATTTCTTTTATGTGTTTATGGTATTAAGGGGAGTACCCTACATCAACATATTTGAAGCAAAGAAGAGCACTTAAAAATGGGATTCATTTTACTAATTATCAACATAACAACAAGGTATATTAGTATAGTAACCTCGTTATTGCCACTATTCTAACTCTTCAGATCCAATGAAAGGACCTAGAATACATAAGTGGAGGCTTGATATTGATGGTCATGGGAAAATATTAAATGTTATCCAACAACGAGCTAACCTACTTGATATGAGATAGAAACAACTTGTAATTTGAAATAACTTAAAATTTGGTTGAACTATTTGAAATTTGAAATTTGAAATTTGATTCAACAACTTGAAATTCAATTGAACTAATTAGGACTTGTCCTAAGAGGATGAAATTAGAACTTATCTTAAGGGGATAAAATTATGACTTACCTTAAGGGGATGACATACATTACAATCAAACTTTTACTCTTTTATTTAACCTATCAAGTTCAAATTGTGATTTGTAACTAATTATTGAAAATATGAATGTTTATATAACTAACTAGGATAGATGTCTTGAGGGGAATAAATTTGAACACTTGTCTTAAGGGGATGAAATTAGGACTTTTAACTAATTATATTGAGCTTTTACTCTTTCATTTAACTTGCCAAGTTCAAATTGTGATTTGTAACTAATTATTAAAAGGAACTTATATGTAACTAATTAGGACATGTGTCTTGAGAGGAAGAAATTTGAACACTTGTCTTAAGAGGATGCAATTAGGACTTGTAACTAATTAGAATATATGTAACTAATTACTTGATACTTGTTCATATTTGGACATAAATTACATGTTATATCTAAATATCTAAAGTACATGTCCAAATTATAGGAGATAAATGAAATTATCAAACATGTATTTAACTTAAATTAAGTCAAACACATGTTTCACAATAAAAACCATCATACACATGTACTCATAAATTATAAATTATAGATCAAATGTTGAATTTGATCATATCTAAATATCACTTGCATAGAAAAAATTAATCACATATGTATACATCAATCATGAAATGTGTACACACACATATATGTATATAGGTATATATGTGTGTACACACACACACACACACACACACACACACACACACACACACACACACACACACACACACACACACACACACACACACACACACACACACACACACACACACACACGCACACACACACACACATGCATACACACACACATACACACGCATGCACGCGTGCACACACACACACATATAAAAGAACATAATCCAACATAATCTAACATGTAAAAGAAATGCCTAAAATCTAGATATGTATATCTATCATCAAAAATTTATATGGACTAGAACATAAACACATGTGTCAAACATCATTCTCAAGTCTACAATATACATCAATCATCGAACAAATAACAAAAAACATGTATTTGTCCAGATCTCATAAGATAATATCAAATATAAATAGCATGCATCTATACATTTGTATCTATATCAAATAAATATAAATAACATGCATATAAAGTGTCCGTGTAATCTATGAATGTCTCTCTAGATTAAAGTAGATCAAATAACTTATTAAAAAAACTATAGATCATTAGGTTCAGGAGTCTCATTGTGATGTCTCCTCACAATGTAGTCTAAAGATAGACTATCAGGATGCTCTGAAGGATGTGTTGACTCCTATATATATTAAAGAGAAAGTGATATCAATGTACATAATAGTATCAAATTAAATAATTTACAACTTGCACATTGTATATATGTATACATGTGTACATATCTAATGAAACATTTAAAATTCTTATGTCTACTACTGACATCATCTAATGAATCTCGATGACGTATATGATCTAGCATCAAATATTGAGTAACAAGAGGCATCTCCCCCTAAAATACATTTATGTACAACAAATAAAATTAAAAGATATATAATTACACATGCATGGTATGTATACACATAAATTATTAGTTTGAAACAATTAAAATTATAATGACAAAAAAGATTTACCTATGGAAATGTTGGCATCTGATAATACTTAGACTACCTTCCACCAATATTTCCAAATTTTGTTGGGCCTCATCTAGCTCCATTTCTGATCTATGCTAGCATGACTAGTAACTAGCACATGTCCTAATAATGATGAGCCAAGTGGACTAACCAGATGAGATGGCATAGAAGTAGAATCACCATGTGTCAACAAGTCCATCCATCTTGTGGTCTACAAGTTGAAGTCAACATCATCAAGCTCCACATCTAATCTCTAAGCATTCCCTACACTAGTTGAAGGATCTCTAGTATTCCTATGTCTCTCTATAGAAAAAGAGTGGTCAGTAGGCGGATCATGATGTGCACTACCACCATGACCACCACTTGAGCAATGAGAGGAATGTGGCTAAGGATGTGACCTAGTACTACCATGGACATGAGCTTGAACATATGATATGGGTATCCCAAGATTCTCTAATATGAATCTATATGAATCTAATAGATCAACAACTAGATCATTCATATTATCTCGTGCCAACACCCTAATGAGACCCTCTAAGCTAGCTAGTGAAGAGATGCATGCTACACTGTACAAGTCTCCTGAAGATGAAGCACCAGAAAATGACCTAGAATACCAATAAGACATCAAATATTGGCCAACCTCATCACTCAATATGGATCTAATAGCTATGTCAATCTCTCCAACTCCTTGACTCAACCCCCATAACTGGGTACTATGTATGGCCTCATTAGCCAATGAACCTAATATAGGGGAAATATCATGCACCCTCTCTCAAATAATTGATATATGTGTCTATGGTGGACAACTCAACAACTTATTAGCTAGTCTACCATGCCCCTATCCTAAATTCCCTAGTAAATTAGTTTAGTTCACCACCCTCCCTAAGAAAACCTCGGCATAAAGTTGTCATGCAAAATAGAGTGGAATTTGGTCATTATTTGGATGACAACCATGAGCATCAAAGAAACATGGGTATATTAGTACAACTATCTATGGATCTATACACTTGAAGGGAGAGTACCCCTTCACAAAATTGTATGGATCATAACAAGGGAAACATTCCCTTTTTAGGACATCGTTGGACACTAAGCCCTACGCTTACTATAGTGAAAGACCTAAAGTGACATTTTTTCTCTTACTATCAATGAAAACTTGTATAGTCTATGAAAAATATGGAGTAGCACCATGAATCTCATTTTGAATATATGTAAGGCTATGTAAGATGCTCTAGCATGTATTGCTATATACACTAGAGCATGTGCCACTAGCTAGGGATTCTTGAAGTCTCTGAATCTCTTTGTTAGTGCGATCATAGATGTCATGGGGTGGGATAGGGTATTGATCTTGGGGGATAGGAGGTTGTTGATCTATCAAGTGTCAATGTATGTAGTATGTGTACATGTAGACCTAAAATATAAATATAAATATAAAATATAATAAGCTCTAAATTTGTTACAATGACATTTCAAAAACTAGCAATCTAAAGCATGAAATTATACATACACACATGCATATAAGTCATATGTACATGTGAAACGAGTTAGTACAAATGTATATAAGTCAAGAAAACATGAAATGAACATATAATACACACTTGAATCAAAATTATTTTTAAACATGAAATGAGCATACACATTTATTAAAATTTACTTTTAAATATATAAAATTCCTAAAACATAAATGAACATACACATGTATGAATTTTTTTTTGAACATAAAATGAGCATGCATGTATGTCTTAAACATGAACTGAACATATATAAACATGTGCATACATACAGGTCTGTAAACTTCCTAAACTTGAAATGTGAACATGTGGATGCATATAATCCATATACATATGTACATAATAGTCTTAAGTCCTAAGCATGAATTGAACATGTAATAATACCATGTGTACATGCATGTGCATAAAGGGGTGCTAATAGGATGTCTTAAAGAGATAATTTAAAATGATGACTTACTTGGGAAAAATATAAAATAAAACATATGAAATCTAGGATCTATCTTTAGAGGACTATCTAGTTTAAGTCAATATATCATGTCTGTGTGACAACTTCATAATTTTTGATTAAGTCTAGACTAGATCACATGGGTGGACTAGGACATATAACTAGGTTGAACTAAATCTTAATATGATGACTTAAAAAGAGAGAATCTAATAGGATATATTTGAAGGGGTCTTAATTTAGAATAATTTAAAAATAGAAAATGTAAAATTAAACATACATCAAGCTAGATCATAGTAAATTAAGGGGTCCTCATATAATATGTCTTAAACTTGTGTCCTAGTTTAGGATGTTTAGTTAAAGCCTAGAGAGAAGAATCTATAATAGAATGTATTGAAATTTCTATATGAAAATATAGAAAGTGGTCTTAAAATGATGGCTTAAGGGGATAATATCAAAATATATCATCAATCCATCACATGAGTTTCTAAATTACAAGTGTCATGGTCTCTAGTTTATATATGCATACATTTTATAGGGGTCCTACAGACCTAGGTTCATGTTATTCATTATGGTTTAATACAAAATTTTAAGGGCTTTTATGTTATGTATAAGTTATTTATATTTCTAGGGTTATATAATTTTGTGTTCACTTGGTCAATTTAGAGTTATCATGCAAAGTTTTTAGTTTAAGTCAAGTGTAATGTAGGTGAAGTATCAAAAAAAATTTGTATGTATGTATGTACATTCAATTTCAAAGTTTCCTACATGTAATTTAACTTGAGTATTAAAAAATTAATTTTAAAATGTACATATACAATGTACATAGGTATGTGTGTGTATATATATATATATATATATATATATATATATATATATATATATATATATATATATATATATATATATATATATATATATATATATATATATATATATATATATATATATATATATATATATATATATATATATATATATATATATATATATATATATATATATAAATTAAATACTAATATATTAATTTAATTTAAACATATATACAATTAAAATTAATACTTTACAAACACATGCATACATAAAAATAAACACATAAACATTACAAATTAATAAGTATGTGTATCCAAAATATACATGCATATACAAATCTATGTATATATGTGTACATGTATAAAAACACATATACACTCAATATAGATATGTATATATATATATATATATATATATATATATATATATATATATATATATATATATATGTATGTATGTATGTATGTATGTATGTATGTATGTATGTATGTATGTATGTATGTATGTATGTATGTATGTATGTATGTATGTATGTATGTATGTATGTATGTACATATGCATATACACATATCATGTATTTTTATATGCATATATATATAATATACATATATACATACATATAATATAAAATTTAATCAAAAAATATTAGAGAGGGTCCAAAAAATGAAAATTCATACCCAATTCAATGTTTGATGAGTCAGATGCCCATCTTTCTCTCTATTCCGATCAAAACTTTTGATTCCCCAAGAAAAAATAACTTGTGGGGTCAGGGTGGGGTTTTGAAACTCCACTTAGACCTCCAAAGTTTTGATTGGAACTACGTGGCATGAGTAGTTTCAATAAAGACTACATGAAAACATAGTCTCTATCAAAATTATGTAGTTCCTATCTAAACTTTTATAATAGTTTCTATCAAAACTTTCATAGCCAAAAATTAGGCCAGCAATTTTTTGGAGGATTTTCTTCATTCAAAAAAGTGTGACCCACTATTGTGGGTTCACCCTAACACAGATTGATTGGGGTATTTATGATTCTTGCATAGTGATATTAAGCTTTGATTTTAGTTTTTTGAAGGATTATTTATCATACAAATCTACAAGTATGCAATGTGAATGGACTTAGGTATCAATTCAAGAAACATCCATTTATTTCAATGGGAGATGACCCTATGGGTGCATTCTCACAAACCCTTAATGGAGTATTGTATAGTAGACATTAGTTCTTTGAATCAATTTGGGATAGGGATATCTAGCCAAACCTAGATGAGGTTTATCATGATGATAAATTCAAACCAAGGTTTGAACATCTAAGAGACCTTCACATTTTTCAATTCATGAGTCATGAGGCATTTGATAAAAGTGAGTGGATTAGGATAGTTTTGAGAAGAATAAATAATGACATGTTCATGATGGGAGATCAACCTATATTAATTACTAATGTCTATCATAAGTAATACTAGTACCATTCCATTGGTAGCAAAATTTGTGAAGAAGGAAGTAGAAAATAACATAGGAGCTAAATGTGATAGAAGAGGAATGAGCCTATCGAACATTAGGAAAATAGATGTGAGAGTTATTGAAAAAATCCTTGGCTAAGAAATGAGCTACAATTATAGAAATAGTTCAGTTTCAATAGGATTTATTCACACTGTTGGAAATATTCAAGACTATGCTAGGTTACTAAAAGGGGAGGGGTGAATCAGTAACCTTAAAAACTTTACCAAATTTAGATCTTAATTGAAATAATCCAATTACCATTTAATTCATTAAATCAGATCTAACTACATGCATGAGAAATTGAAAGCATAAAATATTCATAACATGTGAACACAATAATTTGGTGACCCAAACACCTTCCAAATAGAAAGTAAAACTGGGGTGGGGATGATACCCACAAAAATTCAATATTGTAGCATATAGTTGGACTGTTAAGGCTTACAATAATCACTTCTAGTGATATGTCCTATTAGGAGCAATTAGGACTACTAGGTCCACCTTGTTAGAGGTTTTACAAATACACAATGAAGTATGGACTCAGTAAAGAGATTTGACAAAAGACTGTTAAGTCTACCTTGTTAGAGGATTTGGATTGATTGACCTATTAGGATGAAACAATAGATCTTTGAAGTGATAATCACCTTTATGTGATAGATATGAATCTATTGCTTCTTTGTTGATATGGCCTTACAATACACTTTGTCTGCTACTGATTCACAATCACATGCTTCTATTACATTTTCATACTGCATTGGATATGATATAATACATTACATATATATCAATCCAATTTAAAAGACAACAAAGTCGGCCAATATGTAAGTTAACACCAATATTACAAAGTCAGTCCAGATGTAGATACTTGAGTTCTAAAGACTAACTTGGTGAAGTTCTAATACTCGACATCCACTTACACTACTCGACATCATCATGCATTCGATAGAAGTAGAAGCTCAATCCATAGTAATAATCTCAATGTAGTCTTGAACTCGATCCACATTAGTGACTTGGTAAATACTATGTAACTCGGTATAAATTGAATTACATGTTTACCATTATTGCACTTAGTAAACACTAATCACCGCATAGCTCAATTAACACTAACTTTGCTTCACATGAACTACTGGATTGGTAGAAACTAAAAAGCTTGGTAATGACTAAAATGCTCAGGATGAACTACTAGACTTCACACTGCCTGATTCTGCTCGGTTTGAACTATTGCACTTCACACTAACTGAATTCCCTTGGTAACCACTAAAATTCTCTATAAGAACTATAGTGTTTGGTTGCTACTGAATTACATGGAAAACACTGTAGACTATTCAAAACTTGGTAGCCATATAGAATCTGAATAAATATTGTCACTAATAACAAACTTGACTAAATGTCAACACACACAACTTATAAGATGGTTAAAAGAGAGAAAATTAATGTCTATCAAATCCAATTTCTTAAGAATATTAAGAGGATTAAACATGATAAGTGCCAACTCTATAGATTTGGATCACTTATTATGTATTTATTCTTCCACATTTTACATGAGTTTCCAAATATGCCACACTCAACATGGATTTTTGGTAGGTGCATGATGAAATTTATTACTAACTACTAAAAATTTTAAAACAATAAAATGATTATAGAAGATATCTTTGGGATGGTCAAAGGATTCCAAATGAAAATTAAAAAAATAGTAAGGTTTCCAAGATCAATTGTAGGTAATTGTGAGGAGACTATTTTCTTTATGGTTGACACTAATTGCACTTATATGAAAGCAATAGAACCTAGAAATATATTTATCCATCCAATGGGATATGAGGTAACATAGATTATAATTAAAGGGTATGAAAACTAAATACAAGAATAAAAAAGAGACCCTACTTATCCAAGATGTGATACTTCTAAAGAAAACTCAAGGGTGGTAAGGGAACAATTGTACGGTGGAACTAGAAAGAGAAAAGTTGCTAAGATGATGAAAGATATTGCCAAGGAACAAGGTATGAGTAAGGGAGAGTGGAAAGAGGCCAAGAGGATGGCTAGTGAAATTTATTCCATGGTAAAGCTTTAAGCCTCTAGCATTGGACACAGAAAAGAACCCACCAGAAAAGGCACTAGTACAAAACAACAAAAATAATTGAGATCACTGAGGTTTTCGTTATTCTAGAGGTACATAAACCAAGAAGATCTACAAGATATTCTCCTTCAAACAAGAAGGAAAATGAACCTACAAAAACTATAATAAAAATATTAAAAATAGAGGAAAATATACAAGATGAACAAAAGAGAACTACCAGGCAGAAGGCCTTGGCCCAAGTTTCAAGAAACCAAAACTTATAGTCAAGAGGAGATGCACAAAGGATAACAGAAAAGAAGAGGAGAAAAAATAAGAAGAGGTAATATAACAAGACGAACAAATTGTAGAAGAATATTAGGGACAATTCATGAATTTAGAGGTTGAGAGGAAAGAATGCAAGCTCGATATAAAGAGGATCACAAAGAGAATCAAACATTATGAAAACTCACACCAAGTACAAAAATTTATTTAAGATATAATGAGGAACAATGAAGAGTAATTGAAAATTATATTATAACATATCTATTGAAGTTTAAGAAGAATCTTGTAGAAATTTAACAAAGTATTCTTGATCACCTATTTGGGAAGTTAGAAGAAAGGAGATTAAGAGTAATTAAATAAGATAAAAAGATGAGAGAGGATACCATTGGAAAACTTTTGTACTTTAATAGGTTATGATGTTATTCATAATGTACTTGAGACTATTACACCAATGTTAAGAACAAAGATGATGATAGGTAAGTTAATGGTAGGACATTATGATTATGTTCCAATTGAGACTAAGAAAGAAGTAGTTGAAGTATTAGATGATCCTAGTGTGATGCAGGCAAAGAATAAAATAGTTGGGATCATAGTAAATGAAATTAAAGTTTTGGGGGGAAATAATAAAGAAATAGAATAATTTATGAGTGTTGTCAAATAACTAGTCTTTTACTTTGGCTGAGTGCACATAAATTTAGATGCAACCCCTAGAGAAATAGAACATAATCTAGAAAAAGATAATGTGGATGATGTTGCAAATTGAGGGGAGATTAGAAACATTATGATAGAGGTAGTGAGCATGGTCAAAGCCATTGATGATAGAAACACAGATATGAAACCAAGCAAGATGAGATTAAAGAAGATGAAGTTGGTCATCTACAAATAAAGAAAGAGTATAAGGATAGAAGTCAACAAGAAGATCAAGAGGTCAAGAAACAAGAAGAGATGGAGCAAGAATATCATAATATGAATGTGGAGATAGAGAAGAACACTCACTTAGATAAGGATTGAATAAGGATACAATGTCATCTATGGAAAATGAAGTAGGATCTTCATTTCCCTTAATGGTTGACTCTATTATGAGAGTGGAGTAGGACTCCAATACAGATTAGAGGAAATAGGATGACTTGTAAGAGAAAATTAGACAATGGCACTTAGGGAAAGGATAGTTGAAAAATGAAAGAGTATTGCTACAACTTCTACACCATTGTTTATATTTGTGAGTTATAAGATTAAAGTTGGAATTGGATATTAGTTAAAACATTGAGAAATGAGAAATTTTCTTAAGTACTGATTCACCCCCACCTCTCAGTACTTAACCTTTCCTACCTATAATTAACAATTGGTATAAGATATCGGTTCTCTTGAAAAAGTTTGCCAACTTGAGAGTAGACCTGATAAAATGGAGAGGTACAAGAAGGAAATGTTATGTTGTGATGACTGATCAGGGAGGTATTGTATAATCTCCATATTGTAATTATTCCAACCCTAATTTTGGGCCTATTTTATTGGCTATTTTCTCATCGGTCCATATAGTAATTATTCTAACCCTAATTTTGTAAGCGACAATTTTTTTTTGTATAAAATGGCTTATGGATAGGTATTTCTTGAGGTGTAATGTGATAATAGATTTTTACAATGGTATTGAGTTGTAAGGGATTATAAATTGTACTTAGATTATAATTACTAAATAATAAAAATATTGAACTCATTGTTTGGTGGATGTAGCCCAAGGCTTTAGTAAACCACATGTAATCTTTGTGTCTTGTGTTATCTTCCATGTTTATTTTTATTTTCTAATATTGGATATATACATGTACTTGTTATTTATGTCTCTTTAATTCCTAATAAGTGGTATCAAAGCCTAGTTTTTTTAGTTATCCTCTGCAAGTAAGTCTCATAGTTGATTGGGAGTCTCATGGTTGAGTTGGAGCAATGGTAGATGGGGGTAAGTTGAAGGTTAAGAAGTTAACATTTGGGTAGAATTTTCAATTATAGAAAATGCAAATGTAGGACTATCTTTATTAGAAGGATTTATGATGCTCATTAGAAGGAAAATCCAGGAAACCAACTGCTATGATAGATGGGGACACTTATGCTTGGAATAATAAAAAATTTAATATTATAAAAGAGAAGATGATGGAAGATTTGATGAAAACCTTAGCAAGGTTGTGTGAAAAGCCCTCCATTTCAAACAAGGTATTTCTCATGAAGTGTTTATTTAATATGAATATGATAGAAGGTGGATCTATTAAAAACCATTTAAATGAGTTTAATACATTTACCAATCAATTATCTTCTATAAATGTTAATTTTGATGAAAAAATTTAATCTCTCTTGATTGTATGTTCTTTGCCTAAAAGTTGCAATGGCTTAGTAGTGGTTGTGAGTAATTATATTTCTAGATCTAATATCCTAAAATTTGATGATGTGATGGGTGTTATTCTGAGTGAGGAAATTCGTAGAAAAAATTGAAGTGGATCTAAATCAGCAAGTGGTTTAAATAGACAAAGAAAAGATGAAATGAATGAAAGAGGAAGAAATTCTAGAAATAATGTGAAATGAAGAGGAAAAAAGGGGGAAGAGATCTCAATAAAGATGACCAAGAGGTTGTTGGTATTATGGGAAACCAAAGCATAACAAGAAAGATTCCTATACTCAAAAGAATAATGAAGTAGACACACAAGAAGGGAACAAGGAGGTAAATATGGTAAGTGATGAATTGAAAGATGATGCTTTGATTATTTCTTTAGAAAGTATTGATGATTCATGAGTTTTAGGTTCAAGGGTTTCATTTCATGGTACTCCCCACATAGGTTATTTTAATGATTATGTCCAAGGGGATTTTGGGCTTTTTTATTTGGGGGATAATGAGCCATGTCAAATTGTTGGAAAGGGGAAATTTAAGATTAAGTTACATAATGAGAATCATTGGATACTAGAAGAGGTAAGATGTGTTCTAAGGATGAGAAATAATTTAATTTTAGCAAGGCAACTAGGTGATGAGGGTTGCACAGTTACTTATAATGATAAAAAATGGAGCATTTTAAAAGGTTCCCTTGTAGTAGAAAAATATATGAATGTAGGAATCTTATATCATTGTATAGGTCATACACTTCCTTCTAGTTTAACTATTTTAGAGAAAAATGAATGTTTAGGTTTAGTTAGTGCATTTGAACAATTAGAACTAGTAGATGTTGTAGATTCTAATACAATAATATTGCACAACAGACTTGGGTGCATGAGTGAGAAAGGTATGAAAATGCTTCATTCAAAGAAAGTTTTATTAGGTCTAAAATGTATCAATATAGATTTCTATAAAAGTTGTGTGTGTGAAAACAAAAGAGAGTTAGTTTTGTGAAGAGTGGGAAGGAAAAGAAAAATGAGAAATTAGAGCTTGTTCATACAAATGTATGGGGACCAACTCAAGTATCTTCCCTAGGTGGATCTTGCTATTATTTTGCATTTATTGGTGATGCAACTAGAAAAGTACTGATTTATTTCTTTAGACATAAATATGATGTAAGTACAACTTTTAAAAAATGGAAATGTTTGGTTGAAAATTAAACTTGTAAAAGGTTAAAATGTCTCATATCCAATAATGGTGGTGAGTATTGTAGCAATGAATTTGAATATTATTGTTCCACTAATGGTATTTGTAGGCAAAAATTGTTCCAAGGACTCCACAAGAAAATAGAGTGGCTAAATGCATGAATATGACAATACTAGAATGTGCAAGGAATATGAGGTTACATGTTGGGCTACCCTTAAACATGTGGGTTGAGGTTTTCAATACTATTCTAAATTTGATTAATAAAGGTCCTTCTACTCCTTTGGGTTGTGGTATTCCAGAGGAAGCATGGATTGGTAAGAAGGTGAGTTATTCTTTTCTCAAAACCTTTGACTATGAAGTATTTGTGCATGTAGATTCTAAAAACATAACCAATCTAGAAGCTAAATCTAAGAAATGTATAATTTTTTGATATGGTATTGATGTATTTGGTTATAGGCTTTTGGATTTTGAAAAGCATAAAATTATAAGAAGAAGGGATGACATATTCAATGAGAAGGTGTTGTACAAAGATTTGTTTCTGCAGCATGAGAATAAAGAAAATGATTATGTAGTGTTGGATGATACTCAAAAGGATGATGTTGCAATAGTCCCTCATGTTCCACACCAACTACAAAAAAAAATACCAAACAACCAAATAAATGTTAGACCATCAACAAGGGTAAGTAGACCATTAGAAATATTTTTTCCCTCTTTGTATTCTATTTTATTAATAGATGTTGGTGAACCTGAATGTTATGATGAAGCTATGAAGGTGGACACAAAGATTCAATTGGAGTCTATTATGATAGAAGAAATGAACTCTTTGTTGAAAAAATAACTTTGAATTTATGTAAGTTGCTTACAAGTAAAATGACTTTATAAAATAAATAGGTTTACAAGTTTAAAGAAGAGGATGGAGGTAAGAAAAGATTTAAATCTAGATTAGTTAAAAAATAATTTGCATAGAATTAGGGCATTTATTTTGATGAGATATTTTCTCATGTTGTTAAAATGACTTCTATTCGTACTATTTTAAGTCTTGTAGCTACTAAAGATTTGCATTTGGAGAAAATTGATGTTATTTAACACCCCACTAGGGAACCCAAAAGAAATTAACTTAAAGTTTCAATAAGTTTTTCAAACATTTTTTAAAGATAACAATTAAACAACAACAAATAAAATATAGTGGAAGCAATAATTTACATACATACAACCATCAAAACATATTACATCTCTTAAGTGTTCCATGATACAGAATCACATTTAAGTTTAATTAATACTAAATCCGATACATAACAAATCTACATCAAAGAATAATCACAAGTACAAATCCATTTAAATAATATATAGTTGCATGATGCCATTTGGTAATAACAAAATGCATAATCATCCACTGTACAAGTTACAAGGTATGAAAACCTCAAAGAATATACATCATGAATACAATACATCAACTCATAAGTTCTCTGATAATCAAATACAATAGAATAGAGTATAACCATCCAATAGAAATACAAGATCAGAAGGAAAGGTATAACTACATAGATACATTTAACAATGATAGCCAATGATTGGATCTCAATGGTATAAGAAAAATATACTACCAGCTAACCTCGTGGAACCTAAATGGCCCACTCCCACCATGCTAAAGAGATAGTCTTAGGTCCCAAATAGATAACACATGACATGTCATAACCAAAATCTATGTCAAGGAAACACTTGAAATCAATCTATGTCAAAGGTACCCAGACACCAGTAATCATTTAAACTAAAAGGTAACAATGACATGTAGAAAATCTACTATGTAAGTGGGAAAGTGCCATCACATGAGCCAACTCTAAGATTACCTTGGTAGCCTATCTAGACCTCAGGCCCCTAGTATCTCTATGTGGCACTAGTATCTTCTCGTACAGACAAGGCATACTAATGAACCAAGGTTGCAACTAAGCATCCTGTATAGTCCCATCCTAGCCTATACTAGCACTTGAGGCATGGGCAGAAAAAAATAATGACTCTTATTAATTCATTTTACTCTCATTTACTGAAATGTTATTACTTATTAAAACAACTTATAATGGGTCACCCAGGCAGCCTCTTTAGGCCTCAATTGCAAGCCACTTCTCAACATACACATAGATTACCTACCCTAGGCTCATAAAAGTACAAATCATAGAATCACAATTTTCACCTCAGTCCTTTACAAGCGACTGGAAAGAACCTATAGATAAAACATAGTAATCACCTCAACCTTTTACAAGCAAATGGAAAGCACCTAAAGAAAATTCATAATATTCACCTCAGTCCTATGCAAGAAATTGGAAAGCACCAAAAGACAAATCACAATAATCACCGTAGTACTACACAAGCGACTGGAAAGCACTAGAAGATAATCAATCAAAAGCTCAAAGGTTACAACAATAAAGCACACCATTCAGCTCAGTTCTATACAAGTAACTAGAAAGAATTAATAAAAAATAGATCAAATCTCATCATAGAAAACATGTGCATTAATCACCATGGTTGGGTATAAAAGATTGTAATCAAATATAACCATAACATCATCACAGAACAAAACCTCCAAGCCTCTAGTAAACATCTTGATTGGTCAACACACTAAGTAAATCCAAAACCCAACATAAAAGAAAACATACAATATATCAGTGTAGTTTCATAGATATTGTTTGGTTTTAGAAACACGTGGTTTTGATTTACAAATAGGGTTCACATTTCCATTTCATTTTTTAGTCACAGATTTGCTAAATATAAATTCCCCTAGTAAAGAAAAATATTTCCTTCCTAAGAACTATACCATTTAATCCAAGTCCCAATCTCATTAAAATTTCTGTTAATATTTTTTTTAATATTATAAATTTAATATATGTTTATTTAAAATATTATTAAAATTCTAATAATAACTATTGAATTATTATTAGTAATAATTATTAACTTACTAATAAACAATAATGTTAAACTATTAAAAATAGCCATTATTAATTTTAATAATAATAATTAATATTACATTATATATATATATATATATATATAAAATAACATATTTTAAAACTATTAAAAAATAATAATTTAAAAAAAAAAAGCCTTACCTTATCAATGTTTAAAGCCCATGGGCTGGAAAGGATGCCACGACAATCCTATTGTTGCAATAGTAGGTCTATGTCAGCAATATCTATTGTTATGGCAATAGTTTTGTCATGCATGGACCTGCAAAGGTCACCCACATGGAGAGAGAGAGGAGTAAGGCAGGTGTGGGGTGGGGAGTGGTGACCCCTGCTCACCCAAACAATTCTTTTTTAATATTTAAAACAACAAAAAATACATGCCCTCCACAAGATCATTTTTTTTATTATATTTTTTGATTATTATCATGATAATTATAAATTATTATTTTTTTGATAGTTTTCCAATATAAACATGGTATAGCAACCTAGATTAAACAATAAAAACCTATAAAAGAAATCCAATTTTCTTTTCTAAATCCACATCCCGATTTTTATCAATCAAATTATGAATCTCTAAAAATTTCCAAACAATGGTTTCAAACCTTCAATTCATTAACAGATGATTTCAAAATGAAGAACAATGAAATTTAAAACAAGGGTTTCAAACAAAATAAACTTTGAAACAATTCCATTCAGACATAGAGAAGACAAATATTTCAATGAAAGAAACTATTGTGAAAAACTCACAAGATCTTACTTAGATATGATGCTAATGAATGGATGCACAGAGCTAGCAAGTGAATTCTTTTTCTTTCGGAAACCCTCTTATCAAAAATTGGCTCCTCCAAATCTTTGTATGGAGAAATGAGCTCTAATTTCCTAATAAAGAGCTTTCCCCAAATTAGGGCTTTGATTTTGCAATCACGCGAAACCCTCCTTTATTATTTTAATTATTTTAATTTCATGGCCAAAATTTTGTAATTAATTAAAATAATCTTTATTAATTCAATTCATTTCTCTCTTCTTTTAAATCACGAGATGTTTTTTAATAATATATTTATTAATTCAACTAAAAATATTAGTTAGAGTTTATTATTAAAATGAACTCCTAAATAAGATATTATTAAATTAAATAAATATAAATATACCAAAATTAGAACTTTAATAAAACCATTTAAATTTAATTAATTTATTTTATTAATTAAATATATTTAAATATTGATTTTTCTTTATAAAATTTTCATTAAATTAAATCTTTAAATTATATTTTAATTTGGTTTAATTATAACTGAAAATCACAACAGACCCACAAGACTAAATATGAAAACTCATTATAAAGTACATAATACTAGATCAAAGTCAAGAGTCAAAATCATGAATTCACCTCACTTAATGAGTTCAAATGGGTAAACAACTCAAATACTTGTCCTATCTTCTAGGACAATTAGCTTAGGGTTTAGGATTTGGACTCAAGAATTATCTCCCTTCTTTTACCATTGAGATACTGTGATAGGGCATGCTCATCTTGACAATTCAAGAAAGTTGATGCCCAATACCTACAATCTACAAAAAATTTGAGTATGTGCATATACATATAATCTAAACTAAACAGAAAATGGTGGAGAGTGGTGCATCATATAGATCCCAACTAGAAGTTCACTATGACTCCCTCCCTCAACCACATTAGAAATGTCAAACATAAAGTAAAATGTACAAGTACACCATACACATGCAAGTATGGGTTAAGTGTCCATAGAAATCACATATAAATCACACATCTAACTATCACCATGAGATAATTGAAAATCACTAAATGAACATATACATCATCATAGAACTAATATTGAACATATGAAATAACTAAGTAATTCATCACATAAATCAACTGAGTATGAAATAACATCTAATCAAATTTGATAACCAAGTATCAATAATCATAAAATATAACCATCAAATTCACCTAAAAGAATTTGGCAATACAATCTAAAAAGTAAACTAGGGGTAGGCATTACATGTTAAGAAAACCTTTCTTCATGGCGATTTGGATGAAGAAATATAAATGGCACAACCATAAGGATTTGGGGTCAAAGAAAAGGAGAATTTAGTATGCAAATTGAAGAAAATATTATATGGCTTGAATCAAGCACCTCAAAAAAATTTGATAGTTTTATGCATGACCATGGATGTACTAGGTATCATTCAAATGATTGCATTATTTTTAAGAGGTTGGATGATGAGAGCTACATTATTTTATGTTTATATATATTTATTATATGCTTGTAGTTGGGTCTAACATGGATCACATTAAAGGATTAAAGCAACATTTAACATTTTCATTTTCTATGAAGGATTTTGCGGGGCAGAAAAATAAATCCTTGGTATGAAAATTTGTAGAGATAGGAAGAATGAAAAATTGGCATTATCTCAGGCTGATTATATTGAGAACATTGTTGTTATATTTCTCTATAAAGAATGTCAAAGCTATTAGCACACCTTTGCTTGGTCATTTCAAATTGACTAAGGAGATGTGTCCAAACACAAAAGAAGAGGCAGATAAGATGTCCAAGGTGCCTTATACTTCATCTATAGGGAGATTAATGTATGCCATGGTATGTAGTAGGTCATGTATTGCACATGTAGTGGGGGTTGTGAGGAGGTATATGAGTCATCCTGGGATTGAGCATTAGAATGTCATAAAATGGATTCTTAGATATTTGAAAAAAAACATCTAGTAAATTTTTACATGTTGAGGTCTCTACTATGGATTTACAAGGCTATGTTGACTCAAATTTGGTAGGGAATCTTGATACTAAGTGGATTAATATAAGTAATGCATTCACTATTGGTGGAACAATAGTGAGTTGGGTTTCTCAATTACAAAGGTGAATGCTCTATCCACTACTAAGGTAGCTAAGGAGATGATGTGGATTCCATTCCTCTTGGAAGAATCAATACATCCACAGAGGGATAATTATTTGTATACTGATACTTAGAGCACCATTTATATTGCCAAGAATTATACTCTCCATTCAAAGACAAAACACATATAGTTGTGGTACCATTTCATTTGGTCAGTTTTGGATGATGGATGATTAAAGTTTGACAAAATACATATAAATGATAATCGAGGAGATATATTTATAAAAGTAGTGAAAAGGGAGAAGTTGAACTCCTCTTCAACTTTAATTGGTCTTCTAAATTGAATAGAATAAAGAAACAACTAAGTCCAGGGTGGTTCATTCTAGTGGGATCCTCATGGAGTAGTTTTATTGCTACAGGATTAGTCTCAAAGTGGGAGGTTGTTGTCTAGTGTGGAGCCTAACCAGTCCTCAAGTAATACATTGTTAGTTTGTGGTGACTAACTAGGGAAGTAATATACAATCTTCATAATGTAATTATTCCAATCCTAATTTTGGGCCTACTTTATCTACTATTTTACCATGAGATGACATTGTAATTATTCTAACCCTAATTTTTTTAGTGGCAAAAATATTGTATAAGTGGCTTAAGGTTAGGTATTTCATGAGGTGTGATGTGATAATAGCTTCTTGTGGTAGTATTGAGTTGTAAGGGATTACAAATTTTAGGTTATGTGTAGGATTATGGTCAACCAAACTATGGCCTTAAGTGGAAGTGAAAAACTAACAAATCAGTATTATGTTGACACATAATTTTAAAGTAGTTATGGGCTTTATATCAAAAGTTGTAAGAAAGTAATTTGTAGGAAATTGAATGTAGTTTCTAAACTACTAGGCCTTATCTGGAGAAAAAAAATTTGATTTGTCAAATTTTTTTATTTTAATGTAGTACTAAAAAAATGTAATGTCAAAAAAAAAAAAGTAGGTGTATGTCTGACCACCTTAATAGAAATCAAATCATAGTATTTTTTAATATAATTATAGATATAAAAAGTAGATTCATTCCTGGATGCAATACATATGTTTGGGTATTTTTATTCCAAATAAATTATCAAATATAAATATTCTACTATAACTTTTTCAAAATAAAAAATCCCATGTCTGACCACCTTAATTGAAAACTTTACAAAATTATTTTTCCTTTTTTTTTCTTATACTAAGCAAAGTGTACAATATGATGCAACTTTTGGATTTCAAAAAATGTTATACTATTTGAAACTTATAGCTATTTTTCAATTAGAATGTCAATCAATAGTTTACATACATCTTCATTAAAAATTAACTAATAAATACTTATCAAACTAAAAATTTGATAGCAATTATATTGATGGAATCTTGAGAGTTTAATCAAAAAACTCTTTTCATTTCATTGAATTTTAATGAAAAAAAAATTGTCAAATGACTACTCGAAGTCTAAATGTCACTAAAACATGTCTCAAACACATTTTTTTAGTTGACCAAAGAGGTTTGGTAAATACCAAGCCTAATCAGGTGCTCAAAATTTGGTAGCAATTTTTTTATCAAAAATTGATCACCCAAATTTTGGAGAGAAATCAATTTGGCAAGTGTGAGAAATCAATAACTATTGTATATTATTATATATTGGTATAATATTATATATTAGTATATTATTATTAAATATAATATAGTAATATTTTATTATTATTAAATATAATATAATATATGATTATTAATATTATTATTATATAGTAATGGAGTCGAGGCTAGGGTAATCAATGTAATGGGTTGAATGGGGTCATGGGCTAGCCTACAACCCCATTTGACCCATAACATTGATTACCATATGTCCTTAAGGGTCCTAGGACCCCTAGGGACACATGTCATGATGCAATGGGTCCAATGGGATCATGGGCTAGCCAACAACCCCATTGGACCCATTGCATCAATTACCCTATGTCCCTAGCAGTCCTAGGATCATGGGCTAGCTAACAGCCCCATTGGAACCATTACATCAATTACCCTATGTCCCTAGGGGTCCTAGGACCCCTAGGGACACATGTCACAATGCAATGGGTCCAATGGGGTCGTGGGTTAGCGTACGATCCCATTTGACTCATAGCATTGATTACCCTATGTCCCTAGGGGTCCTAGGACCTCGAGAGACACATATCATTATGCAATGGGTCTAATGTGGTTGTGGGCTAGCGCAAAAACTCCATTCAACCCATTCCATCGATTACCCTATGTTCTTAAGGGTCCTCGATGTAATGCGTTGATGACCCCTTTTGACCCATTCAAACAAATGGAATAGATCCCTAGGGGTCCTAGAACCCCTACAGACTTTTGTTGTCATGAAATACATCAAAAGGAGTCATAGGTTATCATATGACCCCTTTTAACCCATTCAAACAAATTAAATAGGTCCCTAGGGGTCCTAGGATCCCTAAGGACATATATTGTCATGAAATGCATTGAAACGGGTCATAGTTTATCCTATAACTCCTTTTGACCCATTCAAATAAATGAAATACATTAGGAACATATGTTGTCATGAAATGTGTCCAAAGGGGTCATACTATGACCCCTTTTGACTCACTCCAACAAATGAAATAGCTCCCTAGGGGTCCTAGAACCCCTAAGGACATATGTTGTCATGAAATACATCAAAAGGGGTCATAAGATAGGTTATCCTATGACCCTTTTCAACCCATTCAAACAAATTAAATAGTTCCTAGGGGTCCTAGGACCCCTAAGGACATATGTTTTTATGAAATGTGTTGAAAGGGGTCATATTTTATCCTATGACCCCTGTTGACCCATTTGAACAAATGAAATAGGTCCCTAGGGGTCCTAGGACTCCTAGGGACATATATTGTCATGAAATGTGTTGAAAGGGGTCATAGGTTACCCTATGACCCCTTTTGACCCATTTGAACAAATGAAATAGGTCCCTAGGGATCCTAGGACCCCTAAGGACATATGTTGTCATGAAATGTGTCATTATCTATAAAGATTGACAGAGTAGCAGACATAGATCTTAATAGTACAAAGAATGGTTTGATTGTTTGGTGATGCACAATTATGGACATGTACTACATTGTGTCCTAATGACTTGGTCAAGTGCACGAAGTCTAAGTCAAAGACATACAAAAGTTGTATCCAATTTGCAAAGAGCAGTTCAGAGATAGACTATTGGGAAAGCAGTTCTTGATGTTTGTTTGTTATCTTCCATGTGAGATGCAATGAGTGAGTGTTCAAGCCCTAGTATCACACGTGTGAAGTTTTGTATAAACTGTGATTTGATAGTGCTATTGTAATTGTAATTAAGTAATTAAGATTATTATAATTAAGTGAGAAAGCCTCAAGGCCAACTCAAGGAATTATTATGAAGATATGGTACAAAGGAAAGATGTTTTCCTTGTTTGTAAGTGTGGGAAAATCTATTTAAGTGTGAGATTTTTGATCTAGTTAGAAGATTAGAAGGAGAAAAAATTTGATTGACAGAATAGAGAAAGAGGAAGGATCAATACAATACAATTCTTATTCTACAAGGAATAGTACAAAGATCATTTGGAAAGTGGTTCCATCAGTCTTGCCCTTGAAGTTGTTTGGGCAGTGGGTCCATCTGTCTTCCACAACTCCTAAAAGGGTTGGTATAATTCCTAATAGGGTTGGAATCTCCTAACAAGGATTTAAAGTCTCATAAGAGGGACTCATATGTATTGAATGTATTCATAGACTCCTAATAGGGTCTATCCTCTAACAAGGAATATTTATATTAGTACATCATCTTGTGGGTACCATCCCCACTAGGGTTTTCCCTTTGATCAAGGGTTTCCTAGTTAACTTATCTGGTGTTATTGTCTGTGAATATCTTATTGTGGTTTTAGTTTATATTGTTCATATGGTTAAGTTTGTTTATGGTTGATAATTATGGTAATAGTTGGATAACTGACTCACCCGCCCCCCCGCCCCCCCCTCCCCACACACACACACACACACACACACACATAGTTATATTAGTGGACTATATATTTTAACAATTGGTATTAGAGCATTAGGTCCTTTTAGAGAAAGCTTAACAACTTTGGGAGATCAGAAAAGATAGTCCTAAGTTAGATAGAGGAAATTTTGACACCTAGAAGATGGAGCTTCTTGGTGAGCTATTAGAATTTTGTACAGAACTGAGCATTGACTTTCTAGATCTAGAATCCTTTTGTTTCATAAAAAATAATAGACACAAGTAAAGACAAAACTAGATCGAAAGAAGACAAGATGATCAAGGAAGGTAATGATTTGCTTATGGAAAGAGAGCCAAAAGGTATGGAAATTTTTATGTGTTTTACATGTAAAGAGTCTGGTCATTTTTCATCAAGATGTCCTAAGAGAGTAAGAAAAAGTAGAAAGAGTTTTCTTTGTAATGAATATGAAGACTTTAAAGTATGGAAAAATTCTTGAATGATTGTGATGATAAAGTTTATGAACCTAGATTGGTTAAGAAAGAGGATGTAGTAGAAGAGATAGCTTTGATAACTATTGTTGATCCAAAGGCTAACCATGAGAATGTGAAAGTTATAACTGACACTAACAATGATTTTTAGAATGTGAATTAGATTGAAAAGTAGAGATTTGAGCCTAGAGTAGAAGAAAGAGTTGAGTTGACAACTCTTAGTTGAAGTATATCAAAGAATCACCCTCTTGAGTATATACTTGGAAGTAAAGACAAAGGGGTCATGACAAGAAACAAAGTAAATGAGGAGATATGTTTGATATCTCAAGTTGGGTCTAAGAGTGTAGGTGAAGCATGTAAATATGATCATTGGATTCAAGAAATTAAGGAAGAATTAGATCAGATTATGAATAATGATACATGGAAATTAGTTCCTAGACCTAAAGATAAGAATGTGATAGGAACCAAATGAGTATTTAGAAAGAAGATGAATGAACAAGGAAAAGTTGTGAGAAACAAGGCTAGACTTGTATGAAATGGATATTCATAGCAAGAAGGCATAGACTATGAGGAGACATATGCACCTATAGCTATAATAGAAGCAGTAAGGATGTTCCTAGCTTATGCAGTGAGTAAGAAGTTCAAGGTTTATCAAATGGGTGTTAAATCAGCCTTTCTAAACGGAGAACTTGAAGAAGAGGTATATATTGAGAAACCTAAAGGTTTTCCTTTAATAGAAGACAAAGACATGGTACGTAGACTAAAGAAATCTTGATATGGTTTGAAGCAAGCACCTAGAACTTGGTATGCAAGGTTGGACAATTATTTGGCAAAGCTTGGATTTGCTAAATGTATGGAAGATAGTAAATTTTATATGAAAGAAGTTGAGAATGTTTTTATGATAATAGTAATATTTTTTGATGACATAATTTTTGGAGGTAATGATAGAGAATTTCATAAGTTTGTTGAAGAGATGAAGAAAGAGATTGAAATGAGCATGATAGGAGAAATGAAGTTTTTCCTAGAATTGCAGATTGTATAAAACAATGATAGTGTTTTTATTTCACAAGCTAAGTACCTGAATTACTTGCTAAAAAGGTGGTTTAGAAAGTTGTAAAACTATTGGCACACCTATGATAACTAGTCACAAGGTATCTAGCAAAGATGAGACATCTACAGTAAAGCAAAAGAAGCACAATTTCATGATTGGAGGTTTGCAATATCTAACTCACACCAGACTATATATAGCAAATGTAGTTGGGATTGTAGCTAGATTTCAAGCTGATCCTAAGAAGTATCATTTTATAGTAGTGAAGAGAATATTCAGATATTTGAAAGAAACATATGACTATGGAATTTAGTATGATGGATCAAGTGATTTCACTCTATGTGCATATTGATATAGATTGGGTAGGCATTATGGGTGATAGAAAGAGCAGCAATGGTGGAGCATTCTTTCCTGGAGAAAGATTATTTCTTGGTTAAGAAAGAAGCAAGATTGTATTTTGTAGAGTACGGTTGAGACAGAGTATGTTGTAGCAAAAAATAATTGTAATCAAGTTATGTGGATAAAGCAGATGCTGAAGGATATAAGAATTGAGTTTGAAGAACCTATTATCATTTATTGTAGCCACACAAGTACATTAATTATGTCTAAGAATCTTGTATTTCATTGTAAGAATAAGCATATATCTATTTAGTATCATGTTCTAGGAGAGAAAGCAATAGAAAAGGAGATCAAATTCGAGTATGTGATTATTGATGATAAGATTGTAGATATCTTTACAAAGCCTTTGCCTAAAGATACATTTGCGTACTTGAGAGGTATGTTTGGGGTTATGTCCCTTCCTACTTTTGGGTAGATAATGCAGAGAGTGCATTAGTTCAATGGTATAGAGCATTATTGATAGCTTGGACTAAATGTGTATGGTTCCTATATAGCAGAGTATCTGTGATGTTCCAAGTCACTAACAACTCTTGGTATTTGGTATTGAATAGTGTCTTTTTAGTTCATCTTGCATTTGTAGTCTGTACCTCATTATATTTTGATTTGAGAGATACATGTTACTTATGTTATTTTTACATTCAATATGACCTAATGGTTAGATGTTATACTTTGATTTCTAGTATCATAGATGTTAGATTACTATGTTGTTAGATTGATCATATCTACATGATGATGCCCTTTAAGAGCTCACACTATATTTTATGATGATATATGGTTATTTGATATTTGGACATATCCTTTGATTATGTTTATATGTTTGATTTGATGCTATGGTTATTTACTTCATTCTTTCTTTGTGATGCTTTATGCAAAAGTGAGTGATGTAACTAGATTATTTTAGTATAATTAAATAAATGGTTAAATAAGGTTATTTAATTCAATTAATTCTTTTTCTATGTTATTATATGCAATTGCAATTGATCGTGTGTTTTAGTGTGTAAGATTTATATCCTTAGTAGTGGCACATGGAGTTGGTGATTCACTATTCATATCTAGCCCATGTTGTCGATGTACAGTTGACATACCCTGTTTAATTGTTTAACTTAAACCTTCCAATGATTTAATAAATCTAGACTAATTTTTATTATGTAATTAGACATGTGAGCATGTCTATGCATTTAGAGGTTCATATTTTTCATGAAAGTTATTAAGAAATTCTATAATTTTATTTTTAGAGAATTTTAGGTTTTATTTTATTTTATTTTATTCCATGTATCTTTGTCATAGATGAATTCCAATTACTTGGAATATACTATTTCTATTTGGGTTAGATTAGGGTTTAACTGGGTTACCTATTTATTTACCCTAATCAATTATTCACTCAAAAAGTGATTAAGTATCCAAAAAGGAATTTTATTCCTCACTTCTCACTTTCTAAAATAAGAAATTTGATAGCTTTTTTCCAAATCCTCTTTTGTAGGATTGCATTTATGTTTGTTATAGGAGCTACGAGCATGTGATCTTTGTGAGATTAGTCTTGTTGGATCCATCTTGGGGATACCTTGGATTTTTGGGGCTTTTGGTAGCTTCCATGGGATATTTATTTTATTGTGTTGATTCTTATTTTTGCCCTTTTAGCTATCAAGTAAAGCTCTCCCATTTTTATGTTTCAGCTCCATTTTAGCTTCTATTTCTAGTAGTTGTATATTAGGAGGTTGAGAACTAGTGTTCCCCTTTGTTTTTGATTGTTGATTCTGCCCGGTTGGTTAGGTATGAATATTTTCCTAATTTTCATGATGAGGGTTTGTGGTTTCACACCATTATGCTAGCCATTTTTGCATACAATGTTTGAACATGATTTTTATTGAATTTTTGTGGCTTATTCATCCTTTGGGTGGATGGGTGTTATTTTCATTGGTTTTCATCAACATTGGTTTTGTTGAGGTTTTCACCTCAATTAGCATACCACCTAGTTTTCTCGAGTTTTCTTGGCATAATGTTGGTCATAGACTTGGATTATCCATAGGATGTCCATCTAATTAGTATTGCACTTCTATGTTGCATTGGGATGTGTGTCACATATGTAGTCCTAAGCTTGTATTAAGTTAAGTGTGAATTTGTTTGTGTTCTCATCCAACCCTTGTTTTATGATCTTGTTAGAAGCATGAATGCTGATGATATTCATATGAGGGAGTATTGTAGAACATGATAGATATTTATCATGATAATATTTTACATTCATGAATGTATTTTTTATTGATGTCAACATAGCAGTTCTTGTGGTATCTAATAGAAGAACAACAGAAATATCAATTTGGTACGGATAGATCGTCAAGCATTTTTAGTAGTGTGTTTAAAAGGAGACACTGCTAAGTGTCTAGTATATGCAGCTAACCTTGGAAGCATAAGATATTAAGTCAAGAAGAAGTTATGCAGGTTTTAGTGAAGACTATTCAGAGATAGAGTTTACAAAGGCATGTTCTAGTAAACTTGTTATATCTCTTCGCAAATTTTTTATTCTAAGAATCCAAAGTTAAAGATGTAAAGAAGACATTCTAGACATGACATACCCAAGTTTTCTTATCATAATGTCACATTTATGGAAAGATATTCAAGTTGCAAGGTGGAAGATTTGTGTTATTGCTAAGTGTAACATATTCTTAATGTGGTCCTATACTTAATTAATTGAGAAGGTGTAATAGCCAACTTAGGGAATTGCTTTATGAATTTGATATAAAGGAAAGACATTTTCCTTTATCATGTATGGATGCATGCAGATAATTGTAAGCAGCACAAGTGTAGAATGTGAAGATAAGAAGAGTAGAGTGGAAGAGAAGGAAACTTCATTGCCAAGATTTTATTGTGTGATCTAAAGTTTGATACTTGCATCCAAGGTTCATGACCTAGTCTACAAGGCCTGACAATGATTGTTCTAGTTAACTAGAGGAAGGAAGTTAAAGTATAGTTCATACAATTATTCTGCAAGGAATAGTTGAGAGATTAGTTGGATAGTGAGTTCGGTGACCTTGCCCTAGAAGTTGTTTGGATAGTGGGTCCTTCTATTTTCTACAACTACTAATAGGGTTGGCACAACTCCTAACAGGGTTGAAATCTTCTAACAAGGATTCAAAGTCTCCTAACAAGGACTCATATGTACTAAATTGTGTAATAGACTCATAATAGGGTCCATCCTCTAACAATGAATATTTATATTAGTACATCATCTTGAGAGCATCAATTCCACTAAGGTTTTCCCTATGATCAAGGGTTTCCCTGGTTAACATATCTAGTATAAGTGTGCATGTGCATCTTTGTATGGTTGCTATTTACTTTGGTTGAATGGTTAAGATTGTTTAAGGTCGATAAATGTTGTAATTATTGGATAATTGATTCACGCCCCCCCCCGAAAGTTATCTTGGTGGACTATTTTTTCTAACAATTAGTATCAAAGTGTCAAGTCCTTGAAGATGAAGTTTAAAAAATTTGGGAGATTCATGGAAAACCTGTTTAGGAAACATAGTCTAAAGTTTGATGGAACAAATTATGACAGTTGGAAGGAAAAGATGAAGACACATCTGCTATGTATGGGTCTAGGATATTGGATCTTGAAAAAATCATCAAAGATAGTCATTGATAAGAAAGATTTGGAAACTTGTAATGAGGAAGAAAAAGATATTTTCATGTGCAAAGAAGCACTATTGTCTACGCTTCTTGAAATTGAATGCAACCAGGTAAAGTTACTTGTTACTTCTCATTTAATTTGGAAAGCATTGGAAAATAGTTTTGAAGGTGATGAACATTATAAGAAATTGAAGCTACAAAGTTAGATTTGTGCATTTCAAAATCCTAAAATGATGGAAGATGAATCTATAAGAACATATGTAGGTAGAATATTAGAAATTACTACAAGTATCAAATCTGAAGGAGGAATTGAAGAGGATGATGAGGTTATATGGAAGATATTGAAGAGCTTAACACCACCATTTAAACTAGAAATTCAAATGATATAGTTGTTGATATCTTGTATCAAATATTTCACAAAGGAAAAATTGCTTGGAAGACTTGAAGTAGTTGAGAATGAGCTTAGATAGTCTAGAGAATTGACCAGAAGAGAAACAACTTTCAATGCCTTGAATATTCAACTTAGTTTATCAAGGAGCATAAGTATGAGAGGGGACTTTGCTAGCAGTAGCAAATTTGATGAGGATAGAAATATTGAAGGAGTAGTCCTTCTAGTAAGAAGAGAAAAGGATGGTAAGAAAATCTTTAAATGTTGGACTTGTAATGAATTTGGTCATTATGCATCTAAGTGTCCTAAAAGAGAGAAAGAGTAAAGAGATAATTTCAAACTAAGAAGAGATAGAGAATGTCTATATGTGAATGAAGAAGATGATTCTGATGAACAAGAAGTAAGTGCTAGTGATGATGAAATTGGATTTATAGCTATTAAAGAAGAAAGTCCAGAGAAAATGGCTTGGTATCATAGGTTGAAAAAAAATCTGATTGGATAATTGATAGTGGTTTTTCACATCATATGACTAGTGATATGAACAAGTTTTTTGACTTCAAAAGTCATGATGGAGGCATTGTTAAAATTGGAAACAATGCAACATGCCAAGTTAAAAGGTGTTGGATCTATAACTCTTGATGGTAAAACTAATACTATGGATGGATATTTTTTTGATGGTTTGAAGCACAATATTTTGAGTGTTGGGTAACTAGTGGATAAAGGTTATTAGTTGTAGTTCATAGAAAAGAGATGAATGGTTAGAGATAAAGATGGAAAGGTAATTGGAACAAGAACAGATCTAGAGGTAATGTATTTTAGTTGAATCCCACTGAAATGACATGTTTGGTTGCAAATGTAGATGATAGTTGGTTATGGCATAAGAGATTTTGTCACATAAACTTTCATAATATTTTGAAGACTAGTAGTATATTTGTAGTTAGAGATTTGCTAAGATTATAAAGCCTACTAACACAATTTGTAAGTAGTGTGTTTTCGCAAAGCATAATATAACTTCTTTTCCTAGCAAGAAGTTTACTAGTACAACAAAATTGGAGATTGTACATATAGATCTCAATGGTCCTAAAAATACTAAAGGATTCTATGGTGAAAATTATTTCATGATTTTAGTTGATGAATTTTCTAGAATGATGTGGGTTGCATTTCTTAAGGAAAAATTTGAGGCATTTGATAAGTTCAAGATATTCAAGAATAGAGTTGAGAATGAATCATGTATGAAGATTAAATGTTTGAGATAAGAGATAGAGGAGGAGAGTTTACTTCAAATGAGTTTAACATCTTTTGTGAAGCTAATGGGATTAAAAGATAGTTATCAGCTCTAAGAACCCCCGAGCATAATGGTATAACAGAGAGAAGAAACATGTTAGTAACAAAAGAAGCAAGAGCTATGTTAGCTGAGAATTATGTATCCAAGATGTTTTGGAGAGAAGTTGAGAATACAAAAATCTACACTATGAACAAGGTGCAAGTTAGGAAAGGCACAAACAAGACCCCTTATGAATTGTGATTTGGTTACTCACCTACGGTTAAGTATTTCATAATTTTTGGCAGTAAGTGTTATATCAAAAGAGATGATGATATTGGTAATTTTGATGCTAGAAGTGATGAAGGTATATTTATTGGTTATTCATTGAAAAGAAAGGCTTATAGATGTTATAATCTGAGAACTAATACTATTATAGAAAGTGCAAATGTAAGAGTTGATGAGAAATTCAAGATACAAGAAAGAGTAGTTGATTACAAATTAGATGATGATGTTGTTACTAAATCAAGGAATGATGAAGTATTCTTTGAAAGTAACAATGATTTACAAAATGAAGGAGAGCCTAATCAGGAACAAATCAGAAACTTCAATATAGTCAAGAGTTGAGATAACAACTTCAAGTAAGAATATGATAAAGGATCATCCACTCAAGTAGATCATTGGAAGTAGAGATAAATGTGTGATGACAAAGATAACCATCTAGCTTTCTATGTTGGGATCCTAACCCTTATTTTATCAATTATAGGAAGGTGTCCCATTGTTTCCCAAAGGGAATGGAATGCCTAGATAAATTGATGAGATTTGATCCATCAGAAAACCTAAAGTTGAAGAAATCCTCTAAGCTATTGTATCATTAGTTTTGAAATGAAAGTTTTAGATTTGTTGGCATTGATTCTCTCGCCAATTTTTTTTGAATATAAGTCCAAGGAATACTTAATATGAGTAGTTTCCTTCAAATTTGACTTACCAAACATAAGAGTATCATCAGCAAAAAGGGAATGTGTAACTGTGATAGATGTACTAGTATTCAAAATTCCTTGCCATAACCCCATTTGCAAAGATCTATTGGTGAATCAGATGAAAGAATTAGCCATAAGAATAAATAAAATTAGGGACAATGAGTCACCCTAATGAACCCCTTGAGAAGAGGGGAAAAAATCAACTGACTCTCCATTAATAATGACTAAAAACTAGGCACTTCAAATACACGCTTTGATCCATCTACACCACTTATCCAAAAAACAAAATTTATAAATAAATTTAAAGAGGAATGATTGTCTTACCTTGTCATAGGCCTTCATCATGTCAAGTTTTATCACAAAACTAGACAATTGGTGAGAGTTGATGGAATGAAGGGTCTCATGTGCAACTACATCACCTTCCCATGTTTCTCTTCTTAGCACACAACCACCTTATTTTGAAGAAATGATATGAGGAATAAGTTGCTGCAACCTCATGTATATGGATTTGGTAATCAATTTGTAAATCATGTTGCATAGAGAGATAGGCCTAAAATCAGCAAAAATGGCCATTTGCTTAACTTTCAAAATAGTAGCAATGTTAGTTGAGTTGATGTACCTAATCATTTTGGCATTTCTTCTCCACTCTTCTACCATTGCTAATAAAATAGAACTAATAAAATCTTGACATTTTTGATATAAAATATTTGTAAATCCATATGGGCTCAAGGCTTTGTTAGGTGGGAATGAGGATACCACTTTTTTAATTTCTTCCAATGAAAAAGTGGCAAGAAACATCTTTTTATGAGCTTGTGTAATAAGATGAGGAATGAAACTAATAAAATCATTAATTAAATTGCCATCAATAGGAGCCAAATGGGGAGGAGCCAAGAGCTTCGTAAAAGAGTGAACACCTTCCTCCTTAATACCACTCTCTTCTTCTATAAAATGACTAGACTTTGAGTGCTTAATTGAAAAAATAGTATTGACAACCCTTCTAACTCTTTCAAATTCATGAAAGAATTTTGTATTCTTATCCCCATCTTATAACCATAGTTCACGAGATGTTTGTCTCCAATAAATCTCCTCCCTCTTGCAAAGTTCCTCCCATTCTTCTTTCAAGGATTTTTTCTCATGGTATAAATTCAGATCAAGGCCATTTTTAATGATGACCAAATTTGCTTTCTCAAGTTTTTTAGGACATCTTGTTTCTATTTGAATACATTTTTGAAAACCTTTGCATTCCACTTTTTGATTGTCCTTTTCATATAATGAATCTTTTTATCAAATTAAAGCATCTTAAGATCCCAAAAGCTCAGAGTATTTACCCACCATTGTTTCAAAAGCATGCTAAAATTTGGATTCCTAAACCACGTGTGTTCAAACTTAAAAGAACTAGCTTGATTAGGACATTGCAGTAGATAATTATTTGATACCAATAATTGAAATGGAAAATGATTTGATTCAGAAAAAGGTTAGATTATTTTGATTTAAAATTATAGCTCAATAGCTGTCAAGATTGTGAAAACAATAACCTACCCAATTTCTCAGTAATTTCTAAAAAACTAGTAGGTCAATTAGTCCATGTGTATGATCCATTACCCAAAAAAATGTTACTTAAGTTATTATCTTCCATAAACCAAGAAAAATCTTAGATAGTTCTAATGGGTGAACAAATTCCATCTTTCTTTTTAGATATGGATAATAATGCATTGAAATCCCCACCCAAAATAAAATTCATCTCTCTTTCTTGCTAGATAAAATTTGTTAGGAAAGCCCAAAGGTTCCTCTTATCATTTCTACTCGTGGGACCATATATGTTGAAGATAAGAAATTTTAAATCAAAATGCTCAACTTTTAATAGCTGCCAATTGGAATCTTGCCCAATAAGATGACCAAGAATATGTTTAGTAGTCCATAAAATTGTGAAGCCCCTGAGGCCCCATGCCCTACTATATAAACTAAAAGTCAATTAGACCATTTAGCCAATGTATTATCAAAAACTTGATCTAATAATTTAGTTTCTTGGAGAAGAATAATATCTCCTTTTGTAGAATCCAATAACTACTTGATTCTACCCCATTTTTTAGAGATATTAATGCCTCTGACATTCCATGTGAGAATCTTCATTGCTGAAAAAGTGAACCTCTTGTTCAACTTTTCATTCTTTTGATTGATGAAAAATTATCATGAAGAGTGGACTAAATACCAACATCCACTTCCAATACTGTCTTTGTAGATTTTGGCTTTCTAGCTCTATTTTTTGGAGTCTTCTTCTTCGTGGTGACTGCAGAAGGGGATTGATCTAATGACAAATAATTAAGAAATAAAAATGTCATCTATCCATATTGTTTTAATTCTATTGACTATTTTTTGCCTCTTTACCATTCAAATCCATCACATCCGCATAATTCAATTCATTCAAAATATGACCTCCTTCAAAGACATTACCTTTCATCATTTGAGGCTCTACAAGCTCATTCATTTGATAGAAGTCTAAAGGTAGCTCCAATTTATTCATGTCATTAAAATTTTGAACTTCTTTAGGATTATTAGATGCTAACAATTGAGACTGGATGAATGCATTCATTTGACAATAGTCAAATGATATTGGATATAAGGGTTCAACTATTCCTTCCAATACTACACTAAACCATTGGGGGTTTCCCACCTTCACTAATTGGACCCCAGTCTGACAATCAAGCTGATTAATAGGCATTACATCATCCATCTATATAAAATCCTTTATCAAAACTCCTTCCTTAGTTGTAATTTCATCAATAAAATTAGATGCGAAAGATGTTGATAAAGTTGTGACTGCTTTAAATAGTTGATGCTGAGGGATCTTCTTACCCTTTAATTCATTGAAAATGCATGAGAAGTGAATATGTTTGTTTTGATAGGTGAGACCATACAATATCATGTCCAAACATGAAGAAGGGATTTCATTAGGCTCTAAATCTTTTGGACCATCGACAGTAATGTATTCTTAGAGCCCGTACTCACATTTATGTAGTTCCTCCAATAATGCTAGAAAAAACACAATAGTGCTAGAGCTTGAATTAGGAAATTAAAATAATCAATGGGAAAAAAATCTATTTGAAATGGAACTCTAGTCTGAGATGAAGGTGTCATAACATATGTATTAAAAAATACCTAGTCGAAAGATACAAGATTCTTCATGTAAGCTTGTAAAGATGAAAAGATGGAAATGTGTGTAAATGAGAACTAAGGATGAGATTGCATGTAAATGCAAATGGAGGGTGAGATTACATGTAATCACACGTGGAATATGAGATGCAATGTGCTATGGCATGTAATAATGGAGGTTGAATGAAATGATGCACTTGCATGAAAATGGTGAAGAGATAGAATGGAGGGGAGAACTCATAAGTTCTTGGGAAAGAACTTACAATTTCTTCAACACGAATAAAAATGAAAAAGAAAACAAACAAAAAATGAAAAAAAGTACAAAGCACACACATACCTTTCATCTTATACTCAAACATGTCAACAAATGAGTAATGCTTTCAAGTGCAATTTTTAATTTGGAATTTGGGGAAAATCCAAATGTGTGAAAATGAAAGTTTTCATCATATTTAAAGGAAAAATGCACTATTCATGGCATGAATTTGGAAAATTGTGCAACATCAAGCTAAAATATGCAAGAAAATAGAAATATAAGCATGAATTAATAAGCAAGGTTTAATTTATCTACTTACTCAGAGATTAAAGAGCCAAAATAGCCAGAATTATAGATTTGAAGACCAATTCTCATCCAAATTCGAATATACAAACAACTAATTGAATTCTTCCACTCTTGCAAGTAATGATCATTTGATGGTCAGATTTTACATGAGAATACCAAAAGCATGGTCAAAGATCATCCATACATGAGACGTTTTTGTCAAAAACTCTAAGAAAAACCTATTTTTATAAAATGTGGTCTCAAGATGCAACAACATGAAATGATTTTAGTATGAAAATGCAAAAAGTGATCTCCAAAGGCAATAGCATGCATTAAAACTCAAAAATGCCCCTAGTTTTCCAAACATATGGGTTGGAAATGCCATTTTTTGAGTGCTTTAAACAAAAATATGCCCTTTTGATGAAAATATTGTAGAAGTTGATGAAAGCCAACTTCACAGCTTGCCAAGATCACCTACATGCAAATAAATTGTCGAAGGGAAACCAAAGAAGGAAGGCTAGAGCTTGGAGAAACTAAACGGACTGAGAGAGAAAATATTGCAATAATGAAAAAGAATTTCTATACAATATTCCCTTGAAAATGAGTTGAGAAATACAATGAGAGATCCTAAATATAAAGGCCTCAAGGAGACTTCTAGAACAAGCTAGAAGATGCTAGAAGATAAGGTTGACAACTTAGCATATGTCCACAAAAGGTGGGATGTCCTTGATCAAGGTGAGAGGATAAGTATGACTTTAAATAGGAAAAAAAATCTTGTGTTGTCAACAACTCCTAAACAACAACTATTAAATAAATGCATTCACGTAACTAAACTTAAGTAAAAGCGTAAATAATAATTATTTACTCTAACACCCCCCCTTAAGTGCAACTTAGAGGAATGCACTTAAGCTTACAATAGCTAAGATGAAAATGCATAATGGGTTCTGACAACGAAGCCATGTTAGGTACCCATGTACAATGTAAAGAAATGCAACCTCTGAAAATGAGGAAATAGAGAAAACCTCATGGGAAAAACCCTCCCCCAAAAAGAGGTAACTGAAAACCTAGTGAAGGATCGAAGAAGCCTCCAACTAGAGGAATGTTTCAAAAAATAGGAACAAGAGAAGATCATTAAGAATATCATTGAATCATGAAGAAGACACAAACTCTACTAGAAAGAAACTGCTAATCTAAAGAACCTCCATGGAAAATAGAAGGCACAAATCAAGCGTTTCTATATGGTAGATGATCCATCTCACCAAAATGCATAGGTAGCCAGCCACTACAATCACCTAGTATATAGGATCAAATACTGAATACATAGTTCACACTATCAAACCATCAAACCAAGGAAGCATTAGAACAATAGAATAATCCCTATTAATGTAGATGGGGTGAGATGATAGGCAACTGAGAAAGTAGATCAAAATCCTCTGTAGAAAGAACCAAGAACAACAAGAGAGAGGAAGAGGTACAAACACCTATAAAGGCACGTGTCATTGACACATCATGGGGCTAATATTGTGGAAGGGACACTCGAAAAAGGAATAGGGCACAAAAACAACCCATGGTGCTTTATAAAATAGTGCTAGTACAACTGTCTCAAAACAACGTTCATGAACCCAAAATGCAAGAGTGACACTTTATCTCAGTGTGTTTGCATAAAGATGCTTACAAATGATATCAACTATGATTAGAAAGGTAAAAAAGCTAATACAAAAGATAGTACAATCCAAAACAAAAATCTTATGCTATGAAAATGATCCTTGGGCCTGGAACACCCAAAATATCCACTATAGAGAAAAAATTTCAAAAACATGATAGAAAGGGCATGGGGAAAAATCTGAAGAAAATTATAGCATTTCTAAAAAGTAGATATAACCAACTTTCCAAAAATATAACATTTTCAAAAAATAGAGATGGGATGCAAAATATATGCTTGCTGAAGTGAAAAATAAAACTTTAGACTTCAACTACAAAAATGAGCCAAAAAATGAATCAAAACTAAAAAATACCTACACCAATATCGTCTCAGAACCATCTTTTTGGTGCTTCTTTTGGATCATAAAAATACCTTCCTATGCTCAAGTTATGGCCAAAAACTATGAGTAGGTTAAAAAGGGACCTGGAGGAGAGGCAAGAAGGTGCTAATGCAGGGTTGATGTCAAAAAGACACACCATTAAAATTGATGGCTTGATAGATATTGTTGCAAAAAAAGATTGCCACATGGCAACCACATGGCAGTATAGTCCACAGGGTGCTGATGTGGCAAGGGCCACGTGGAAAATACTAACATGGCACCTGTGCCATGTGGTAACCATAAAATAGTGCCAAATGTCACACAACTGTCAGGTAGGTATAGGTGGCCACAGAGAGGCATCGAGGTAGCAAAACTTGGCAGAGCTATTATTGGTGGTCGTAGAGGTTGCAGACTGCAATGTCACCATGACAGTGGGTGGCAAGCAGGCAATGTTGTAGTGGCCCCATGGTGGCGTTGCCGGTGGCAACATTGTTTAGGTTAAGCACCTATTGTGTGGCGATGACACTGGGGTGGTGCAGCAGTGGCCGCCTGGTGCTACAAATTATTTTTGAAAAAAATGCTTAATAAATGTGTCGTACGACCTCCAACCAAATTTGTTTTGCCTCTCAAATCAACTGTGTCTAAAATGGAAAAAATTTATATGGATCCTAATTATAATGGGCCTTCTAAACTTAATGTAAGTGTCCGTTTAGGCCCAAAGTGCTTCGAAAAATCACTCTTCCTCTTGATTGAAGAAAAATGCATAAACAAACTAGGGTTTGTGTCTTTGAATCGTGGCTTCAAAAATCCTTCAGCCAAGAAGTAGAAGGGAGACTCTAATACCATGTAGAAGTTGATGAAAGCCAACTTCGCAGCCTACCAAGATCACCCGCATGCAAATAACCTATTGAAGGGAAACCAAAGAAGGAAGAGTGGAGCTTGGATAAACTAAATAGACTAAGAGATAAAATATTGCAACAATGAAAAAGAATTGCTATACAATATGCCCTTGAAAATGAGTTTAGAAATACAATGAGAGAGCTCTAATATAAAGGCCTCAAGGATACTTATAGAATAAGCTAGAAGATGCTAGAAGATAAGGTTGATAACTAAGCATACATCCATAAAAAGGTGGGATATCCTCGACCAAGGTGAGAGGATAAGTATGAGTATAAATAGAAAAAAACTCCCATGTTGTCAACAACTCCTAAACTACAACTATTAAATAAATCCATTAACCTAAGTAAACTTAAGTAAAAATGTAAATAATAATAATTTACTCTAGTAAATATCTGGGTCATTTTTACAAAAATGTGGCTCACAAATGCGCACGCACACACACACACACACACACACACACACACACACACACACACACACACACACACACACACACAAGTCATTTTTGAATTGCAAATGCAAAAATGATTTCCCCAAATGATAAAACATGGATCCAAAAGCAAAAATGTGGATGAAAAGCCCAATATTCTAAGCGTTTTTAGCAAAAACATGATTCATAGAGGGCATGGAATGAAGCATTTTTCACATTCAAAGGCAAAAAGACTTCAATAGAAAAAAAAAGGATCACAAGACCAAAATTACTTATATTGGAGGAAAAAAGTGATGAAAACCCCAAATCTTGGCATTTTCTCCAAAATGTGGCTTCAAAACCTCAAAATTTGCATTGTTTCTTGCATGGGAATGCATAAATATGAAAAAAAAACCTTGATATTAGAGTTTTCAATCCATTACATTGACATATGTAAGCATTTTTTTAATGAAAAACATGTTCTTGGAGGAGGAAAACATCAAGTTTTTTTCCCTTGAATCTTTAAATTTGGGTTCACTTTTTTCAAATAAATGAAATAAATGAAAAAACACTCTTTAGGAGAGATTACATGTTTTAAAAAACACATATTTAATCTTTTCATGCAAAATACACTTTAGGAGTTCCATTGCAAATTTTAAAACCATGAATATGCATTGCCCATGCAAAATGCACTTTCCAAGTGCAATGTCATGTTTTGAAAATATGATATTTTCCCTCATGATGCAAAATGCACTCTTAGACGGTGATTGCATATTTTAAAAACTTGTCATTTTTTAGTACAAAACAATCTCTCTAGGGTCATTGTATATTTTTAAAACATGCAAAACTCATTCTAGGATGACCATTACACATTTAAAAACATGTAGATTGCCTTTCTAGTGCAAAGTATGGTCTCTAGGTGCATATTCATATTTACATGTAATTGGGTTGAAAGACATATCATGAACAACTAAAGTGATGAATTAAGCACATGTCTAATTAATTTTTGAAGAAATATTGTAATCACCCAGAAATTGTCACCTAGACTATTGGCCCCCTTCTTAGCATTTTGGCTAAATTAATTCATCATTTGCTAGACCAAATTGCTAAAATCAATTAATTTTATTATAACCTATAGTTTGAATATACTATCCTAAGTCCATTATTTGATTAAAAGAACATGTCCCCTTTTAATTAAATAAAAACCCCCATTCTTCTAACCCACTTAAAGTGCACACAAAGTCCTTTTTCTATTTCACAAATTAAAACAAAAGGCTTTGCGACTTTTTTCTTATATGGGAAGTCAACTTCTATTTTATTGGTTGACTTGTGTGTGCACATGGATCACTCCTATTTTCAAACTCCACCCTTGATCATCCATCATGTTGACCTTGATCTCTACCATACATATGACTTTAAAAGAAAGAGCTCTCCCCTTGTCAAAGGATCCACACTCTTGAGTATTATTATGCTGCAGGATTCTTGTTTGAATCTTTGAAGAGATTTGTGGAAAACTTCTACTTCTCATCTCATTCTCTCATCCATCACATGCTAGCTTAGAATCATGTTGCATAGTAGTTTAGTTTCTTTGCAATAGCTTAAATCACTTAGTAATTAGCTTTCGATGTTGTAATACTCTCATCTTGTTTAACATAGCTACACCTTGCATATTCATATATTTAATTCTACATTTGCATTGCATCCTTGAGGAACTCCTTGTGGAGATTTGCATTCTTGCATCTCATCTTTGGAACCTCCCATTGCATGGTATACTAGCAAGAAGAGTATCTCTAAGGCTTAGTTGAGAGCTTTCATATTTGAATCATACTCTCTTGCACTCCATGGATAGGGAGCTCTAAGTTGGCATCCAAGCATTTTGAACTCATGGAATCACTTGGATAGAAAGGTTTAGAGTGTGACACAAATCAAGTGTACTTTTTTGGAACCCACCATGGTGTAGAACATTTTATTTTTTCTCTTCATTTTTCTGCATTTTCACATTTTCTACATTCTGTCTGCAAATTTCTTTTTTTTACAGTCATAGATTTTGGGTGATATTTTTCTAGTCTCATGCAATGTTTCTTAGTACTATAGTGCAAAACTTTTTTTGGTAAAAGTATTGCATGCTAATACTAAACTATATCGCTCTAGTATAGAAGGTTATGTCACTCAGCTTAGAAATAAATATCGCATTAGGAAATTTTGGTGCACTTATATACTAAGAAGTGTCATACAACAAAATTCCAACATAAACTATCACCTGGTCTAAATTTTCTTGCTGATTGAGTTGTTTGGTCAATTTCTTGGTTGTTACTTGCTGTTTGCTACATTTTGTAGGTTTATGGTTGTTTAATAGTAGGCTATTTGTAGATTTCATGCTTATTTCAAACTAACTTGTGGGGCTAATTGTTGTGTTTGTAGGTTATTTCCTTGAGATGCTTGCATAATCACCTTGAAGAGAATGCATGTCAAAGCTTCAAATGCATAGGGGCTAGTAACAATTTTTTGCAGGGCTGCCCAAAGCATAAAACCAAACTTGCTTATATTTCCTTTATTTCATGTGTGGCAATACTACTAGTTGTTTCATTTTCATAGGCACATTAAACTTGCAATTGAGCTTCTTTGGTTACAGAAGAGTATGCTGTTCACCCTTGTGGTGAATCAAAAATCTTGACTTGCCTTTGGATTTTGAAAGCAAGGGGATAATTGGATCTTCTTGGTATTTTCAAGAAAAACAATCAAGATAAGTGAGTATGCGCTTCACCCTTGCAGTGAATTAGAAATCTTGACTCTTGAAAGTGGATCCAATCTATGGTAGCTAGAATCCTTTATAGGGCCTACTCTTGGGCAACCAAGAGGAACAACTGAAGTGGGGACAAGAAAATGTGGCTATTCCAACCCACTATAAACTCAAGGCTACCAAGGACACAAAATCTCGGTAGACGTATTATTTGTCTTCACTTAGTGTGATTATTTGTGGGATTGGGACCATGAGGTAAATGTTAATCAAGACATTTTAATGTGCTCTTGTGGTCATGAGGTCTATTACTCGCCACAAGGTGGGGTGTCTCATAATTAGGTGCAAAAGGAACATTACGAACATAAGCCCTTTCTAAACACTCCAAGTTAGCAGCTACCTTATTTTTCTGCTCAACTTCTTGGTAAAAGGATTGATCCTAGTGGATTACTTGGATAGCCCCAAGATTTTACACTCAACATCTGTGTTCCCATGGTTGTTCTTACGAAACTTGCATGACAAAGCCAATATCTCTTGTGGGCAACCACTTGGTGTAAGGTGAAGGAGCACTTAGTGTAGGCCAAGTTGTTGAGTAATGAACTGTGACTCTAAGGTAGATTGCTTGGCTAATGTTTTCAAATGTGTTGACTTGTGTAAATGTTGTCACAAATCCAAAATCGCAATAAAATTGGTAGGAAGGTTATTTTGATATCACAAATGCATATTGGAAAGGTTGTTTTGACCCTTGTTCAATTGTTTGAAACATGATAAAAATCCCTATTGTTTGTAGACCTTGTTGTTATTCAACATGGACTAAAATCTAAAATTGTCTAATTTGAAAACTATTTGATTGTCAAATTGAAACAGAACAATTTGGAGTCAAACTTGTGATTTTTTACAAAAAATGGCACTTTATTGCTGCTCTTTGGAGAAATATTGTGTGACACTTTTTTCCAAAAATTGTGTTGCCCTATTGTTATAAGTTATATCACCTTGCTATACTAAACTTTATCACCTCGCCTTGGGAAAATTGTCATCCAAGAGAAAAGTGTCACCTTGGTATTACAAACTATGTCATACAATTCAATTTGCTGTCATAAAATTCAATTTATCCAATCTAGGGTCTTGTTGCTTCAGTCCTTCCTAGTCCTAGTCACAAATCTATATGTTAGGTGCTATCCGAAGTTGAAAAGTTGGGTTTAGTCTATCCCAAACAACAAAAAATTGATCATGAAAACATTTTAGAATGGGATGAAACAACGATTCAAAATTGCACCTGCAATTTTAGAAAGATTAAAAAATGATACATGTGTTATGGTTGATACAAATTTAATTCATATTCAAGCAGTAGACCTCAAGAAACATTCCTTAATCCCTTAGGTTATGAGTTAAGTGATGATGTAGAAATTAGATATATTAATCTATTGTTGAACTCTGAGAAGGACCAAGCTGAGTATAGATTTGGGACATATGAAGAGATTACTCAGTAAACTTATCAAGCATCCTTAGAGAAAACATCTCACAAAAAGATTGAGAAAATAATGAAGAAAGCTCTAATTGAGGTCAGTATGACTGAAAGTGAGTCATAGGTAGTTAGGAAGACAATGAAATAAGGAATAGTGTATGTGCAACCTTCATTAGTTGGGCAACCATCTAGTGTGTCAATTGTAGAAATTCCTTTTGAACAAAGCATTCAATATTCTATACTATTAGTTAAACAACCACGTGAGTTGAGAAAATCTGAAAGATCAGTAGAAGTTGTGACTACCAAGACTAAAAGAGTCAAGCAACAAGCTACTAGACTAGGAAAGAGACAAAAGTCATTGTTAATAATTGTGGAATCTAGTGATGATGAAGAAGAATGACATGAAGTAAAATAGGTAGAAAAAGTTACTATTTCTAAATAGATAGTAGGAAAAGCAAGGCAACCTTGGAAGCCAAAGATTGAGAAGATCAACTCAGCCATTGCAAGTGAAGGGACATTTGTTTAGATGAACATATTCTATGATTTATATAATGATATTGAGAAATATCAAATTGATATCTCTACTATGAGATATATGATTACTAACAATATGAAACTTGAGGATATTTAAGGTACAGTAAACCAAAAAGTCTATGATAGACTTATACAGAAGAAAGCACCAACTTGGGAAGAGGATATGGAACTTTGGAAGTCCATGTTAAGGACTTTATGCAAAATAGATGATGAAGAAGAAGTCAAGAAATTGTTGAACAAGTTGGCACCCTACTTGAGGAAAAAGATGAGACCATTTCTATTAAAGATAGGTGAGAAAAATAAAATAAGGAGTGAAACAACTATATGTATCAATTAGATGATGACAAAGTCAAAGAAAACACCTACACCAACACCCAAAACTTTAGAAGTGTCAGTAAGTGGTGACACTATGCAGATTGACTAGACCAATGTTAATATCAACATTGATGACACTAACCCTTTTGAAAGTTTCAATCAACCTAAATCTCATGCCAAGGTCATTCAAGATCAATTGAAACAAATTGAAGAAGAAAAGAGGCAATTGGAGGTAGAAAAGAGAAAGATTGAAGAAGCCAAGTAGAAATTGATTGAAGAAGAAATGAAAAGGAAAGTAGAGGAAAAAAAGAGTAGAGTAGGAAGAAAACAAAGAGAAGTAAAGAAAATAAAAAGAGGATAAAGAGAAAGAAGAGAGAAGAACTAAGGAGGTAGAAGAGAAGAAACAAAAGGAAGATGAAACTAAACCATCTAGTTTATCTACTCCACTTTTTCTTGCTAGCCTAACAAGTGATGATGATGATCAAATTGACTTGATCTCATCTCTGAAAAAATTGATTGAGAAGAATAAAAAAGTAAAGAGCTTACAAAGAACCTTAATGGAGGTAACTAATAGATTACACAACACTCTAGATGTCAAGCATACAAAGGTAGATCCCAAACAAAGGGTACAAAAAGTGTTAAAATATTTTGATGAGGATTTTACAAATTTTTTGAATGTTGTAGAGTCCAAGGCCCATATTTCTTAGGATGCTAATTTATTTAGCACCATTTATTAGAATATTAAAAATAATTTGCTAAGTCTTGATACTTGTATCAATACTTGTATCAAGGAGCTTCTGAGATGTCAACAAGATGGAAATGTATTGTACATTAAGTGTACTTATCTCATAAGTTGACCAAGGATTTTGATAGCAAGATTGAAGGAAAGTTGAGTGAGCTAGAGGCTCTATCAAGCCATTTACAACAACCTTACAACAAAGTTGATGACTTTGAAGGACAAGTGGCCAATATTCATAGTGATATCAAGAAATTGGAACTTGAGAAAGAAAAATTTTTGAAGGGATTGTTAGAATTCAGAGAGTTAGTTGCTCTGAAGATATCAACTATTGAGAGACAATTGGAGGAATGTGTCAAAGCCAAGGACACCTATTCAAATTTCTTATACTCCAATATCAATGCAGTTGAGATTGTATCATATGCCCTATGTGAAATTCTCACTTCTACTAAAATAGCCAAGGACACTTGGGTAAAAGGTTTGAATAGTCTCAAGGAAAGTTTTGATGATTGCATGAAGATGTTATCAACTTAAGTTAGATGAACAAAGTTTCTTTTTTTACAACAAATGAATAGTTTTGATAGTTTTTGACATTTTGACCTTTTTCATTGATGTCAAAGGGGGAGAAGATGCATAAGAAAACTATAAGTAAGATAAGGTATGAAATCATATAGAAAGGAGGAGCATGTATAAGGTGGATCAATTGTAAAAGATGATTAATGTATTAATACAATAATGTTTACTGTAATGTTTTGGACAAGTTTTTGATACTTAGCCAATTTTCCCTATTTTGTTGCCATTAATGCCAAAGGGTGAGATTGTTGATAATTGGATAATGAAGATATGTAATTTTTTTCATTTATGGAAATATAGGATGTACATGCTTGTAGAAAACCTCGAAATCAAAGATACTTAGTTTTTGGTACCTAGAAAATTGTCTGAGTATGAAATTGGTTTATAACAGTGTATTGTTTTACATGTAAAATGTTTTTGACATCATATTATGATTAGAAAAGTTATATGGAGATAATATACATGTTGATGATGATGTGTATAACCTCAGACATAAGTACGAACAATAATAAAAAGAGATATTCACGTTTTGCTAGTGAAACATAATAGTGGAATTAAAGGTAAAGGAATTATTTTGTTTACAAATAATTACTTGACCAATTAGGGCTGAGATCCTAGATGTTTACTCTAAGTTGGAAAAGTATATTATGGTCTTAGCTGACCTAGTAGCAATTTGCGAAAAGGAATGGTATTTATGCAAATGACTCTTGTGTGATGAAGTGTGCAAGTGAATTGGAATAAGTGATATGCAAACTTTCTGTGAAGCGATATATGTGAAGTTTTTGAGAACCTAATTTTGTGATCTGAGATTGAGATGAGGTTAGAGATTAGTCAAGAAAGAAGTTGAAACACCTATATACCAGAAGTCTAATTACTTGTTTGGGTAGTGAGCTCTTCTTGTAATTGGAAGTTCATGTTTGGGTAGTGAGCTCATCTTGCATCTATTGTACTACAACTCCTAATAGAGTAGGAATCTCCTAAAAGGGATTCAAAGTCTCCTAATAGGGACTCTCTATACTAAATTTTCTCATTGAATCCCAATACGGTCCATCCTCTAACAAGGAGCATATATATCAGTATATTATCTAGTAAGTATCATCCCCACCAAGGTTTTCCCTTGGCCAGGGTTTCCCTAGTTAACAAAATATGGTGTTATGAGTTGTCTTTTTTCTTGGTTATTATTTATATTTAGCATCACTTGTTTTCTTTCTTATGCATGGTACAAAGTAATTAATAACATGTAGTTGGTGACAAAAGCTTCTAGAATACTAATTCGCACCCCCCCCTCAGTATTCCCTATTTCTAACGCCAATACTTCCAGTATATGACAAAAAAAGGATGGAAACTCCCCCAAGATTTTATGTGCAATGAATTAAAAAAATGAGAGCTCGCCGGGGCTAAAATATTGAGAAAATAACTGCAACTATTGAGGAAACAACTTGCACAATTACAAAATTCCAAAGAGCCACCTAAAACTTCATTTGTTGAATCAATATGTGCTCTTCCATTTGATAGGAGTTTATACATGCCTCCATTTCCTAAGGATATAGAGGTTCCTATCTATGACAAATATGATGGAAATGGTGACCCTCACGATCATGTTAGGCATTTGTATACCATTAGCATGGATTTCATGCATGAAGACTCCTATCTCATGTGTTTATTTCCTAGGAGTCTAAGAGGGCAAGCTATGGAGTGGTTCGCAAAATTGATTCCCCTTCTCAAAAAATTTAACAAGCTTGCACAATGCTTTATCCAACAATACTCTTATAACATTCAACATCTCATTGTTAAAAATTAGCTTTGTGCAGTAATGTAATTGTTGTCATTAATGGCAACACATGATGTACATACTTGTAGAAAATCTCTGAAATAAAGATACTTAGCTTTTGGTACTCAAAAAATTGTCTAAGTATGAAATTAGTTTACAACAGTACATTATTTTATATGTAAAATGTTTTTGACATCATATTATGACTAGCAGAGATAGATGGAGATAGTATACATGTTGATGATGATGATGTGTATAATCTCAGACATTAATACAAACAATACAGAAAAGAGATATTCATGATTTACCAGGAAACATAACAACAAAATTAAAGGTAAAGGAATTATTTTGTTTACAAAATAATTACTTGACCAATTAGAGTTCACATCTTAGATGTTTGATCTAAGTTGAAAATGTAGATTGCGGTCTTAGCTAATCTAGCAACAATTTGTGAAAAGGCATGATATTTATGCAAAAGATATCTTTTGAGATTAAGTGTTCCTTGTAATATGAAAAGTGATATGCAAACTTTTTGTGAAGTGATATATGAAAAGTTTTTGAGATCTTGATCTTGTGATCTGAGATCAAGTTGAGGTTATAGATCAGTCGAGAAGAAGTTACAACATCTATACATCTATATTTGAGGAACTTAAAGTTTAGTTACTTGTTTGGGCAGCGAGTTCTTCCTATAATTGAAAGTGCATGTTTGGACAATGAGCTCTTCTTGCATACATTGTACTAAAAATCCTGACAGAGTTAGAATCTCCTAACATAGATTCAAAGTCTCCTAACAGGGACTCTATCTACTAAATTTTCTCATTGACTCTTAACAGGGTCCATCCTCTAACAAGGAACATATATATTAGTATATCATCTAGTGGGTATCATCCCCACCAGGGTTTTTCCTTGGCCAGGATTTCCCTAGTTAATAAAATATGGTGTTATGAGTTCTCTTTATGCATGGTTATTATTATTGTTTAGTATTACATGTTTACTTTCTTATGCATGGCTCAAAATAATCAATAATATCTAGTTGGCGACAGAAATTTGTAGAATACTGATTCACCCCCCCTCCCCCCCAGTATTCCCTATTTCAAAAAATTGGTATTAGAGCATAGTTACTTAGAAGAGGTTTAATAGCTTGAGTAAGATCCCTGTGGATATGGAATAGTTGATAAAGAACCTTGAAGAGGCACTTGAACAAATTGATCTCCTTACTGAAGAAAGAGATAAGCTAAAAGATAGATATGAAGACTCCAAAGTATACATTGGACAATTGAAAGACAAGATTGAACATCTCAAATCCAAGCCTAAATCTATTGAATCTAAAACCAATGATGATGAATATTCAAAACTGAAAATAAAGTACAAGATCTTGAAGCATGAATTGAAGATTACCAATCTAAAGTTGAATCTGATTTGACTACTAAAAATTTCAGATCTTAGAGTAAGTGTAGTGAAAAAGACATCTGAATTTAAAACATTGAAAGAAGATCATGAAGAACTTCATAAGTACAACACTACTGTGAAAGGTGAACTAACTTAGTGCAAGGAACAACTTGAAAAGCTTTATACTAGTAGAGAAAACCTTGATGAATTAATGTCAATACAAAGACCTACCTATGATAAGACTAGTCTTGGTTATCTATTTAACATGTTTGCATAGAAACCTGAAAGCAGAATAGATTTGGAAGAGAAAGATAAATCTGATGATAATATTGAATCCAATCAATCTTTTAATAAATCTAAAGAAGTTGGACAAGAGAAGGAAACTGACAAATTGAATGAACCTAAGAAAGTGGAATCTCTTAAGGAAACTAGGTATGAATTTGAGGTAAGTGTTTTTCATGTAATGAAATAGGTCATATGAAAAGATATTATACAAATAAGTCATTTAATCATGTTACAAAATTTTACTATCATAATTTTCATGGTATTGGTCATAATATAATTGATTATAGGAAACCTAAATATGATAATGATAGGAGAAATAGTAGAATTTCTGGAAACACTAACCCTATAGATAGAAGAAGATCTAATGAAAGGGCATCAAGAGAAATAAGACCTTATAATGAAAGAAAGTGGATCATATATTATAAGTGTAACAACTTTGAACACATTGCCTAGAATTTTCAAGTACTTGTTGATCAACAGAGTCCTAGAAGTAGAAGCCTAGTATGTTAGTTATGCAACAACTTCAAACATAGAAAAAAGTACTATAGAATGGATAGAAGCAATGATGGAAGGAACTTTGGAAATGATAGAAGGAATCATGAAAGTTACTCCAAAACTAAGAAAGATAGTGAAGATCAAAATAATTTAGTAGGTGAACTTCAAGAAGAACTTAATGAGGCATTTGTAATGGGGTAAGATATTTTAGAGGAAAAGTTAGATGATGCTAAGATAGGAAAATTGAAGTTAGCAATCGAGTTTGATTCAACTAAGTTGAATTAAGCTTGTTTGTAGCACCATAATCTAAAACTTCATCTAGAGATCAAGCTATGAGTAGCGAGGTTGAGAGAAGATGTATGTACTAAGTTTGGATTGTAGCTAAGTTTTCTTGCAATTTGGAGCTTATTGAAATGAGTTACAAAGGAAATAAGAGTTACTGTTATAATAGAGAAAGTTTACTCTATGAAAAAAGATGAAATCTATGGTTCTATAAAAAATTTCATGGAGCAAAGTTTTGAGGAGCATTATCATGATGAAAGGAAGCTATGGTGAACCTTGGATAGCATTAGAAGATCAGATAGAAGATCTTGAGTAGATATTCGATTTCAAAACTAAAATAATAGCTTTTTTGATTTGACAAAGTATGCAATTAGTGCAAATTCTAGCTCAATAAATAGAGTACAAACTTGATTATTTCTATATTGCAATCATCTTAGAAGCATAGAGCACCTAGAAGCAATTTGACAAAAGGGATTTTGAGAAAAACCCTTCTCGAAAAGGTATTTTTATCATTTTTTGCACAAAAATTCTTCGATAAAATTCTATTTGGTGTAATTATGGATATGTCTATAGTTGAAAAATGTTGAGAGACCCAAATTAAAGGTTGTTCCTATGAAAACTCTAGAGGAAAGCCCTAATTCAGCTTCATTAATTACTCTAGACAATGTAGTTTTCTTGGAAGATGTAGGAAGCTACTTGTATAGTAAGTTTGAAACCATTGGAAGTGAGTTTATGAACAAAGATATGGAAATTGTTTTCAATCATGATATGACTATTAAGCCCAGATATGAGCATTTGAAAGACTTAGACTTAGTTAGATATCATTTTTACCACGAACTTGATTCTAAAGAGTGGACTCATATCATATTGAGCAAAATTCATAATGGAAAGATTTGGATGGGAGACAATGTAGTTGACATCTTTTTTGACCTTATTCATGAGGTCATTGGTCTTATCAAATAAGGTAGTGTATCTATTGGTGAGGAACTAGTTAAGAAAAAGGTTCAAAGTTATACTAAAGTAGTTTATAATGGTAAAGAAATGGTGATCAACACCATTAGACAACATGATGTGAGATTCTTGAGCATAATCATTGCATATTCTATTTGTGCAAGTTCTAAAAATGATGAGTTGTGAGTAGGTTTTAGTTATGTAACTTATAAGATGTGTGGTTAGAAAGAACAAGTGAATTTAAGTGAAATTCTAAGAATACAACTTCTCAAGAATTTGGAGAAAATTAAGAGAACTAAGAATGGTGTATTCAAATTCCAGTCTTTGATTAATCATATTCCCTTTCATGTACTTAAGAGATTTCCTTTTTTTTATCAATTATTGATATTATGAGTAGTGAAAGTTGCACTACAGACAAGACAATAGATGTGTGCAGAAAGCATCCTGTAGAGAAAATCTTGGACAATGAAAATTTGATTATGAGGACATTTTAGAATGAGATGAAATAGAGATTCATAATTGCCCCTATAACCATTGAAAGATTTAAGAGTGATATATGTTTTATGGTGGATACTAACCTAACCTATATTGAAGTAGTATAACCTTGGAAACATTTCTTGAGCCCCTAGGTTATGAATTCAATGACGTTATAGCTATTGGTTATATTGATTTGTTGAAATCTAATATAGATCAAGCATCATACATATTTGGAACGTATGAGGAGATAACCAAGTCAGCCTACTAGGCATCATTAGAAAAGGCATCTGATAAGAAGATTGCATCTGTAATGAAGAAAGCACTATTTGAGGTCGATATGTTAGAGGAAGAATCACAAGTAGTTAGACAAACAATCTTCAGACTGAAATAAACTGGTGAACAAGGTGTAATGTATGTGACACCTCTATTAGTTGGCTAAGCATCCAATGTATTTATTGCAAAAAATCCTACATAATAGAGCATCCCATATGCTATTGTATTAATTGAGCAACCAAGTTGATCTAAAAGGCAGTCTAAAAGAGTTAAGCAACAAGCTACTAGACCAGAGAAAAGAAAGAAGACATTATTGACAACTGAGGACTCCAGTGATGAAGAAGAAGTAGAGGAACAAGAAGACAAACAACTAGATAAAGTCATTATTTCCAAGTATCCAAAAGGTAAAACAAGGCAAACCTAGAAACCAAATATAGAGAAAATTAACGCAACCATTATTAATAAAGGGAACTTTGTGTAGATGAATAAGTTTTATGAATTGTATAGTGATATTGAGAAGGAATAGATTGATATCTCTACTATGAGATATATGATTCTAAATAACTTGCAACTTAAAGATATTAAAAGTTTTTCCAATTAGAAAGTCCATGAAAGACTTATAGCAAAGAAGGCACTAGTTCAAGAAGAATATATGGAATTTTAGAAGTCAATAATAAGAACTATGTGCAAGACTAAAGATGAAGAAGAAATAAAGAAATTAATGTGTAAACTAGCACCCTATCTATGGAATAGAATGAGGCTTATTCTTTTTATGGGTGGTGATAAGGACATGATAAGAAGTGAAACTATTACAACTATAAATAAAATGATGATGGAGGTAGAAACAACTAATACCACTGTAGAGAAAACTTTGGAACTATCAATAAGTGGTGATACTATACAAATTGATCAAACTAGTGTTACAATTAACATTGATGATAATCCTTTCATAAGTTATAATAAACCTAAGCCCCTTTCTAAAGATATTTAGGACCAATTAAGACTGATTGAAGAAGAGAAAAGATAGCTAGAAGAAGAAAAAAAGAAGATAGAAGAAGCCAAACTGAAATTGCTTGAAGAAGAAAAGAAGTAGAAAGAAGATGAAAAGAGGAGAGAAGAAGAAATAGAGAAGAAGTTAGAAGAAGAAAAGAAAGAAAAAGAAAAGGAAGAAAGATAAAAGAAATAAAGAGAAGAGAATGAAGAGAAAGAGAGAAAATCTAAGAAGGAAACAGAGAAGAAACAAAAGCAAGATGAGATGAAAGCATCTACCTCATCCTCTCCTATATCTCTTACTAACCTTACAGGTGATGATGATGATCAATCTAACTTGATCAATCCTTGAAAAAATTATTTGAGAAGAACAAAAAGGTCAAAAGTCTACAGAGAGCATTAATGGAGGTGATTGGTAGATTGTACAACACCCTCACAGCCAAACATATTGAAGCAGTCCCCAAACAGAAAGCTCAAGTAGTTGTAAAATCATTTGATGATGAATTTACAATTTTTTTGAATGTTGTTGAGTCTAAGGCTCAAATTTCACATGATGTTAATCTTTTAGCACCATTTGTCAAAATATTTTGAATGATTTGCCAAGTCTTGATACTTGTATCAAGGAATTTTGAAGATGTCAAAAAGTTAGCAAAGTATCATACATCAAATGTACTTTATCTCATAAGTTGACCAAATATTTGGATAGTAAGATTCAAGGGAAGCTAAGTGAGCTAGAAGCTCTAAATAGTCAAATATAACCCTCTTGTATAGTTGATGAATTTGAAGGACAAGTTGCTAGTGTTCACATAAACATCAAGAAATAGGAACTTGTAAAAGATAAATTTTTGAGAAGACTACCAGAATTTAAAGAATATATTGCTTTAAAGATATGATCCATTGAGAGATAGTTGGAAGAATGTGCCAAAGAAAAAGACACTTATGCAAATCTCACTTACTCCAACCTTAATGTAGTTGAGATTGCATCATATGCCTTATGTGAAATGCTCACAACTATTGAAGAAAAAAAGGATGCTTGGGATAAAGGTATGAATAGTTTGAAGGAAAATTTTGATGATTATATGAAGATATTAACAACTTGAGGCAACAAGATAGTGTTTGACAACAAACATACAACATTTCTAATAGTTTTTGGACTTTGCTACCTTTGTCATTGATGTCAAAGGGGGAGAAGTTGTAGAAGAAACATTTTGTAGTAAGTTATGTATGTAGAAATCATATCCAAATGGGAAGTAATATAGAAATTGAGCATTTTTATATGTAATAGATGATAAGTTTTGTAAGTTTTGTTAAGTTTTTGTCACTTAGCCAATTTTCCTTACTTTGTTGCCTTTAATGCCAAAGGAGGAGATTGTTGACAATTGGCTTTGTGTAGTGATGTAATTTTTGTCATTAATAGAAACACATGATGTACATACTTTTATAAAACCTCAAAAATAAAAATACTTAGCTTTTGGTACTCAAAAAATTGTCTAAGTATGAAACTGGTTTACAACAATACATTGTTTTATATGTAAAATGTTTTTGACATCATATTATGGCTAACGAAGATAGATGGAGATAGTATACATGTTGGTGATGATGTGTATAACATTGGACATCAATACAGAAAGTATAGAAAAGATATATTCATGATTTACCAAGAAACAAAACAATGAAATCAAAGGTAAAAGATTACTTGACCAATTAGGGCTGACATCCTAGATGTTTACTCTAAGTTGGAAATGTAGATTGTGGTCTTAGCCCACCTAGAATTTTTTTTTGAAAAGGCATGATATTTATACAAAGGATATCTTGTGAGATTAAGTGTGCCTTGTGATATGAAAAGTGATATGCAAACATTTTGTGAAGCAATATATGTAAAGTTTTTGAGAACCTGATCTTGTGATCGAAGATCAAGCTAAGGTTAGAGATCAATTGAGAAGAAGTTATAGAATCTATACATCTATATTTGAGGAGCTTAAAGTTTAGTTACTTGTTTGGGAAGTGAGCTCTTCTTGTAATTGAAAGTGCATATTTTGGCAGTGAGCTCTTCTTGCATACATTGTACTACAACTCCTAATAGGGTTAGAATCTCCTAATAGGGATTCAATGTCTCCTAATAGGGACTCTATATACTAAATTTTATTATTGAATCCTAACAGGGTCCATCCTCTAACAAGGAACATATATATATCAATATATCATCTAGTGGGTATCATCCCCACTAGGGTTTTCCCTTGGCCAGGGTTTCCCTAGTTAACATAATATAGTGTTATGAGTTCTCTTTATGCATGGTTATTATTAATGTTCAAAATTACTTGTTTACTTTCTTATGCATGTTTTAAAGTAATTAATAATATTTGGTTGCTGATAAAAGCTTGTAGAATATTGATTCACCCCGCCTCTTAGTATTCCCTATTTCTAACACTCATAATTGTGTTGGACTCATGCCAAATCAAACAAAAATAAGGAGAAATTTTTGCAACATACCTCCAGAGATGGAGATTACTATACTCTAGGTACCCTTGGCAAGTTCCTAAAGCTGAGAAAATTGACATTTTTGTCAACATGCTTGTACCTGAACTATACTTTGACTTAAGAAAATAATTGTTCACATCCTTTAATGCAATGGTTGAGAGTGCATATCACATTGAGGATGTTTCTATCAAAAAGGGTGATATTATTGTAAACAAAGCCAAAAATAACAATAGAAATGGAAAAGACAAGAAGAAACCTTGGAACAAGAGCAAGTATGTCGTCAATGATGGAGTAGTGGATGCTCCTAAAACCAAGGAACTTGCATTTAATATTTCCACTGCCATCTATGCTAAAAAACAACAAGAAGGTTCAAAACCACAAACATATGACAAGAACACCAAGTTTACTAAAAAATGAAGTGTTTATACACCAATGCTTGAGCCTTACGAAGTTGTCTTAAAAACCTTGATTGTAAACAAGTTGGTTACATTACCAAATAATTCTTACCCCTATGACCCACTCATCAAGCCTGATTGGTGGAAAGAGGATCATTTTTGCAACTACCACTAAAGCAAAGGTCATAACAGTAAACACTATTTTAAACTCAAAGATGTTATCCAAGATTTCATAGAGGCTAGTAAAATTGTCATAGATGGTCTTGTTAAAAATTTTGAACATAAAGCTTTCAAGAAACCCTTGTTCAAATATGAGAAAGGTGAAACTTCCAAGACTTCTAAGAAGAATCATGATGCCAAGATGAACTATGCCTATGCTAACATAGATAATGTTATAAACATGATTGAACATGTTGAGTATCTTTACACAATGAATTCTAAATCTAACAATCAACCCAACTATGATGCTAAGGATGAACGACCCAAAGTTGTTCTCAAAACATGAAATGCTCCCCAACACCATAATGACACTAGATATAAGGTGGTACTTCGAGTGGCCGAATCTTCCTCTTCAAATAGTGAACAACCATTTAACACTATCACTAGGGGGAAATCTAAAGTCATTCTAAAAGTTACATATGATCCTAAAAATGCGTCATCATCTAAACAAAAACTACCTCAACAATCTCCAATTATGACCTTGTCAGTAAACTGCAGTGTACCCCAGCTCAAATTTCCATCTTTGAGTTGTTAGAATTATCCCCTTTGCACAAGGAAATCCTTGAAAAATATTTACATTCTGCCAACATTCCCATAGATATTGACACGGAATGATTCCAAGCTATGGTGAACCAGATCTCTTCACCTCACTACATCATCTTTTTTGAAGAAGATGATAGAGTTCTCAGTCATCCCTACAACCTTTCTCTTCATGTCAAAGACCAAATCTTCCATACTCACGTTCATCAAGTGCTGATAGAAAATGGTGTAGGGTTGAACATCATCTCATTCAATGTGATCCAATAGTTAGGCATGTCTTAAATTTCCATTGACCCTAGGTGTAAGATCACTATAAAAGCCTATGATGAGGTTGAAAGACCTTCTAAAGGTCTAATTTTGCTTCCAATTAGAGTTGCTCCAGTTGATAAGGATGCCATTTTCCAAGTTGTAGATATACCACTTACATATAATTTGTTGTTTGGATGACCATGGATTCATGACATGCAAGTAGTGCCTTCTACGTACCATCAGTACATCAAGTTCCCTTTCAATGGTACTGAGATAGTTGTCCCTGGTGACAACTCAATGTCTATCAATACATTATCTACTACAAAAATATTGGTTCCACATATTCACTCTTCTCATTAGTTGACACCATCCTTTACAAAGTGTGAACAAAAACTGAAAATGATGAGCCTAGGCATGGGCAAGTACACTTTGGACTCTATTGTTGCTTTACATATTTTCCCTCATTCTTATGGGAAACCTTCTACCAATAAGAAGCCTTCAACTTCTACAATGACTCTTTTTGGCACCTTTGTGCAATCCTTAGTTCCCCTAGAAGTGAAAAAAGAAGAACAAGCAATCAAAGGTTGGATCTATAGGGAAGAGGAAGATGAGGAGGAAGTCATGGTTACTACTCCCATCTCTCCTTAAATCTATGGAAAAGACTATAAAATTCTCACAAACATGAGCTATCAAGGCCATAGGTCCTAAACTGGTAACAAAAAATCTCTAGTCAAACCTTTAAGTCATACTCAAAGTTATGACACTCGAGATACTACTGGCCTAGGTTTTGAGCTAGAAGATGAAATCCCAACATTTGATAGAAGAGCACCCATGTATAGAAAATTAGAGGATGATGATACTCCCTTTGTTTCTACCACTTTCCAAGACAAGGACTTCATGCTTCTCACTTCTCTCCTTTGGTGAGAAGAAACACTAACTACTCACAATGATGTTGAAGCTTCCACTTCTTGACAATAGGAACAAGATGAATTTGACCATAAAGACATAAATAGAGGATGGATTAGACAAAACATTGCTTAGTTAATTGCTAGAGATCAGAGTACAAACTCTCACAAATATGAATGGGAAAACCTATTAGATACATCTTGTAAACTTAGGGTGGATGTAATTCACACCTATGCAACCCAACTAAATGTAGTCGAAGAGTCTAGTCTAGGGTCAGATAAGTTTAGCTTGTAAACTACTTTAGTGGATCATGTTGGTCCCTTTAGGTCTTTTCTTGATCTGAATTCCTTTGCAACATTCACTATAGGCTCAAATTTTCATGTCACCAGAGATGAATCTTTTCATATTAACAACCTTGAAGCTTCCACATCACTCTCCTCGATTCACCCTGATCTCATAGATTGGTCGGTACAAAATCAAAGACCTAAAATACCATCTTTTCAAAATGACTGTGAGATTACTTGCTACCTAAATGCCATTGAACCCACCACTTCTTCCACTAGTGAACCCATGGTTAACATGACATAATCAGATATCAAGTACCTCATTCATAAAATTAAAAGAAAAAACAAGTGGTCAGATAGTGAAAACCACTTTCTGGTGGCGTCTGAACCTAAAAAAACTAAAATTAAAGACATATCCAATGGTAAAAACCTCCTTAAGGAACCTATAGATGAGGTACTTGGTAGTTTGCCAAGCTACTTTTAGGATAGATCTTTGATTCTCATCAAACCTACACAACCTATCAATTTGGGGGATAGAGGAATCCCCTAAAATTATCCATATGGCTCAATCATTGTCAACTAAAGAAAAGGAGAGTTTTGCCAAATTCTTTCCAGACAAGAAGATAAATTTTGCATGAACATACTCAGATATGCCAAGACTTGACATAGATCTTATCATGCATCATTTATCTATCTCTCCTAGTGTAAAACCTATTAAACAAAAACTAAGAAAGATGCATCCACATGTAGCCCTCTTGGTTAAAGTAGAGTTGGAAAAACTCTTGAGTGCAAACTTTATCAGAACTATTGATTATGCATAATGGATTTCCAACATTGTACCTGTATAACATGATAATTCATTCAAGTTTGTACTAATTTTAGAGATCTAAATAAAGCATGCCCCAAGGATGACTTTCCACTACCAAACATAGAAATGATAGTGGACATGGCGATGGGTTATGAAATGTACTCCCTCATGGATGAATATTTTGGGTATAGCCAAATTAAGATTGCTTTAATTGATCAAGAAAAGACAACTATTACATCTACTTGGGGCACCTTCTGCTAGAATGTCATGCCCTTTGGGCTAAAAAATGCTGGTGCTATATACCAAGGAGCAATGACCACCATCTTCCATGATATGATGCATAAAAATATGGAAGACTATGTTGATGATACACTGGCTAAATCTAGAAAACAAGACACACATCTTGAAGACCTTAATCTGATATTGGACCGTATTGGACAATTTAAACTTAGGCTAAAACCAAAAAAGTCTGCCTTTAGTGTCACATCTAGAAAATTTCTAGGCTACATTAAATCAGAAAAAGACATTGAAGTTGATCCTAAAAAGGTACAAGCTATCATGGAAATTCTTCCTGTAAGAAATATAGATGAGCTTAGAAGTCTGCAAGGACATCTGTAATCCATTAGAAAATTCATTTCTTAGTTGGCTGATAAAGCTCAATCTTTTAACAAGAATTTGCATAAAGGCTCTACACATATCTTGAATGAAGATTGTCAAAAAAGTCTAGACCAAATCAAAGGATAGTTGGCTAAACCTCTAGTTTTGATGCTACCCATTCTGGGAAAACCTTTGACTTTGTACATGTTAGCTACAAGTTTTTCTCTAGGAGCATTATTAGCACAAAGTGATGAGACTAGTAAAGAACATGCTATGCATTACATCAGTTAAAATTTGGTAGCTTAGGAAATAAACTATAACAATATTGAGAAATCTTACCTTGTAGTGGTCTTTGCTTCTTAAAAACTCTAACATTACATGTTGGCACATATAGTTCACCTGATTTCTAAAATTGATCCTCTAAAATATCTTTGAGAAAAGCTATGCTCATCGGTTGTCTGGCTAAATGGATGATGATTCTTTCAAAATTTTATTGATGCTCTAAGGAACTATTTCACTTTTGTTACATTCCAACAAAGTTCTAGAGTAGAAAACAAGGTTGTCAATGCTATGGCCACCCTAGCATCTATCTTCTAGTTGCAAGAATATGAATCATGATTTGGGTTCCTAGTGGAATAACTGCTTCATCCTTCCTATGATTCCTCAAATACCTAGGTGATTTTCACTATTGTAGGTCATGATTCCTCTTGCTATGATACTATCTTCTCTTACCTGCATGATTAGGTTATTCCTAATGCCCTCACGCACAACCAAAAGTGCTAATTCCTCTAAAATGCTTCACATTACACTTTGGTCTCTAGTGACTTGCATACGAAGAGTCTAGACAAAATGTTGCTTAGGCGTTTAGAGCTAGAAGAGTCTAAAAAGGTACTAGCCAAAGTCCATGATGGCATTTGCAAGGAACATTGTAATGGTCTTGTACTTGCTCAAAAATTTCTTAGTGTAGGTTATTACTAGCCAACCATGCAAGTTGATGTTGGTCATTATGCTAAGTCCTATAAGAAATGTCAAATTCATGGCAACTAATTCATGCTCCTAGATGTGAGATGATTCTCTCTATGACATATTGGCCATTTCAACAATGGGCTTGTGACTTGGTAAGATAAATTTATTCAAGTTCATTTAGTGGAAACAAGTTCATCATCACTGCAACTGAGTATTTCACCAAATGGGTTGAAGTTTTACCACTATCTGGTACTACAGGAAAAACATGTTGCCCTATTTATACTAAACCACATCATTTTTTGTTATGGCATTCCTTCCTCCATTATTAGTAATAATGGAGGAAAATTCAAGAACAAGGACCTTAAATAGCTGTGCAAGAAATTTATAATCAAACAACATTGGTCCTCTATTTACTACCCTTAAAGGAATGGCCAAGCTAAGGCCTCCAACAAAACATTGCTGAAAATCTTGCATCGAACGGTTCACAAGTCTAGGAAGGACTAGAACTTACAGATAAGTCTAACACTTTGGGTCTACAAAACTACCATCCATACTCGTATAGGGTCCACATCCTTTTCTAGTCTATGGCTCTAAGGCTATCTTCCCATTAAAAGTTGAGATCCCCTCCTTGTGAGTCTCCTTACATGGGTTGATAACTGATGAAGACCATAGAGCTATGTGAGTACATGAACTAGAGACTCTTGATGAACACCAAAAGGCTTCTTTTGATCACATGAGAGCTTATCAAAAGTGCATGTCTACTTAGTATAACAAGAAGGTTCATCTTCATGAGTTCCAAGTAGGTGAACTTGTTCTTAGAGAGAATCGAAAAAATTAGCAGCATAGAGAGTAGAAGGGAAAGTTTGAACCTAATTGGTTAGGCCTGTACATTATCACAATAATATTTGGGTCTAATACTTATCAACTACCTACTCTCGAAGGAGAAGAACTTGTAGAGCCTATCAATGTCCTACATTTGAAGAAGTTCTATGCTTAGATGCTCACAGCTCCGCTATCTTGTACATATCTGTTGATCCTGAAAAATCCTAAAAATTAGAAATGGTCCTAAAAAAAAAAATCATCTTAGTGAAAACCTAGCAATAGGCACTTTGATGTATCACCAAAATAAAAAATAAAAATAAAATATATAGAAAATTGAAAAAATTCCTAAAAAAAAAACTGCCAAGTGGTGAAAACTTAGAAACAGGCACTACTTGAGACCCTTGCACCTATGTCTATTAGTCTTAATCATCTACTTTGCAACACATTTCCTAGCTTGGAATTGTTTCTTGTCCTTGTCTTAGGGGCACAAGTACTTAGCCTATTGAGGTTTCCTTGTGCATAAGGATTTCTTTGACAACTCACAAAATAATATTTCTCAACCCCCCCCGCCCCCCTGAACTTGACATCAAGTGTTTCTCAACACTTTTCAGATAGTTTACCTATAATCTTGGATGTCTGATGATACTTATCACTATCATAATCAAGTCTTGAAGAAGTGGCCAAGTAACTTCACACACACACTTAAACATTTAAATGACTGAGCTATGATGAACTTTATCTACTTTGTGTGCTATCTATGATGATTTCTTTGCTATATGTTCCCTCTTTAATATTCTTTTGAAGATTTCATGGAATAGAAGACTGGGGGCATGGGGCATGCTTTCTTTCTTTCTACTTGTGGGTATGCTTTGTTCATCTACAGTATTTAAAATATTCATGCTTGTCCTATTTTGACACTTTGACTTACAAATGTATTATCCTTGACTATTTTTGCAAGATCACACTCGGGGGTTATCCTAACACTTATGCCTTGATACATGTGTAATCTTGCTATATCAAACCTAGGGAATCTAATCGTGTAGCCATCTTAACTTACATGTCTTTGATGCTTATATTGGATATCCACATTTCTATCTGATATCAATCATATTCATATCCTCAAAGTTACACTAGTGATAGTTGTATGATCTCATGTTGTCCCTAATAAATGCTCAATGATGAAATAAGAGTCTAAATCTTATGCATTTCTTACTGGTAAACACCTTGCATATTAGCTTTCATTTTAGGTTCATTCTCTAGCTTAGTCTTGCATTTCTGCATATGGGGAGAGCTCTCTCTTGATCTTTTCATAGACATATTAGCTAACTACTTTCATATCTTTCTTGGATTTCATGTCTTTTCATCTTCTTGATCTTTTGCTTTGCCTCTTTGTTATCCTGTCATCACAAGAGGTTAATCTAAAAATCACATTTGATCTATCCAAGTGTTACAAAAACATAAGTCTATATCATTATCATGAGAGCTAAATATCATAAATGAGAGAGATCTAGGAGCATATCAACATCAGCATAAAAGTAACACATAAATGAGCAAGAAACTAAAACATCATATGAAAACTTAAAATGCTGAAACATCCATCAAAATGAGGCAAGTACACAAAATCTATCGATCAAATACAATCTCATATATATCAATGTGTCACAATACATATACAACTATGGGATCCAAAATTTGGATATCTATCTCAAAAATACATGAAGTAAAATCACAAAAACTATCAAAAATGTCAGAGTAGGCCTAATACTGACTCCCACCCTTTGCAATTGGTGATAGCCCTAGTGGAGGATCTTTTCTCCTAGCTGAAACTTGCACTACATCCTCTGATCTCCCAACTCTCTCTAAGTGCATAAGTGCCCATCAATCTGTAGGGACTACAACAATGCATACCCCATGATGGTAGGTTGACCTGGCTATCTGCTACTCCATATCTCATTGAGCCTCTACTAAATCATCTCTAAGAGCTCACTCTTGTTTGTCAACCTCTACCCATGCATCCACTTGCTACTAGTCCCACAGAATAACACTCAATCAAGCTACTTGTAGCTCTACATCTAGAGCTCATATCCTGGCATCTTAGTCATCCTCTCTTCTAGCTGGTTGCTCTTCTTGAACCACCACTCACCCCACTCTTTTTCACCTCAGTAGCACCTCCTCCTCCCCTCCCCCTCCCTTACAAACTATTCTTGTGTCTATCTCTTCCCTGATCGTGAACCACTTCTGACCTCCATCCATCTCCTCCTTCTGCCTTCACCTTTGCCTCTGCCTCTGCCTCTACCACCTCCACCTCCTCCATGTTCTACTGCTATGGGTAGAGCATCTAGCTATGTGAACTAAGGGAATGAATTCCTTTTCATCTCATACAAGTATGTTAGGTCTGCCCCAACATCTATGATGTTAGGATGATAATCCTAAGGTGTCTAAACCAAGGTTGCTATCTCCTAGATGACTATTTGATAATCTAGCATGGGAAGCCAACCTCGTGCCTCATCTAAATGGAACCAAGCCTAATTTTTTGTCTCTAATAGAATACCTCCCACTCTAAAAACTGTTACCATACTCAGCTAATCACAAATCACTCAACTATCTCTACATACCTACCCACTAGTGGTCTGCTATAGTGCATATGGTCCAACTTCTAGGAGTCAAACCATCTATGACACTCTCGATATGTTTGCCACATGAATACTATTAGATCATCCAAAATACATCAATAATATGTGACATCTCTACTATGGGTCTATGGTACAAACCTTATATATCCAAAGATGTAGGACTAGCTATGCTCCCATGGTTAGATGACAACAATATGCTCCCATGCCCATATTTGTACTAGGACTACTCCACATGCCCAAGAGTGACCCCTATGGTATACCACCTCATGAAACTCATGATACATATCCACAAATATGGCTCGTCCCCATGCCATCCTTTGAGCCCACGTAATTAGATCTGCCACTAGTCTGTCCCATTCCAGTGGGAAGCCCTTGTAGCTCCTATCAGTCATCAAAGCTTGAGAAACTAGTGAACATAAAAAAAATGGAAGTGGCTAATCAACACCATACTCATCAATAAGTCACTCCCAACTTAGATTGTGATGTAAAATGGTGACATTACAAAACATCTTCTACATCACCACTCTCCCCTGTATTGGGGTCTGATCATAGTATACCTGTGACATATAACAAAACCTTGCATTAACATACCTCACAAGGATAAAAAAACCTAAAAATGAAAAAATAAGATCAAACATAGATCTCACTAGATTACCATGACAGGGTACTTGAAAGATGCGATACACATCCTCTAAATTGATGGTCACCTCTCTAGTAGGCAAGTGAAAGGTGTTGTGCTTACTATGTGATCACTTAGCTAGCACAATCAACAACCCATGGTTTGCCCCTATGTAGGGCATCTGTGTGACCCACCTCAACCCCATGTTAGCTATGGTAGCCTTCTCCTCATAAATAAGATACTCTAAAACCCATATCCCCACAACTTTGGGGGCTCTGATGTGAAGTGGTGAAAATACTGTCTGCAACACATGATAGGAAGACATCAGTAAATATCAACAAACATGTAAAATCCAACAAAAAACCACAAAAAATAGACTATGTGACACTTATTGCTATATGTAGGTGACACAATATGCTGATCAAATTTTATGTGAAATTTTGTAATATACCCGTGTGATACATTTTTGTTGGGTGACATTTCACACTAGTTTGAGTGACATTTGGGTATGCTTGATGTGACAAACATTAAATTATCTGTGCAATATAATTTTCAATATGAAGTATCATGCAATATTTTGTAAAGCACCCATGCGATACTTTTTAAAATATTGCATGATATTCTGTATTCAACCCTAAAACATGCAATAAAAAGTCTTAAATGCTCAAAAAAGTAGTAAAAAGTAGAAAACTAACTAGTGCCTCGTAGTGGGCTGGCTAGTTGTGCAACAAATTGTGGTCAAAATAGTGTTGGTTAGTCAGCATGTTTGCTAAAGCCATGATGTTCTCTCAACCACTCACAAGCTCTCAAAAATCTCAAAAGACAAAATGATTTGAAAATTACTCTTGGACCCCTTATATAGCCTTCCGACCTAATTTTGACCCATTTTTCAAACTCCTTAGAATTCTACAAAAGTTGCACCCCTAGCTAATTTTGACATCTTGCATCCATTTTCGAGATCAAAATAAAAATTTGAGTTCATCTTGATAGTCAAAATCACATTTTAGAATTCTACCTTATGATAGAGTAAAACATTAATTTAATTTAATTTATTAAATTCTCTTTATTCCCTTCTTAAGATTTAACTTTATGCACCTTTTGCATCTCTATTTAATAATTAATTAGTAATTATTAAATAGATTTTCCCTTTTAGGTTACCCTTTGTAACTTTTTAGGTTACCTTTTTGGGTATAGATCTCCTTTTATAAGGATTGATCTTTTGTAATTGTTTATTATCTCTTTCATTTTTGAGAATACATTTGCATAATTTTTAGAACAAAACCCTTGCCTCCTCTCATCTTTTTATTTTGCGAGAGGATTTTAGCATGTAGGCATTTGAAGACTTTGTGGATTTGTATTGATTAAATCCCTCATGGTATCAGAGCTAGATTTGTTGTAACTTGCTCGTTATTTGGAAAAAAAGTAGAACGAGGGTTTGACATAATAGGTATGGAGTTTTTTGGGTATGTTTTGTGAAAAGAAGGGGGTCACTAATTTTTAGAGTAGGTTGAGGCCAAATGAACATCACAGATGGATCTAAAAGGTGTCAAAACCCCTGTTTCCATATAAATTTGTCCATTTTGGACAACGTTGATTCAGGAGGCAATTTTTTTTTGCGTAGAAGCTAATATAGCCTCTTGCATGCATTACGAGGTGATTTAAAAAAGAAAAGAATATTTTTTTTTCCTGGTCTGTAGGCCCTTACTAGTGCCAAAAAACCTTTTTCCAGCACTACCTTAGCACTAACATCACACAGGTCGTCGGCATTTTTTAAATTTCTGGGCTAGTGCTCGCCTGTAGCTGCCACACCACCATGGCCCTGCTTTGTTGACTCCTCCCTACTCCGCTTTGCCACAGTGCTGCCTAGGCTTAGCTTTGCCATGATGCCTCCCAGACACCACCTTTCACCACCTAGCTACCACCACTACTCAACCATCAGTGCTTTCTTTTTCATTTGTTTTTTTAAAAATAAATTCTATTTCAAGCATTTCTGGGGGCCTTATCACTTTTTTGGCAATAACTCAAGTATACAGAGGAATTTTTTCAATCTGAAAGAAGTGCTAGAAATTTGGTTCTGAGACAAAGATGATGGAGAAGGAATTTTTAGGATATTTTTCTAGATTGATACCTGTTTTGGCACTTGAAGTTTGTTGATGACTTCTATCTTCCTGGGGAAATAACTTCTTCGTTATAGCTCCAATTTTCATTATGAAAAAAGCCCTAGAAATCTCTTCTTGAGAAATTTCTAGATTCTCTATCAATTCATTCATATTTGAGACCAAATATTTTTGATTCATATTTGAAGCTTTTTTGCTTTTCTCTCATTTACACATGTTGGAAATATGATTGAAAAGCTCATTGTTGAAAATCAAAGAGGGAGATTGTTGCAAAGAAGGAATATTGTTGTTAAAAGAATGTTTTCAATAAATGTTTTTCATTGATGTCAAACTTTCTATTTGTAGGAATGACATTTTCTTATAAAATTCAAGTACTATCACTTAGTTGATTGATGAAGAAGACTTGATCAACAAGATGTAACAAAAACACCTAAGGGAAAGGTTGAGTTATGATGTTGTAATAAAGTGCAAAGATCAGTTAAGACAATGGTTAAATGATGTATTGATAACATACTCAAAGATATAGAGGTTGGTGACACTTAGAAACATTGGAGGAAGAAGTTGTAACAAGGTTGACTGCAAAGCTTAAAAGTAAGTTCATTAGTGGGTGTAGAGCAAGCTAGTCGAAGCTGAGAAAATTCTCAGTTGGATCTGAGCAACAGGAAATTCTAGTGTGTGCCAAGTGATCTTCAAGTGCCAAGCAAAGTATCATGTGCTGAGCATCAGGAAAAACATAGTTGATGCCTAGTAACACAGTATGTGTTGAGCACCAGTATTTCAATAGTGCCGAGCTACTGCATTATTTTAAAGGACAAAGATTCACCAAATCTGAGCTGACATAGTTGTTACCTTGAATATTTTTCAACCAGATGAAGGATAAGGATGATGAGCTGGTGGCATAGAATTCTATGTAAACCTTTTTTGGGTGAATTCAAAGGGATTATTCAAGAAGTTTCTAGAGGAAACAAAATATGGGTTAGATACAATGAATCCTACCTAATCCATATGATTTGAAATTAAAGGAAGGAAGAATCAAGTGGGAAGAGGAGTTCCAAGACTTATATTTAAGGAGTCATAGACCAAGAAGAAAATGCTACTGATGCTGCTACAACTAAAGAGCTAAATTGTGAAGTGGTTAGAAGGGTGTCAAGAAGAAGGCATCTACGAGAAGGAAGATCATAGAGGCTCTGCTTCTACAAGTGGTCAAGAAGAGATGATTGCACTAGTACATTGAGCATGGAGACTCAAGGAGACTAAGCTTTAAAAGAGGGCAGGCTATCAGAGTTGTAGATATTGAAGGCCAGACAATGGTATGAGCTGAGAAGTGATCTGAAATCTACAAATTAAGTTCTATTATGCAATCAGGTCAAAATCCTTAATTGTTACTCTCTAGCAATTGTGTTAGTTAGGATAGAGGGAAAATTCTATGGACTTAGGTTTGCCTAATAGCCATTTTAAAATCCTTTAACAGGGTGATATTCCAATTGAATGTTCTAAAGTCCTCTAACTAGGCCCACTTCTAATAGGGTGGTTAGATCCTCTAACAAGCTCATATTTAACAGTGTGTTGTAAGCCTTTAATAGGGTAGGCCTTTCATAGGGCATCACTTCAGAAGAGTGAGCATTGAGTAGCATGTTACTAGTAGTTTTTTCCAAATTGGGTTTCCATGTCAATCACTTTGTTATGTGTTGATTTCTTATGTGTTATGCTTGCATTTTGATTTACAATAACTTGGTGATTAGAAAAGTTAATGCTTGGATGAATGAATGGTTGAATGGGCTCACTACACTTAGTGAAAAAGTTTGAATAGGAAATTTGGACCTTGAATAACTGATTCACCCCCCTCTTAGTTATTCTAAAGCACTTCTAACAATTGGTGTCAAAGCCATATGTTGATTTAGTTTCAAGGTACTAGAAGCAGGAAGATCAAGATTTCCAAGAGAGAAGTTCCCAAGCTCAACAAAGATAACTTTGCTACATGGTAGAGTCTGATGAAATTGCATCTTGGATCAATAGGTGACTATGCACAAACCTAATTGAAACAGAACATGTAAATCCAACTGGACCTCTTGCTGTAGATGATTTGAGCAAAAGGAAGGAGCATAATCAAGCAATGTTGGAGATTGCCTCTACACTTAGCTATGCAGAATATGATGATATTAAAGATTGTGATACTGCATCCAAGATGTGGAAAGCCTTATTGGATATCTATGGAGGAGATCAAAATATCCAAAGAGCAAAGAGAGAAAGCCTCAGAGGGAAGTTTGATGATATGAAAATGGAGGAAGGTGAAAATGCTACTTAATATGCTACTAGAATAAAAGAAGTGGTAAGTGCAATAAGAAGTCTAGGTTGTCAATTGGAGGAAGAAAACATCATAAAAAAATACTTAAGAAGTCTACTCCCTATCTATGCCATTAGAGTTTTAGCCATCCAAGAGCTAAGGTGTGTACAAGGAAACAAACTAACCTTTGAAGGTATAGTGGGAAGACTTACTACATTTGAATTGTCCAACTTTGATAACTACATACTTGAGAACCTTAAATTTTCTTTCAAGGCCAAGATGACAATAAAAGATACTGAGGAGGAGATATCAAACAAGAAGAGAAGAAAAGGAAAACATGCATCCAGTGATAACAACACAGATGAAGAAGATGTGGAACAGTTAGAAGCACTACTGGCTAGGAGTTTCCATAGAGGCAAAGCTAAATTCAAAAGTAAGCTCCCTATCATATGTTTCATTTGCAATGAAGTAGGTCATATTGCTGCAAGATGTACATAGAAGAAGAACTAAAAAGAAGGAAACAAGTACAAGAACAAGAGAGAAGATGATAGCAAAGAATACAAGGAAAAAGGCAAAAGATGCTACATTGTTGAAGAAGACTCTAATGAGAATGATGATGAAGTAGTCTATGTGGCCATGAAGGATGAGTTAGATAGGGATGAAGATGAAGCAACAACATTGGTAACCTGTGTGAACAAGAATTACAAGTGGATCATAGATAGTGGATGCTCACATCACATGACAGGAGATAAAAGTAAGTTCATTACCTTTACTCAATATGATGGAAATAATGTTAGATTTGGTAATGATGCTCCATGTCAAATAAAAGGAAAAGGCTTGATTAAACTCACAAGGAAAATTTCATGTGCTATTACATACTATGTAGAAGGACTGACTACAATTTTTTGAGTGTGTCACAGTTAGGCAATGTAGGCTACAAAGTTAAATTTGGAAACAAAAATGCCAAGATCTATGAAACTGATGGAAATTTGATGGGAAAAGGTGAACAAACTAGGAGTAATCTATTTTACCTATATATGGAAGATGTAACTTGTCTTGTTTTTAGACTTGATGATGTGTGGTTGTGGCATAAAAGGTTGTGTTATGTTAATTTTGATAATTTGATTAGCATCAACAAAAAGAAGAAGGTCAGAGGGTTGCCCAAATTGAAGAAACCTAAAAACACAATGTGCAAACAATGTCAACTAGGGAAGATGACTAAGTCTAGTTTCAAAAACAAAACATACACTTCTAAAGAAGTACTAGAGTTAGTCCATATAGACATATGTAGTCCAATAGAAGTACAAAGCTACCTAGGAGACAAATACGTAATGCTATTTGTAGATGACTATTCTAGGATGATGACTACTATGTTTTTAAAGAAAAAATATAATGCATTTCAAATGTTCAAGTGGTATTTGGCTAGAGGTGAGAAGGAAATAGGAAAGAATCTGAAATGCTTAAGGTCAAACAGAGGAGGTGAGTTTACATCAAAAGAGTTTGAGATATTCTATAATGACAAAGGCATCAAAAGAAAAAAAAAGCACCAAGGACTCCACCAAAGAATGGTATTGCTGAAAGAAGGAATAAGTTAGGGATTGACTATGCTAGAACATTGATGATGGAGAAAAATGTTGCACTAAAGTACTAGAGAGAAGCTGTAAGTAGTGCTATTTACACCCTAAATAGAGTTCAAGTCAAGAAAGGTACAAATGCAACACCTTTTGAATTGTGGTATGGTCACTCCCCTAATGTAAAACATTTCAAATTATTTTGTTGTAAACTGTATATTCTTAAAGATACTAGAAATGGAAAGTTTGATGTAAAAAGTGATGAAGACATATTCCTTGGATACTCCACTAGAAGCCAAGCATATAAGTGTTTGAACACTAACACTAACAAGATTGTGGAGTGTGCAAATATAAATTTTGATGAGCATGCAAAAGTTCAAGTTGATGAGTCCAAGAAATCAGAGGATTATAGATCCTTTGTATACTTCTATGAAGGAATAACTATTGAAAAAAATGCTATAAATCAAGATGGGAAACAACAACAAATTTCAGTATTAGCCAAGTCACAGCTAGTGAATGTCGAGCTGCACTCAGAAGCCAAGTTGCAGAATGGAGAAAATGCACATTCTAACTCTAAAATAAGTATACATGAGAGGAATGATCAAGTACTAGATGGAGAAGATCAAGATGACTCTAAAGCTAGAGGATCAAACATAGAAAGAAGGATAGAACCAAGGTTAGCCAAATATGTAAGAAGACATCACCCTACTAATCAAATCATTGGTGATAAGGATGCAAGACCAATGACAAGGAGTAGACTCAGAAATGAATCATGTCTGCTAAGACAGGTTGAACCTAAAACAATCAAGGATGCACTATAAGATGATGACTGGTATAAAGCTATGGAAGAGGAGATAGATCAGATTGAGAAGAACAAAATCGGGACCCTAGTTCCTAGATCAATTAATAAGACTGTGATTGGTACCAAATGGGTGTTTAGAAAAAAACTTGATGAGAATGGTGAGATAAAAAAAGAAGAAGCTAGATTAGTTTGTAAAGGCTATGCACAAGAACAATGACTAGATTATAGGGAAACATTTTCCCCTATTGCAAGAATGGAAGGAGTAAGAACACTACTTGCATATGCTACATACAAAGGTTTCAAAGTATACCAAATGAATGTCAAGTCTAATTTTCTAAATGGTATATTGGAAGAGGAAGTTTACATTTAACAACTAGAGGGATTTTTTGATGACAAGAACAAGGATATGGTTTGCAAACTGCACAAATCAATTTATGGATTGAAGCAAGCACCTAGAGCATGGTATGAGAGATTGTACAAATATCTTGTGAAGATAGGATTTGAGAGAATAATGGCAAAAACAACTTGTATATCAAAGCTAAAAAAGGTAAAGACATTTTGATATTAGAAATCTTTATTGATGATATAATATTATGAGGAAAAGATGTTCTATGCAAAGATTTTGCTGATCAAATGAAGTATGAATTTGAGATTTCAATGTTTGGAGAAATCAAATTCTTTGTTGGATTGCAAGTACATCAATTGAAGCATGGCATATTTGTGAACCAATCCAAATACATCAAGGAGATACTCAAGACATTTGGATTAGAAGATTCCAAACCAATTAGCACACAAATGGCAATAAGACATAAGTTATCCAAGAATGATGAATAAACTGAAGTAAATCAGATATTGTATAGATCAATGATATGAAAGTTGTAGTATGTTGTACATAGTAGACCAAATATTGCATTGGCTATTGGAATAGTGTCAAGATTTTATGCAAATCCAAGAGAAAATCATTTAATGGTAGTAAAGAGAATGCTGAGGTACTTAAAAGGAACTGATGACTATGGTTTGTATTACAAGAGAAGTTAAACATTTGAGCTGAAAGCCTACACTGATGCAGATTAGGGAGGTGACATAGATGATAGAAAAAACACTAGTGAAGGAGCACTTTTCTTGGGAAAAAGGTTGATTACATGGACCAACAAAGAGCTAAGTTGTACCTCATAGTCCACTGCTAAAGCTGAATATGCTGCAGCTAAGCTATAAATTGCACCAATATTGTATGGATCAAACATTTGTTGCAAGGTATGAAGGAAGAGGTAAATGAGCCTATGATACTTTATTGTGATAATAAAAGTGCTATCAACATATCAAAAAATTCTTTAATGCATGCTAAAACGAAGCATATTGCAATCAAGTATCACTATGTAAGAGAGTTGGTGGAAGACAAACAAGTGAAGATGGAATATGTTAGCTCAAAGGAATAGATTGCTGACATCTTCACAAAAGAACTACCTAAAGATGCTTTTGAGTATCTTAGAGGTAAGTTAGAGGTGATACCCCTAGCCAAGGCTACTTAAGAACAAGCCAAACTACCCTACATCAAATGAGCTGATTATTGAAGATTTTACATATTGATGCAGAGGATGTTTACTTTAGGATTCATGCTTGAAGTAATCAAAGTGTAGAAATTCAAAATTAGTCACAAGCAAGGTGATAGAGGGAGAAATTGAATGAACCTACAAATTCTACACTTGCATGATAAGATGCTAATACATCTTTGGCATTGTTGTCAAAGAGGGAGAAGTAGTGAGAAACTGATCAACAACATTTGATCAAAAGTATGAGAAAGAAATGCCAAGAAAATGTAGAATCTAGTCAAATGAAGATAGAGGGAGAAGTAGATAGAGATAATCAAAAGTTGATAGGAGAAAATGAAGAAGCTAATTAGAATAGAGTATAGCTGAAGGTAAGCAATACATACAGAGGAAGAGAAGAAAATAAAGGATACAACATCTAAGAGGGAGAAGTAGAAATGAAGCAATCAAAATAGTAGAGGAAGATATGAGAACTAATGCTAACACAAATTTTTTTTTGGCATTTGACTTACTATTCTAACCTAGTTAGCTTGTGGTTGAATAGTTTAGTCTGATGGTTGATCAGTTTGGTTTGCCATCAATGCCAAAGAGGGAGATTGTTGGAAATTTGATTGAAAAGCTCATTGTTGAAGATCAAAGAGGGAGATTGTTGCAAAGAAGGAAGATTGTTGTTAAAAGAATGTTTTCAATAATTGTTTTGTCATTTATGTCAAACCTGTTATTTGTAGGAATGACATTTTCTTATAAGATCCAAGTACTATTAATTAGTTGATTGATGAAGAGGACTTGATCAACAAGATATAACAAGAACACCTAAGGGAAAGGTTGAGTTATGATGTTGTAATGAAGTGCAAAGATTAGTTAAGAAAATGGTTAAATGATGTATTGATAACATACTCAAAGATACAGAGGTTGGTAATACTTAGAAACATTGGAGGAAGAAGTTGTAACAAGGTTGACTACAAAGCTTAAAACTAAGTTCATTAGTGGGTGCTGAGCAAGCTAGTTGAAGTTGAGAAAATTCTCAGTTGGATCTGAGCAATAAGAAATTCTAGTGTGTGCTGAGTGATCTTTAGGTGCCAAGAAAAGTATCATGTGCCAAGCATTAGGAAAAACATAGTTGATGCTGAGTAACACAGTATGTGTCGAGCACCGGTATTTCAATAGTGCTAAGCTGCTATATTATTTTAAAGGATGAAGATTTTCCAAATCTAAGTTGACATAGTTGTTACCTTGAATTTTGTGAACTAGATGAAGGATAAGGATGATGAGCTGATGGCACAGAATTCTATGTAAATCATTTTTGGGTGAATTCAAAGGGATTATTCAAGAAGTTTCTAGAGGAAATAAAATATGGGTTAGATACAATGAATCCTACCTAATCCATATGAATTGAAATTAAAGGAAAGAAGAATTGATCAGGAAGAGGAGTTCCAAGACTTCTATTTAAGGAGTCATAGACCAAGAAGCAAATGTTGCTGATGCTGTTGTTGCTAAAGAGCCAAATTGTGAAGTGGTTAGAAGGGTGTCAAGAAGAAGGCATCTAGGAGAAGGAAGAGCATAGAGGCTTTGCTTCTACAAGTGGTCAAGAAGAGATGATTGCACTAGTACATTGAGCATGGAGACTCAAGGAGACTAAGCTTGAAAGGAGGGCAAGCTATCAGAGTTGTAGAGATTGAAGGCCAAGCAATGGTATGAGCTGAGAAGTGATTTGAGATTTGCAAGTTAAGTTGTATTCTACAATTAGGTCAAAATTCCCAGTTGTTACTCTCTAGAAATTGTGTTAGTTAGGATAGAGGGAAAATTCTATGGACTTAGGTTGGCCTAACAACCATTTGTAAATCGTTTAACAGGGTGGCATTCCAAGTGAATGTTCTAAAGTCCTCTAACCAGGTCCACTTCTAACAGGGTGGTTGAATCCTCTAACAAGGTGACATTTAATAGTGTGTTGTAAGCCTTCAATAGGGTAGGCCTTTCACAAGGAATCACTTCAAAAGAGTGAGAATTGAGTAGCATGTTACTAGTGATTTTTCCCAAACTGGGTTTCCACGTAAATCACTGTGTTATTTGCTGATTTTTTATGTGTTATGCTTGCATGTTGATTTATAGTAACGTGTTGACTAGAAAAGTTAATGCTTGGATGAATGAATGGTTGAATTGGCTCACTACACTTAGTGAGAAAGTTTGAATAGGACATTTGGACCTTGAATAACTGATTCACCCCCCCCCCCCCCCCCCCCCCCCCTTTAGTTATTCTAAAGCATTTCTAACAACACAATCTATTTGTAAGTTGGGGTTCAATTTATTGCATTATGGGGGGAATTTTTATATTATTTTTTGTTATTATATCATTAAATTAGAAAAATAAAAAACCCTCTCTAAAACAATGGCCAAAACCATTTCTTCTCTAAAAATTCTGACCCCTAACAGTTATCACACCTAGAATGAATCAACTTCTTCGGTCAAAAGGGTTGTGGTCATATTTAGATGTTGTGCAACTTGTTCTTCAGAGGCCTTATGAGATCATGCAACATCAAAAAAAAAAGGGTGAGGCAATCAGATTGATTGCATTATAGCAATCAAATAGTTTATAGTTTTATTTGGATGGGTGCATAACTCCTCTAGCAATGTGGACCAAGCTTCATGGCTTATTTGGTACTATAAATGAGTTCTAGGCACTTTAGATAGAGATAAGGCTTACATCACTTATGCTAGATCCCTTTCCAACTATTGGTGGCTTCTTGATGAATTTTAATCAATAGAGATCCTTGTTTTAGGGTTGTGGAAAGACAAAGACTGATGTTGAGTGCATCTATTTGATTCTCTCTAGTCTTTGAGGGAATTTTTAGATATTTTCTTCCACATTCTATTCCACCAAAGATGCTTTGGGGAATATATTTGTTATGCCTACTTTTGAGGTCTTTTGTGATCACTTGACTAGAGAGTAGTCAAAGCTCACATAGTTGGATACTATGACTAGTTTTAAGACAAAGGTATTGATAGCTTAGAAATCTATAGGAAATCCGAAGAAAAAATTGAAGCATAAGATAGATTTAGCAAGCAGTGAGAGTTCCTCCAGCCTCCTCCCAAATTAGATGCTCAATAGTCCTCTCAGAAGGGTAATTCTTCTAAGTTTGGTGAGTCTTCCTCCAAGACTAAGAAGTATGTAGGTAAACCTTGTAGTTTTTGTGGCAAGGAAAGACATTCAATTTCTAGTTGTTGGAAACATCTTGAGGTAATAGAGGAGGCCATGCAATATTCTAGTATTGCTTCTTTGAAGCCTCCACCTCCACCTACATGAAAAGGACATGCTCTTTCTACATGAGCATTGTCTTCTATAGCTTCTTGGATTCTTGATTATGGAGCTTTCCATCATATGACATGCTCACTTGATTTAATTACCTCACTTGCTTAGAGTGCTACTACATAGATTACAGTTGGTGATTCTTCTCAACTTTCAGTCACAAGTTCAAAAACTATTTCTTTAGAAGGTGATGCACTACAAGATGTTTTCTTGGTTCTAGCCATTTCTATGAACCTCCTATCTCTCTTTCAAATTTTTCATTTAGGATTTGGAAAGATAGCTGAGTTCTCACCACATGATGTGGTTATTCGAGACACACTCTTGAGTATTGTTATGCTGTACATTTCTCTTTCAAATCTTTGAAGAACTTTGTGGAGAACTTCTACTTCTCATCTCATTCTCTCATCCATCACATGCTAGCTTAGAATCATGTTTCATAGTAGTTTAGTTTCTTTTCAATAGCTTAAATCACTTAGTAATTAGCTTGGATCTTGTAATACTCTCATCTTGTTTAACATAACTACACTTTGCATATTCATATAGTTTAATCTACATTTACATTGCATCCTTGAGGAACTCCTTGTGGATATTTTCATTCTTGCATCTTGTCTTTGGAACCTCCCATTGCATGGTTTACTAGCAAGAGGAGTATCTCTAAGGCTCAATTGAGAGCCTTCATATTTGAATCATACTTTCTTACAATTCATGGATAGGGATCTTTAAGCCGACATCCAAGCATTCCAAACTCATGGAATCACTTGGATAGAAAGGTTTAGAGTGTGACACAAATCAAGTGTACAAATATCACTTAATTGGGTCAAAAATAATATTTACACTATATAATTTAATAAATAATTGAAAATATCATTCAAAAAGTAATATTTACTTAGATGTTTTAAATTTAAAAATAAAGTAACTCAAAAATTTAAATCAAACTATATAGTTAATAAATTCACTTAAGTAAAAAATTTAAAAAACATTTCAACATGAAAATATAACATAAAGTGGACTATAGTTACTTAAGTGATAAAGTAACTTAAAAACATAACATAAAGTTGGTTTATGCTATATTTTTTAGAATGTGAATGTCAACATTAAAATAAACATGATTTTTTAAATCACACAATTGCACCTGGAGAGTCCACTTTTTGGGTACTAAAATGATCATATATTTTGATTTCCAACTTTGATTAAGCCTTAAAATAGATTGAATCGAAGAGAAAACTAAAATAAATGATTCAAGAAATAATAAAAGACCAAAAGCTAACAAACACACACTTAAAAATGTCAAAAAGGACTTTGAAGGCTTTAGAAATCAAGCATAAGCTCAACAAATAGAAAAAATAAAAAGACTTTATGAAAGCCTTCAATAAGAGGAATCATTATATCAATTGGGGTTGATTGATTGATCAATACTAACCAATTAGATAATGAACTAAACTCAGAGAAGTGCAAAACTAAGTTGGAAAGTTTCATATTCTTACCTACATTTTATGGTGACAAAATGTAGGACAATAATTGGCTTTTTCTGGGGAATGTTACTTGTAGGATAATTGAAAGCATATTGGTTTGGCTCTAAGTCCTGGTTTTCTAATTTATAAGAAAAATCACTACCATTAAGGTGCAAAAACTTCTAGAAGTAGATGATTTCTATTCTATAACTTATTTTTAGTTTTAATCTATCCTATAAGAAAAACCTCTACCTTTGGGATGCAAAGACTTCATAAGTAGGAGAATTCTAACTATTATTTTGTGAATTGAGATGGTAATGCAAGCTATAGTCAAAGCTTCTAGTCTATGTATCACCATAATTGACTCTGAATTTTTTCTTAACTCACTATGCTTTATTATATAAACATACAATAAAACATGAATCATAGATACGAAGCACAAATTACAGTCAAATATTCCAATTTGTGCTATCACAATTGCTTGCAGTCAAAGATTTGAATCTAATTTGTTCTTTTTATTCACTTTTGTTCCAAATTGGTACTACACAATTAGAGTTGTGCTTGTACAAGTTTGGCAGATCTTTCTATCATACAATAAAAGATGGTTTTTATAATGAGGGGAATACTCCTTATAGCAGAAAAATAAGTGAGAGAAATAAGAATGAAGAAGTGGGAGAAACTCAACCACCTTGACCTAGTAAAACTAGTTGAGAAGAATTATTGGATTACATGTCATTAGGACATGCAATCAAATTGCATTCAATTGTATCACATGTAATTCATCTTTCGTGACTGCAAAGATAAAAAATATTGAAGAAAATGTTGAAGCTATTGATTCTGAATGAATCAATTCTATAGATTGTCAACAAAAGCCTTTGTACTTTGGTTATGGAAACATGGGTGATTGCAAGATTGGAAGTCCCTGCATTCCATGCTACTACACTCTCCTTGATGAATTTCCATTTATTTTTTGAAAACTCAATCTAATCAAGCTTTTCCTCATTTTATAATTGTGAATTTTTCTTTGTTAGGTTTGTACATTATGGAGTTGCTGACACTTTGAAAAACCTTCTTAATGATGTCTAGATGTAAACTTGGAACAAATTTTTCATCAACATCTTCAAATGATACTTCTCTTTTTTCCCTATTTGTAAAAAGAAATGCTTTGGTGCATTCCCACACAGACTTAGGTTTTTGGGTTACCCTTGGGAAAGTGGAGACCAAATGAATATTGATTATTTTGATTCGAAGTAAACCTTCTTGACTTGAAGATTTTGACATAACATGAAGATGAAAATGTCTTCTAATGATATTGAATCCATGAAAATTTTGGAGTTTGAGTTATAATGATTCATGAAGGACATGAGGGATGAGTGTTTAAAGTATGAATTATATACTTATTGAATACATTTGATTGTTGGAAATGAATGGAATGGCTTGTGTTTTGGCAAGAATAAACAAAATTAAGTTTAGAATGATGGATTGCATTTGGGTAGAGTAGGGTTTTTTCTTTGAATGATTGAGAATGTAAGTTGGAAGCATATAGATATTTGCAAAATGAGAATTTTGGCATTTTGAAATGTGATTTTTTACCCAAGTTGGGTTCTCTAGATATCATTGCATGTGGTGAAAAATTATTATTTTGCATTCTATAAAATATGTAATCGAGTGTGGAGAGTGTAATTGCACGTGTTAGAGAATGGAGTTTGGAAAATGGATGCAGTGTGAATTGGAATGAAAGATGAAAGCGTGTATACACACTTGCAATCTTGGATGGGAATCCTCAAATTTATTCTAAAATGAAATAAAAAAAAGCAACAAAAAATAAAGTAAAACTAAGAAAAAAACTTAAACATACCTTTCTATTCACTCAAAGATGGAAAACTTCAAGATATCCCTTTACGTGCAATTTCTTTTTTGGATTTTGGAGGAGTTTTTGCATTTGCAGTCAGAGAATTTCAAACTTATTTTTAAAAAAAATGCAAAATACATAGGTTGCTTTTGAATAAATGGCCTTAAAAAAGCCAAAGAATGCAATATTGTAGAAAAATAAGTAAGAAATACAAGCAAAGTTGAAATATTCATACTTACTTGGAGATCAATGAGAACAATTTAGAAGAAAGAGAAGTTTGGATGAACTTGCCTTCCCCAAAATTGGATTCTACAAGTGCATTTACATGTGGAAACCAAAGAGCTTTAAAAAATTCAAAGTTTAGACCAAAATTGTTGTCTCCAAGGGAAAATGAATGTGCATGAAAGAGAAAATATGTTGTTGCAACCTTCTTCCTTCCCAACTTTCCTTGCAAAATCAAGTTTAGAAGGCCCTAATGCATGGGCACTTTTTCCTTCAAGATGCAAATCATGGTCTTGGAGGCCATTTGCATGAAACATTTTTTAGTAAAATACACATCTTTATGTAAAATCATGGTCTCAAAGGCTCATTGCATGTATTAAAATTGCAAGCAAAATGCGTGTCTTAAGGCTATATTCCTAATTGCACTCTCCATGAGGCATGACATGTAGCATTTTTGGAATCAAAGAGGAAAAATGTGGAATTAGAGAGAATTTACATGTGTTCAAGAGACAAATCACACTCTCCAGCAACAAACTCATGCTTAAAAATATAAGCATTTGTGGTTTGAAGTGCAAATTACACTGTTTGGGAGCCACTACATGTAACACCTTGCATGTATTTTGAGTTTTTGGTGCAAATCACACTCTCCCAACCCTATTACACATTTTAAATATGCAAGGAATGATATGCTATTGGGCATGTTTGGCTTTGGAGTGGTAAATCAGTGTCTTGATGGGTCATTACATGTACATGTTGTACAAAATTTCACTCTCCAAGGCCCATTACATGTAACACCTTTGGCTGGAAATACATTTGACATGAAAATTGCACTCTTGGAGTGTCATTACATGTTTAAAAATACACTTTTTAATTTTCCAAAGTCAAACACTTACATTGAAAAAGAAAATTTCACTCTCCAAGTGCAATAACATTTTTTATTTTTACCTACAAGATTAAATCTCACTCTCCAAGTGTTATTGTATTTGTTTGAAAATGATTTTTGAAATAACACGCACTTAGGTGTCCAAAGTAAATTTCACTCTCTAGACGCATTTGCAAATTTTAGTCATTTACATTTGCATGCAAGAGGTAAATCTCTCTCTCTAGATACATTTGCACGTAACACTTTTCAAAAAGACATGTTGTTGAGTTGTACAACTTATAGTTTCTATCTAGCATATGTCTAATTGATTATTGAGAAAATATAACTTAAATATTAATGTGTCAAATAAAATATTTACAATATATAGTTTACATATAATGACAAATATTTATTTAAAAGTAACATTTACTTAGATAATTTAAATAAAACATTAAAGTAAATCTCAACATTATATTAGACTATATAGTGCACTATAGTCACTTAGGTGAAAAATTTAAAAATAACCTAGCATGTAAATGTAGCATAAAGTGCACTATAGTCACTTAAGTGATAAATTAACTTAAAAACATAACATAAAGTAAATTTAAGCTACATTTTTCAAAAAATGAAGCTCAACATATTAAATATAACATCCATTTTTTAAATATGTAGTTGAGCTTGGATAGTCCACCTTTGGTCACTTAAATGGTCATATCTTTTGACTAATAAATCCGATTAAGCCCTAAGATATATCAAATTGAAGAAAAAAATCAAATCATGATATTAGACAAAATAAAAAGACTAAAAGCAACTAAAAAAACACTCAAAATGCATAAAAAGGACATTGAAGGCCTCACAAGTCAAGCATAGGAAGAAAAACTTAAAAAAATGAAAAGGACTTGACAAAATACTTTAGTAAAAGGATTGGTTATGCAAATTGGGGTCAACTGTTTGATCAATATTGTCCAAATAAACAGAGAATTATCTCAAATAAATGCAAATCTTAGTTGGAAAAGTTTTGTATTGTATGGTAGACATATGTTTGAGATAAATTTCAAGAAATTGATATAGAAAAATTAACTTCACAATGGTAATATTATCAAAAAATTAAAAAAATTTAAATGGTTAGAAAGCTAAGAAAACGTGTGATATTATGGTGGTAATTTTAGGGATACCCACTTCACTATTTGCAAACATGATTAAGTCAAAGATTAGAATTGATCTTAGAAGATGAAAAATGTCTAGAACAAAAAATGGAAGGAAAACATTAACCCAATACTTTGGGTAGTTTAATAGGCCTATTACCAAGCCTAAACATGATTGTGTTTTTTTATAAAATGCAATCACGTTATGGATTGTAAGAGTAAATTGTCATACTAAGCATAACCCAATCACATTATGCTTAGTAAAACTATAATATCCATTAATTGATTACATTATATTTGTGTTAATGTAAATATAATTATTCAGAGGCCTAATCAAGCCCAATTAAAGAAGAAACTACCTAAAAATGAATTGATCTCACCAAATAAATGATTGCATTAGGCAAGGCACTCTAAAAAATGTCTAAATCATGAGTTTCACACTTTGAATTGGCCATTCATGGGACACATTAGAACCATCAAGTGTGCCCTATACCTATACATGATGGAATTGATTTCATGGTTATATATTGTTATGCTTAGTGTGAATTTTTCAATCATTTCATTGTTTGGTTTAGAATATTATGAGAGTAATCAGAAAAAATTACTATAAGGAAAACATGTGTATTACCAAAGACTATCCAAAGCCCACCACAAAAGGAGTGTGGTGGAGGGACAATGCACAGTGGGTTTTATACAAAGATTCAAATGCCACTTCTATCAAGGAAAGTTTAGCTTTTAGAACTTAGACTGTGGATCTTGGGATCATTCAGTTTTTTTTTCATACAAATGAAAACCCTTACAAAGAAGACCTAATTGTAATGCAACAATACAATGTAAGGTCATGATATAGGAGAGATATTCTTGTGGTCGGATTAGAAGATAAATCATCTTCTGAAGAAATGATAGAGATTGCCAATGAAATCTCTAAGGTATGTCAATTCAATTTAGTGAACTTTCTGTTTGATTTTTATCATGTAGGAAAATTTAGTGATGAGTTTATGTGTGTATGTTGAATAGGAGGAAAAATGATATGAAATTAAACAAGGGTGCATTGCCATGACAAACCAAAAAACCTATGACAATTTTCTTCTCAAAGGACCAAAAAAATTATTAGAAATAAGAGAGTTAAAATTTTCCATGATAGTCTAGTAGTTGTTGTACACTATAAATGTGTTACACTCTAAACCCTTCTATCTAAGTGATTCCATGTGTTCAAAATTCTTAGATGTTGGCTTAGAGCTCCGTATCCACAAAGTGCAAGAGAGTATGTTTCAAGCATAAGAATGCTCTCAGTTGAGGCTTAGGAATGCTCTTCTTGCTAGTAAAGCATGCAATGGGAGGTTTTCTTAGAGATGAGATGCAAGAGTGCAAATGCCTACAAAGGATGCCCCAATAATGCAATTCAAATGGAGACTAAATTAGAATGAGTAAGCAAAATGAAGCTATATTAAGCATGAATGATAGTTTTAAACATCCAACTATTAAGCTATGTGAGCTAGATTATAGTAAAAGGAAACTAAGCTATCATGCAACTATGCTAAAATGCCATGGATGAGAGAATATAGAAAAGAAATAGAAGTTCTCCACAAAAAGCTCCAAAAAAAACCTATTAGAAAACTTGCAACATAATAGTATTTAAAAGGTGGATGGATCCTTTGACAAGAGGAGAGCTTTCTGTTTTAAAGTCGTATGAATTGTAGAGATCAAGGTCAAGTTGATGGATGATCAACGGTGGAGTTTGAAAATGGGAGTGATCCATGTGCACACACAAGTCAACCAATAAAATAGAAGTTGACTTCCCATATAAGACAAAAGTCACAAAGCCTTTTCTTTTAATTTGAAAAAAATAGAAAAAGGACTTTATGTGTGCACTTTAAGTGGGTTAGAAGAATGGGGTCTTTATATAATTAAAAGGGGACATGTTCTTTTAATCAAATAATGAACTTAGGATAGCATGGTAAAACTATAGGTTATAATCAAATTAATTAATTAATAGTAATTTGGTCTAGGTAAATGATTAATTAAATTAGCCAAAAATATCAAGAAGGGGGCTAATAGTCTAGATGATCATTTTTAGGTGATTGCATTTGCCCCTCTTTGACTAATGTGTGATCAATTTGGGAACACATTATGCCAATGAAAACAAAAGTCAAGTAGCTAGCAATAGATATAGATATATGATTCCAAATAACAAAATGCAGAAAGAGATAAGAAATCCTGAATGCACAACCTGATAGTGGTAGTACTAAACACTAGGAAAGAGATGATGTTAGAATTCAAGAAGAATGCTAACACCTAGAAAAGTAGATAGATTGAGAGAAAAAAAAAAGATCAAACATATGCTCCTGAGAAAAAGATAATTATAGCAAGCGATGATAGAGTATTTTTGGCCCCTTAGGATCAAAATTGAAATGAGGTAATGGGGATATAGAAATGAGCTAGGTATGAGAAAATTGATATATAGAAAATTTCTAAGGTGATAGATAGATGATTAGAACCAAAGAGTGACCATAAAGTAGTGATAAAATGCCCCAATTTGACTAAAGTTGACCACAAATAATAAAGTATGAAAATTAGGTCAAATCAAGTAAAATAAAGTTTGTAGACATGAAAAAGTATAGAGAAGAAAGATATGAAGTGTAGAAGTGATGAAGACATGAAGAGATGAGGATGCCCCAGTGATGATTCAGAGATTAGACCTTAGAAGGTCAACTAACTACTAAGAAGAAGGTAGAATTTTAAAATGTGATTTTGACTATCAAGATGAACTTAGATTTTAATTTTGATCCCAAAAATGGATCCATAACATCAAAATTAGCCAGGGGTGCAATTTTTGCAGAATTTTGAGTAGTTTGAAAATTAGGTCAAAATGAGGTCAGAGGCTATAAAAGGGGTCCAAGTGTCATTTTCAATTTCATTTTTCCTTTTGTGAATTTGGAGAGCTTAGAGTGTTTTGGAGAGAGAAAATGACATTAGTGGGCATTTGGACCAATCGACACCATTTTGAGCACAATCGGTTACACAACCGACCATATCACTATAGGTTGCCAGTAAATTTGTACTTTTTAACCACATTTTTGAACATTTTTGACCTTTTTTTCATATGTTTGGGAAGTAAAATGCAGAATATTGTGTGATATTTTAAAAAAATTGCATAGGTATTTTATAAAATATCTCATGATACTGGGCATTAAAGAAAGTATCACATAGGTAGTCTAAATTATGTCGTATGGGACATACTCATTTATCACATGAGCCAGTGAAAAATGTTGTACGATAGAAATGTATCCCACTACTATATAAGAATGTATTACACGATAGGTAATCAATAATTTATATTGCCTGCATATAGAAGGAAATATCACACAGCTGGTTTTGAAGCATTTTTTCATTAAATTTTGCATTTTGATCAAGTTATTGATGTATTACTGATGTTTGCATGTCTTGTGTTGGAGGAAGTGTTTCCTACACTTCTCATTAGAGCCCCCAAAGTGGTCAGGTCATGGGTTGTACAGTATCTAATAGATGACGAGATTGCTGCTATATCTAGTAAGTCCTTGCCATGTTGCAAAATTGTCTTTGTTCAGCTTGGGGATCTCTCTTTTGTAAGACATCCCGATCTTTAGCTTAGGTCCTTGAAACCTTCTCTGTAAGCACCAAATTATTTGATACCAATTGCTGGAAATATAAGAGGAGTAACTAAGAGGGGAGGGGTAAATTAGTTACTATTCAAATAAATTCCAGATCCCTTAAATGTCAGTACAAAAATGGAAACTAAAAATTGAATACTACTGATGCTCGGTGAACACAAAAATACTATAACTCAATAAGTACCTAGTAAATACTTAACATATAAATTTTAGATGTTGTCAATGATTACCATTACTTTAACTTAGTTGTTAACACATAAAATAAAATAACATGAACACATTTGACACTAGGATTTAACATGGAAACCCAATTTGGGAAAAACCACCAATTGCAACTAGTTACTATTTTCACTCTTTTGAATTGAGCCCTGTTAGGAGCCAACCCTACTAAAGGTTACAAAAAATATTGTTAGGTGTGACCCTATTAGATGATTTAATCACCCTATTAGAAGTGGCCTTCTTAGAGGTCTTCAGACAATTTAATAGAACTACCACGCTGTTAGAAGATTTGCAAATAGTTATTAAGTCAACTTAGTTAGGATATTTAGATCACTGCTACAATGAATAGAGAGTAACAATGAGATGACTTGATTTGAATACAACTGAATTGCTAATTATAGATCTCTGTTTTGGCTTGTACTTGATCCTTCCTGATTGACTATGACTTTTCTGCTCCACAAGGATATTCTGCTTATCCTTCAAATTTTCTTGCTCTTCTCATCATTAAATCTTCAATAACATCTTCATACTTTCACATTTACTTTACCTTGAAATTACAACTTGACCTTATACTTATATCCTTCATATTGTCAAGTCGGCTCATATACACCTTAGAATAATTATTATTCATCACCTTAGTTGGCTAGAATTAATAGATAAATCAATTAAGCTTAATATGCCAAAATAAGAAAATCCTTCGTTAGTTGACCCAACTTGGTAGAAACTATCTTAGAAATGATTTCCTTTATTAACCAACAGAAGCTTGGTTAACACTGCAAACTCATGAAAATCCTTTGGCAACTGAGTGAGCTTGGTTAGCATTGGTTCCATCCAACTTTCCTTCATTAACTAAGTGAGCTCGTTTAACACTCATCTTCTACATACTTTCCTTTGATGTCCAAGTGAACTCAGTAGATACTGCCTTCTAAACTAAGCAATTATAGGAATGCTTGGCAGAAACAAAAAAATGTCTTCACTACCCAAGTGAGCTCACATATATTAACTGATAATGATATAACATTTGTGTAACATCAAAGACAATACACAATTAATCAATTGTATCCAACAATATAATGTAATATCAACTACGTTGATATCTGTATACAAGAAGTTAGTATATGTTTCCTTGGCCTTGAAAAAATTATTCTAGTTTCTTCTCAACAAATGATGACTTTAGAGCAATGGATTCTCTAAAATTAGATGTTGTCCTTAATATTTTCTCTTTCCAAAGTTCCAGTTTCTTGATCTCGCTATGAACATTGTCAACTTGGCTTCCAATATCATCAAATTTACTTGATGGGTGCTAGATTAGGTTGGATAAAGCCTCTAGCTCATTCAAAATTTCCTCTAACTGGTTCTCCAAATTCTTATTCAATTTGTAAGATAAGGTACACTTAACATACAAGAATTTCCCTTCCTACTGACACTTTCGAAGTTCTTTGATGCATGTATCAAGGTTGACTAAGTCATTCTTGATATTCTGGGAGATGGTGCTAAACATGTTAGCATCATGGGAAATTTGAGCTTTTTCCTATGCAACATTTAACAATTTTTAAAACTCTTTGTCAAAATACTTTAGCACTACATATTCTCTCTATTTTGGATTTGATTCTGAGTGTTGAACAACCAATGTACTGTGTAGCCTGTTTGTCACTTCCATTAGTGTTCTTTGTAAACTTTTTACTTTCCTACTTTTCTTAATTAATTTGGTCAAGGATGAGATCAGATCTATTTGATCATCATCGCCAGTAGATAGGTTGGCAAGAGAGAGTGGAGTAGATCAACTAGATGGTTTAGTTTCATCCTCCCTCTATTTCTTTGCCACTTCCTTGGCTTTCCTCTCTTCCTCTTCTTCCCTTTCTTTTCCTTCTCTTTCCTTCTTCTCTTCTAATATTTTCCTTTCTTCTTCCTTTGTTTTTCTTTTATTATCTTCTTCTTCCTTTCTTTTCCTTTCATTCTCAAGCAATTATTGTTTGGCTTCCTCTATCTTTTGCTTTTCAATTTCTATAAGCCTCTTTTCTTCCTCAATTTGCTTCAGCTTATCTTCAACATCCTCAGTATTAGGTATATTTGGTTCAGAGCCACCAAATGGATTGGTATTATCAATGTTCAAGGTAACATTGGTTTGATCAATCATTATAGTATCACCAATTACTGATACTTCCACTATTCTAGGGGCTAGAGGAGTCACTATCTGTGATTCTAACAATGTCTTGCTAGTAGCTACTGTTGTCTCCTTCCTCAGCTTATCCTTCTTTCCAACCATAAATAAAAATAGCCTTAATTTATTTTTCAAGTATGGGGTGAGGTTATTAAACAATCTCTTTATCTCATCTTCATCATCAATCTTGTAGATTTTCCTTAGCATAGACTTCCAAAGTTCAAGGTCTTCTTCCCTTGCTGGAGTCTTCTTCTCTATAAGTCTCTCATAGACTTTTTGGTTCACTACTCCTTTGTTATCCTTCATACTTAGATCATTTTCAATGATATTTCTTACAATAGAAATATCCATTTGATCTTTCTCAAAGTTATTATAAAGATCATAAAATTTGTTCATCTGAACAAAGTTTCCTTCATTTGGAATTGTTGTGTTTATCTTTTCAATCTTTGGCTTCCATGGTTGTTGAGATTTTCTCGTAGCTTTTTAAAGTGGAGTCACCTTGATTTCTTGTTCCTCATCTTCCTCATCACCACTAATTCAATTGTCAACAATGTTTTCTACTTCTTTCCAGGTCTTGGAGCTGTATGCTTTACTCTCTTTGCCTTTGTTGGCACTACTTTAGCTAATCTTTTTGATTTTCTCTTATATTCACTGTGTTGAACATTGGATACTATTGCATAAGGTGTATTATGTCCTAAAGTTGTCTCTTCAATTGAAAATGACAATGATTTAATTTTCAATACACGTTGTTTCAATGTTTGTCTCACTGCCTTAGACTCACTTTTTGTCATTTCGACCTTAGATAATTCCTTCCTCTTATTTGTTTTAACCTTCTTGTGAGATGCCTTCTCTAAGGTTTCTTGATGAGCATGCTATGTAATCTCATCAAATGTACCAAATCTATAATCAAATTTATCTATCTCAGAATTCAACAATAGATCAATGTAGCCAACTGTAATATCACCACTCAACTCATAGCTCAAAGGATCCAAAAATGTTTCCTAATGTTCTACTACTTGAATGTATGTATAATTAGTATCAAATAAAATACATATGTCCTCCTTGAACCTATTCCATGATAGTAGGTGAGATCCTAAATCTCTATTTCATCTCATTTTGGAATGTTCTCATAATCAGATTACCATTGTCCAATACCTTGTCTGTAGGGTGTGTTCTGCATACCTTTGATATCTTTTCCATATTGCATCTATCACTACTAATAATATCTATTATTGATAAGTAAGGAAATCTCTTTAGCACATGAAATAATATGTGATTAATCAATGATTGGAACCTAAACACATCATTCTTTGTTCTTTTAATCTTCTTAAGGTTCTCCAAGATTTGCATTCTCAGAATTTCACTCAATTTCACTTGTTGTTTCTCAACACAAATGTTGTAAGCTACATATATAAAACCTACTAAAAGTTCATCTATCTTAGAACTTGCACAAACTGAATGAGCTATTATTATACTAAGAAATCTTACATCATCCTGCTTGATGGAGCTGATTACCATAGCCTTCCCATTGTAAGCTACCTTAGTGTAACTTTCTACTTTCTTCTTGATGAGTTTCTCTCCTATGGGTACACTACATTGTTTTCTGAGAATAGTTACCTCATGTCTTGGATCCATAACTTTCCATCATGTATTCTACATAGTATAATTTGTGTCCATTTATCTATATCTAGTTTGTAGTAAAAATGATACTTGAACAAGTCCAACTCACTCAAATGCTCAAATTCGGTCTTTACTATCATGGTTAAAGATTATTTCCATATCCTTATTCATATATTCACTGCCAATAGACTCAAACTTGCAATTCAAATAGTTTTCTATATCTTCCAAATAGGCTACGTTGTTTGGGGTGATAGACAATGTAGAATTAGGGTTTCCATCACTAGGATTTATGGAAACTACCTTAAACTCAGGTCTATCCTTATTCTTGATACTATGAACAATTGATATATCCATAATTCTTATCAACAATATTCTTTATGGAACAAATATTGAAAAAAAATGATAAAATACCTCTTTCCAAAAATAAGGTTTGCTTTGAAATTGCTTTGACAAGTTGCTTCAGTAATGTACTTCACTTTGAATGTGTTAAAAAATGAAGTAAAATAAATTTTGTACTTCATTTATGCATCAACTTGAAACTGCATAAATTGCATACTTCGCAAACATGAAAAAGCTATTATTTACATTTTGTAATTAGATAACTACACAAACTAATCTATCTGATCTTTAGATGTCTTTTGAGGTTTACTATAGCCTCCTTTCATCATGACAATCATCCTCAAAACTTTTCATAATGAGATTCTTTGCAAAAATGTACTTTTTATCTTCTGTTATAGAATCAACTCTTACTGTAATACTAGTAACTCTAAATTTCATCATAACTTGTTTAGATGTGCTCCAGATTACAAGAAAGCTTAGGTACCATCTATACACAATTGGATACACCTTTTCCCAACTTCACTACCTCTAATTTGGTCTTTGACAAAATTTCTCAAATTCTGATGTTGTGAACAAGCTTAATTCAACTTAATTGAATCAAAATCAACCACTGACTTCAATCTTTCTATCTCATCATCATTTAACTTTTTGTTTGAGATATCTATTCCTTTTACAAATGCTTCATTAAGTTCTTCTCGAAGTTCACTATGTTTCTTTGTTTTTCATTGCTTTTTCTTTTTCTAGAGTTCCTTTCTTAGTTCCTTCTATCATTTCCAAAATTCCTTCTATTTCCAAAGTTTCTTATATTGTTCCTTCTATCTCTAAAGTTTCTATTCATTCTATAGTACCTTGATGTGTGTCTGAAGTTATTGCATAATTGATATATAGGCTTTCTCCTTGTAGGATTCTATTGATCATCAGGTGCATGACAATTCCAAGCAATGTGTCCTAAGTTGTTACACTTATAACACACAATCTATCTTCTATCATCATAAGATCTTCTTTCTCTCAATGTCCTTTAATTAGATCTTTTTCTATCTATAGGGTTAGTATTTCGAGACATTCTACTAATTCTTCTATCATTATCATATGTAGGTTTCCTACAATCAATTGCATTATGACCCATACCATGAAAATTATGACAATAAAAGTCCTTAACATGATTAAATGACTTACTAGTATAATCTCTTTTCATATGACCTATTTCATTACATAAAAAGCACTTACCTCTAAATTCATATCTAGTTATCTTTGGAGTCTCCACTTACTTTGGTTCATCCAAGATTTCAACTTTATTGATTCACTCAACTTCTTTAGGTTTCTTAGAAGATTGACTTGACTCAATCTTATCATTAGATTTTTCTTTTTCTTTTACATCTGATCTAATCTTAGGTTTCTTTGTAGATATGTTAATCAAATAACCAAGACCAATCTTATCATAAGAAGGTCTCTATATAGACATAGAATCATCAAGTTTTTCTTTGCTAGAATAGAGCTTCTCAAGCTTCTGTTTGCACTACTTTAATTCACCTTTCACAATAGTATTGTACTTATGGAGTTCTTCATAATCTTCTTTCAAGGTTTCAAACTCAAATTTTTTCTTTGCTAGACTTGCTCTCGGATCTTCATTTTTGGTATTCAAATCAAATTCAATTTTGCTAGGATCACTTCTCAAAGTCAACTTCAGATTTGTAATCTTCAATTCATGCTTCAAGATTGATCTATAAACTCCTTGTTATGAATCACTTAGAATTTCAAGATTCACTAGGATACAAATATAATAGAAAGATCATAATTGATGTTTCTTGTGAACTACGCAAATAATACTTAGAAATGCAAAAAATAACTAAGTAGACAAAACATGCATCAGAAAGAACAAGAGACAAAATATTTGATTTTGGAGTTCCCTAGAATTTGGCTATGTCTCTGGATCTACAAACTTGCAAGATAAATGCCATTATTATGATGCAAAACTCATACATCACCATGGTCTTCCATGGAGTTACAATCTTCTTCCCACTTCTACACTGCAATGATAGGAACTTGCTAGCAACATTTTTGTGCCTAGCTCCTTCATCACTTTTTACAATATTAAGAAATATAATTGTAACTCTCTATCTCCCTCTTTCAATAAGAGTACATGAATTCAAGAGGCTTTAAGCCATTACAATAATGGCATAAGGTCATGAAAAATCCTCTCAAGAGAATTCCACTAAGTTCTTATCTCATTAATGAGACTACTTAGCTCTCTAGTTCTTCACAAAAGTATTTAACTACCAAAATTCTCTCCAAATGTTCCTTGTCCCTATTACAAATTATATCTCCCTTTATATAAGAAAATATTTTCCTTATTTGTTCTAAAACCAAATAACAAACATAATTACCATTTTCCCCAAATGATAATTAACAAATAACTCCCTACTTTGGCCTTTATAATTACAAGCCATACAAACAAAAACACCCCTTTAATTAATCAAACAAATAACAATATTTGTTTGAAATGTATGGTAAAAAGGGTTCAAATATATTCCATTCCCATATTTTTAGGGATTATTTCTAATCCATATTTTATGTAGGGGTTTGGAAAAAAAAAATAATCATCATGTTCAAAAGACCATTTTCATTTTTCAAAATGGGGTTGATTTTCCATTTCGTTGGGCTGATTGGGATTATGACATCAATGCTGATATCATAATTTTCAACCTTTTTCCCTCTAACTTCAAACAAGCATAACTTCTACATAAGGACTTCGTTTATGATGAAATGAACACCATTGGAAAGCTTTTGATGAGCTCTTTCATTTGAAACCCATTGTTGACCACTTTTGAGATGGTCATATTTCACCATTTTGGTCAACTCCTATTTTTCTAGTTTGACCTAAACTTTGACCAAGCACATCTTGAGCAAATAGACTCCTTTTGACACACTTTAAATTATGTTAGGAATGTTTCATCGTGCTCTATGCATTGATGTCAATTTTGGGAGATTTTGAGTGGGCTAAATTTTTGAGGTCTTCACGATCCACCTTGATCATTCCTCCCCAGTAAAGGAACTTTTGGAGCTCCAAAAAGTTCTTAATCAAACACTAAGTGAGAGGAACACTTTCTCACTTGTCCAGTATCTATCTACCTTATTTGTGCACCTGCTTCACCAAAAAGTTGTACAATAATTTTGAAAATTGCAATCATGTTGCTACCCATTTACATTTTCCCACATCTTTCTGTATTCATTACCTGAGCTGCTATACATGTACAACAAATTAGTAGCACTAAAAAATACAAAGATGATAATGACAATGAACTAACAATACTCTTGATCCTCTTAATAGGTTTCCATGAGAAATCCTCATGTTGTGGTACTAATGATCCCTGAAGCACATGATAGTTAGGCATACAAGAAAATACATCATTTTCATGCTTTGAATCCCCTTGCTTTCTCACCTTTATAGACATGAGTGATGTCCACCTTTCTTGCAATAAGAGCAAGGTATTTCAACATCCAACTTTTCTTTCCCTTCTCCTTCTTCTAATTTTGGAATGGTTCTTGATGCACTGTCTCTTTACTGGTTGACTTGACCTTCATGTATAAAGCCATTCTTTTCCAACACTTGGAAACACTATGGTTATTCAAACCCACAAAATGTGCATGGCTTTCTAAACCATAAAATTTTTGCATTTCCAACTTTCTCATAATCAAAAGAAACATTGGATTTAGTAGGCTTTCTATACCTTTCACGGTCACTTTTGGTACATGCATGCCGAGAAGAATCTGTGTTTTCTCTTCTCTGGGACATCTTGCATGTGTCACCACTACCTAAAGATAATGTGGCATTGCCTCCCTTAGATTGTTCTTGAGATTGTTCTTGTTTCAAAGAATTTGTTGCATCCACTACATGGGAGCATTCTCCTTCACCAAGCCCCAATCTTGCATCAAGAGGTCTAGCTTTCACCTTCACAAGTTCAACAATACTTTGTTCATGAATTCCAAGGCCCTTTCCTTTGTGGCCCATCTTGGTTGACAACCTCAATCCAACATTTTGAGATTGTTAATGAGAATCACCAAGAGAACAAGGAAGATAATAAGAAGAATGAGGATACATCACTGAGTTTGCATCTTTAGCTTCCTTTGAGAAGCCTTTTGTTTTAGACTTCCATTCTTAATACATTTCATCAACCTTGGCTTTCATCACCATGAATGCCTCATAAAATTCTACATCGAAGACAAAAGGAAACTAATTTTCCTTATGTGAAGCCATCTTGCATCACCTTGCTTGAATTTGCTCCAAGTATCTCACAACCTGCAACTTGTCAGACTAGCTCTGATACCAAACTTGATCTATAAACTCCTTGTTATGAATCACTTAGAATTTCAAGATTCACTAGGATAAAAATATAATAGAAAGATCATAACTGATTTTTCTTGTGAACTAAGCAAATAATACTTAGAAATGTGGAAAATAACTAAGTAGACAAAACATGCATCAGAAAGAATAAGAGACAAAGGATTTGATTTCGGGGTTCACCAGACTCTGGCTACGTCTTTGAATCTAAAAAATTGCAAGATCAATGCCATTATTATGATGCAAAACTCATACATCACCATGGTCTTCCATGGAGTTAGAATCTTCTTCCCACTTCTACACTGCGATGACAAGAACTTGCTAGCAACATTTTTGTGTCTAGCTCCTTCGCCACTTTTTACAATATTAAGCAATATAACTACAACTCTCTATCTCCCTCTTTCAATAAGAGTACATGAATTCAATAGGCTTTAAGCCATTACAATAATGGCATAAGGTCATGAAAAATCCTCTCAAGAGAATTCCACTAAGTTCTTATCCATTAAATGAGACTACTTAGCTCTCTAGTTCTTCACAAAAGTATTTAACTACCAAAATTCTCTCCAAATGTTCCTTGTCCCTTTTACAAATTATATCCCCCTTTATATAAGAAAATATTTTCCTTATTTTGTCTAAAACCAAATAACAAACATAATAACCATTTCCCCAAAATAATAATTAACAAATAAATCCCTATTTTGGCCTTTATAATTACAAGCCATGCAAATGTAAACACCCCTTTAATTAATCAAACAAATAACAATATTTGGTTGAAGTGTATGGTAAAAAGGGTTCAAATATATTCCATTCCCATATTTTTAGGGATTATTTCTAATCCATATTTTATGTAGGGGTTTGGAAAAATAAATATAATCATCACGTTTAAAAGACCATTTTCATTTTTCAAAATGGGGCTAATTTTCCATGTCATTAGGTTAATTGGGATTATGACATCAATGCTGATGTCATCATTTTCAACATTTTTCCCTTTGACTTCAAACAAGAATAACTTCTACATATGGACTTCATTTTTGATGAAACAAATGCCATTGGAAAGCTTTTGATGAGCTCTTTCATTTGAAATCCATTGTTGACCACTTTTGAGATGGTCAAATTTCACTATTTTGGTCAACTCCTATTTTCTAGTTTGACCCAAAATTTGACCAAGCATATCTTGAGCAAACAAACTCCTTTTGACACACTTCAAATTATGTCAGGAATGTTTCATCGTGCTCTATGCACTGATGTCAATTTTGGGAGATTTTGAGTGGGCTGAATTTTTGAGGTCTTCACAATCCACCTTGATCAAAGATTTTGTACTCTATCTTCAATTTTGAATAGTCATCATTAGTAGTTCCAAATTTAATAGATTCAAGCTTGGATTTCAGTTGTTCAATCTTTTTGTTCAACTGACCAATGTATACTTTGGAGTCTTCATATCTATCCTTTAGCTTATCTCTTTCTTCAGTAAGGATATCAATTTGTTCAAGAGCTTCTTTGAGGTTTTCATCAACTATTCCATATCCATAGGGATCTTACTTAAGCTTTTAAGCCTCTTCAAAGTAACTATCCTCTGATACCAATTCTTAGAAATAAGGATTACTAGGGGGGGGTGAATCAGTAATCTACAAACTTTAGTTGCCAACTAGATATTATTACTTACTTTAAGCCATGCATAAAAAATCAATAAAGGAATGTTGAACAGTAATAGTAATAATGCACAAAGATAACTCATGACACCATATTTTGTTAACTAGGGTAACCTTGGCCAAGGGAAAATCCCAGTGGGAATGATACCCACTGGATAATATACTGATATATATATTCCTTGTTAGAGGATGGACCTTGTTAGGAGTCAATGAGAAAATTCAGTATAATAGTCCCTATTAGGAGACTTTAAATCTCTGTTAGAAAATTCCAACCTTGTTAGGAGTTGTAGTGTAATGTTTGCAAGATGAGCCCACTGCCTAAAGATGCAATTTCAACTACATGAAGAGCTCACTACTCAAAAAAGTAATGTACTATTATTTTCCTTCCTTCAACTTGATCTCATTTCACTAGATAGTTCATACAAAACTTTGCATATATCACTTTCACAAAAGTTCACTCTCATGATACATCAATATTACACACTTCTTATCGCAAGAAGTCTTTTTCATAAATATCATGCCTTTACATAAAATATTGTTGGGTCAACTAAGACCACAATTCATCTTTCCATGTTAGGGTAAACATCTAGGATGTTGGCCCTAATTGGACAAGTAATTGTTTTGCAACCAAATTAATTCTTTCCTTCAATTCCACTGTCCTACTTCATCAAAACATGATTAACTCTTTTCCATACAGTCCGTACAAACTTCCAAGGTTATAAAAATCATCATCAACATGTATACTATATCCATGTAACTTCACTTGTCATAATATGACATTTGCAACATGTTATAAACAAAACAATATATTGCTCTAAACCAAATTCTATATTTAGACAATTTTCTAATCACCAATTACTAAGTATCTTTATTTCTAAGGTTTCCTAACACCATATACATCATGTGTTTCCATTAAAGACAACAATTACATATGACAATTAGCCATTTGTCAATACATGATAATTGGCTAAGTCTAATCAAAGATCCCAAAATAGAGAGGGAAAGGTTATAGGATTTCCAATATGTTGATTTGGGAACCAAAAAATCATCTTACATAAGTTTTATGTTTTTAGGACTTAGAGGATCAAAATATTATTTAGGATGAAATGGGTACTAATTCATGACCTTTACTTTAGGAAATTCCCATAGCTATTCATCAAAATAGTCATGTTATTAAGGAGATACCCATTATGCAAAAGGGTGAAGAATATTTGACAAAGGATAAAATTTGGGATGATCTAGAGAAGTTTTGCTCATAATTTTACTCAGGAATATCATCTACAAGCATGATAGTTTATGAGAAGTCTTATAATATAATAGATCCACCTAAAAAAATTGATTTTGATTAACGAAAATATATTTCAACAACAAATCATCATCTTGGAAGAATAAATCAAAAGACATCGACTGTGAAATAGAGCTCAAAGTTTCTTCTTTCTAGAGGCTTCCCTATTAGGCAGTTGATAAATGTAGAGTTATATACAGAAGAATCATCTTTATGGGTAATGTTGACCTTTTACTAGACATTTTTGTTGTAGGAATGTTAAATCTTTTTGATCCATCTCAAATTGATAGTCTTTTTAGTTAACTTGATCAATTAAGTGATTTTTTAATCATGGAATATTTTAGCCAATGGTCAAGTGTATGTCATTTTTTCATCTCCTTTTGGTTTTCTATAAGCATGTGTAATTATACACTAATGAGAATGGGAAACTATTTTTCACAATTCATAAATGGTTTTGTTTGACCAACTTTTGTCTTGGTTAGAGTAGTCTCCTTTTCCCTAAGTTTTGTTAGGCATAATTAGGTATGTTTTAGTGTAAAGTTTTGTCATGACCAAAATTTATAAGGAAAAACACAACAATATTTCTTTAATTTTTTTTTGAAAAGTGAAATTAATTTTACTAACACAATGACCATTAACAATTTATGATTTGGTTATTGCCTAGCTATGTGTGCAAGACACACCTACTCAAGATTTTTCAAAGACATTTATGATGTGTACTGAATAAGAAGTAGAACTTAATAAAACTAATCCTATGTAAATTTTTTGATAAAAAATGAGTGCTAAAAGATTAATAAAATCATCTATCAATCACATTAAATATATAATTACATTTATATGCCTTTGTAAGGCAATCACATCTTCACAATTACAAATTTAACCATGCAACATTATGGTGACTTGATAGATTATCATTTAGTGTCACAGCCTATACAAATCAATACTATATATGATAGTAGAAGTAATAATATATATAGTGTACACATCTATAATGTTTCTTGATACGTTGTATGCCATCATATACTTCTATTTTTACAATCAAATTTTATTTATTATTGACCATTAAATATTGTTAATAACTATTCTAACTTGATTAAACATGGAACCCTAGCTATTTCACTATATTATACACAAATTTATCTCACCATTACACACACACACACACACACACACACACACACACACACACACACACACACAACATTTAACTAAAACAACCTGCCTATAAGCTAAACATCTTATTTCCTAATACTACCTCCTAGCCAATCTATTTTATTATTACTATTGTAACACGAAAAAACCTATATTACTATTTCTTTCACATTACTCATAGTGCCCTCCTATATTAATTTTATTTTTCACATATTATTAATGACACACCACAACCCAATACTATCTAACCCACTAATACTTATAATATCACATTCTTATTAATTGATTCTAACTTCCTACTAACCAATATTCATTATTCCCTAAAGTATTCCTCTCATGCCATGTGACCCACCCCAAGGTCCCTTAGCCCCTCCTTTCTTATCAATCATCCTACCCTAAGCCACCACTCCCTTTCCAATACTCACATGATGGGTTGGAGCACTTGGGAGGTGTGAATGAGAGGTGGGGGTACATCATGGAAGGGGCCTCTTCCTTGGATAGAGCACTGGGACCATCAATGCATGGAGTGTGGAGGTTGATTTGGGTGGGGAGTGGGACCACCAACCAAAAGGGGTTCCCTCCCACCATATCATTATAATTGTGTTCATATCTTTTTGGAGCAGGTGCCCATTATGACCAGGTTGACTCATGCTAGGAAATTAAGGTGCTTAGGAGTAAGTAGTATAAATATTTTATTTGAAACCCCCTTTTTATTCTAAAGACTTTACCATGGGGGAGGTTTCGAATCCCTAGGAAGGCTAGGGTGATAAGGGATAAAAGAAAATGGTCTATATTAATACTTTCTTTGTTTTATGGAGGATGTGACCCCATTTTTTTTTGTTTGAGTGTCTTTATAGGTGGAAAGGTGCCACACCACCCGTACCAACTCACAACAAAAAATGCAACAATATGGAGACTTGAAGAGCTTCTATTTCTCCAACTTCCTTTAGAAGAGCTTCCATTCCTTGAACTTCTTGAACTTGATTACAAACGATTATAAGCCTTTCTTAAATAGGCACTTCTAACCCAAGACATTACAAACACAAACAATGTGGGATAAAAGGTAAATACAACTACCTTTAAATAAATATTAAATTCCCACCCAAATACAACTAAGCACCCAACAAATATTAAATACATGATTTAAGATCTTTCCACAAACTTCTAAATTGCCACCTATACACCTTGATTAATGGAATGACAACTATTTTTATTATTTTTCTTTTTACACCACCTATGCGCCTCGAAAATAGAAATCTCCTTTTCCTTTCTTTTCTCCTTTTTATTTTTTTATTATTTCTCCTCTAATTTTCGTCACTTTCTCTCTCCTCCAGAATTTTTTTTTTTTTTTTTTTTTTTTTTTTTTCCTTTTTTTTTTTCCTCTTTTTTTTTTTTTTTTTTCTTTTTTTTTCTAATAATTTAATTTTCTCATGTAAGATGCTCCTGCATCAAACTCCCTTGGTAGATAGAAAAGTGTGTCCCACACTTTGATGCCAAAAGAATGATATACCACCATCTTCATCTTCACCACAAGCTACGACCTCAATAGGGACAAGAAAAACCAACATGCAAATCTTCCACCTTTTTGTTTTGCTGATGCATGATGCTCCTGCATCCGACTCCCATGGTAGGAAAAATTTTGTGAATATGGATTCACAAAATGAAGTAGGCACTGTTGAAAGTTTTTTTTCTTTTCCTCCAACACATAGCTGGAACAAGTATCCGATGCCGATATATTTCCTTCTTTCTTCTTTTCCAACACCTAGTTGGAACAACTGTTTGCTGCTGAAAATACTCCTTCGCAATGAACTCTATCCAAGTATAACTCTCATCCTCATCCAATCTTGTTGAATTAATTACACCTGTAATAAATCCAGCAACACCATACCAATCTTTCTTTGCATACCACACATTACTAACAAGATCCTCATGCAAATCATCATCAATATCTTTTAAACTCATATCAAAGACAACATCCCATGATTCGTAAGAATTTACCTGTTTGACATTCTCATCTTTGCTTGCCTCTCTCATGTTGTCAACAATGCATGTAACTTCTTCACTTGCTTGATCTCCAACGAAGGCACTATATGTTTCCTCCATTGCTGCAATCTTCAAATCATCTTGATCTATTTCAGGTTCATAAATCTTTCCATCTTCATGCTCTTCCTCTTCTCGTTCATCTTCTTCAACTTTAGGTTCGCAAATGATTTCCTCTTGATCCACTTGCTCTTCCACTGGATCATCTTTCTTTTCCACATCCAAGGAATTATCAACATCTCTTTTCTGGTGACATGCTCTTTGTTTCCGCAACTCAGCTTCTAATTCATTCACTTGCTTCTGCAAATCAACTAGCAATGATTGTTGATTTCTTGCTCTAAATTTCTCAAGTCGAGGAATCCTTAGAATCCATCCAATCACAAAATTCATCTTCTTCTTTCTCTTCTCCATAAGCAAGTCTTTAGAAGACAAATCTTGTCCAAAACAAGAACCTCGTGCAAACTGCCTCACAGTCGGCGCTCTGTCTACACAATCAAGAACTTCTTCACAAACTTCACCCAACTCAAGGTCCTGGTGCAAACTGCCTCACATTCGGCGATCTGTCTGCACGCTCAAGAACTCCTGCTCTGATACCACTGATGACGGGCCACACCACCCGTACCAACTCACAACAAAAAATGCAACAATATGGAGACTTGAAGAGCTTCTATTTCTCCAACTTCCTTTAGAAGAGCTTCCATTCCTTGAACTTCTTGAACTTGATTACAAACGATTATAAGCCTTTCTTAAATAGGCACTTCTAACCCAAGACATTACAAACACAAACAATGTGGGATAAAAGGTAAATACAACTACCTTTAAATAAATATTAAATTCCCACCCAAATACAACTAAGCACCCAACAAATATTAAATACATGATTTAAGATCTTTCCACAAACTTCTAAATTGCCACCTATACACCTTGATTAATGGAATGACAACTATTTTTATTATTTTTCTTTTTACACCACCTATGCGCCTCGAAAATAGAAATCTCCTTTTCCTTTCTTTTCTCCTTTTTATTTTTTTATTATTTCTCCTCTAATTTTCGTCACTTTCTCTCTCCTCCAGAATTTTTTTTTTTTTTTTTTTTTTTTTTTCCTTTTTTTTTTCCTCTTTTTTTTTTTTTTTTTTCTTTTTTTTTTCTAATAATTTAATTTTCTCATGTAAGATGCTCCTGCATCAGTCTCATACTCACACACACACACACACACACACACACACACACACACACACACACACACACATGTATTCCTTTCTTTTGAACATCAAAATTTGGCACAAGGGTTACATGAGTCTTATATGACTATTTGTTTGTACTAAGGAATTTCATACATTATAAGGCTATAAGTTACCAATTATTTTATTGACTTACCTAGGTTAGGATATGCTAGAGTATATCCTATTTGAATATTTTAATGCAATTTAATAGACAATGGAATATTTTCCACTTCTCATACAAAATCCAGAGAAATAAAGTGCATGTACAAGCGTTCTTGCACTATAGGTTTTAATGCATTCTTTCTCTCTTCTCATTTTGGGAGGCTATGATTATGGGTATGATGAGGGATTCTCTATTTTTTTAATTTATCAATTTGATCTTATTCCTTTGCAACATCTAATCTATAAGATTATTAATATTTACCACCTTAAAAGTTTAACACACTAGATACATATGCACACGATCAAGATATGTTCTATATGATAAATAATCTCATATATGGGGTTTCTTATTAATTGAAACATACTGAAATATTTATCATACATACATGTGACTATTGTAACATAGAAAATTTAATTTCCATTGCTTCAAGAAAATGAAATCACTTATATTTAAATTGAATAACTATTACAATATTTCTCTATAGAGTTTAACTATTGATTGATACATAAATATGCATGAAGAGAAGTAACTCAACTGCATGACTTCAACATAGATCTCACAACCATGGATATTCCTCATGAACTATTTCCTTCCTTCTTAAATAATATGAATATGATATCATCTTTTCCTATAATACCATTTATATGCATAACAAACAATCTCATCTTACTCATTCACATTTATATATAACAAGATGTGAATCCCTCTCACAATACATAAAACCACAATGGATATTTTTTCATCACAACATATTTCAAAATGACATGAGAAGGGATGATTCCTTCAACTAGATGATAGATCAACACAAAACTTGATTCTCCAATAATGTTAGGGGAAAATCCTAATTTTCTCATAGATCCAAAGCATAAAAACCTGTAAAACAAAAACACAAGAACCATGGAGGCTCACCTCCCATCCTAGGCTTATAAGAAGCCACCCATCGAGTAGGGGAAACAAGACTCAAATATTTCACAATGCATGCAAACCTCAATATCACAATACATATACAAACCCTCCAAGGTTTAACACAATGATTCACCATTGGAATCATGGGACAATGGGTGAAGGTGTGCTTTTCAAATAGGAGACTTTCCATATCAACCATTATCCACAATAAAAAAATTTCATGCCCTTTCAGGGCTTTCACAAATCAAAAAATTCTATGCCCTTTTGGGGCTTTCACAATAATCCTCAAAACACACTATCATCAGCTATAGCTTCCTTGGAGCCCATACTCCATAAAATTCATTTCCACACCATACTTCCCTTATCACCCCCAAGCAAGATATGAATGATTATGGCATACAATGGAGCCCATACTCCAAGGTTCTCAACTAAATCTTCAAGGCCAACTAACCACTTCACCCAAGGAATATCTTCCCTCCCAAGGGTGAGTGAAGCCTTTACACCCATGAATATTCATACATAGAAAAACAAGGAAAAGTCTACAATAGAAATCCATCACAACAATGAAACCCATCAACATTCCCAAAACAAACATATGACATGAATTTTTACCACAATATTCATGAACAAGAAATAACATCATTGAGAAAGTACAATGAGAGTTATGGCATCGTCACCAACCTTGGTCCAAGATAAAGGAAAAATGAAAGTTGTTGTAGAGCTCCCTTCTCTTTAGTCCTGCCTCCTTCCAAACCCTAATTGTCTCTAAACTTAGAGAGTGGGTGAACACCCCACTATTTTTTCCAAGTCCCCTAAAAAGACTCTCCCACCATCTCCTTTTTGAGAAAAAACATCAAGCCACCCTACCTCACAACCTTGTCCCTACAAAATTTGTCACTCTTGACTAAGAGAAAAGATGGGGATGAATTGATGGGACAACTCCATTTTCGAATTGGTGGAAGAATGAATTTGTTAAGGGCCCCCCAGGCTAGCTAAGCAATAAAATGGTCAAATTTAGGTCCCTAACATGTTATGCTAACATATGGGTAGATTATTTTCACAAAAATGGCACTTTGGGACCACATATGGACCTCTAAAATCCTTATCAAGTTTGTCATGCCCAAAATTTATAGGGAAAAACACAACTACAATTTTTTTTTGTTATTTCAATTTATTACTATTATTATTATTATTATTTAGGGAGAATAGTTTATTTCACACAAGTCAAGTTGCAGTTAGAGTTTAAGGATTAGAATACTAACAAGATTCATCTACTCATGGTCATATCAGTTTAATGTTTTGGTCTATCTCAAAATACTTAATTTTATTATCCAAATTGAAGGTAATACTTTAAGATTTAGATCATAATGGTAACATCATATCAAGTGGTCAACCTAACACATGCCTTACTTGTTATAGTATTGCTAGCACTAGCATGCTTAGTAACACAACCTTGATATGATCCCATCCCATAAATAGACATTATCCCAAGGTTATTCATACCTTAGCCTAGTTTAATGTTCTACTTATTAGGGCACATCAGATTGAGTTAAAAAGATATAATAGTTGCATTACATTTAATAAGGGTAATCACGTTTATGGCTGGCTAAGTTATGGAGATTATTTCCATTAGGGTTTGAGTTCCTTTCAACATTCTATGTAGGACCTAATGAATGCTGCTTGAACCATATAGGTGAGTCAATAGATGACCTACTGATACAAAATCTTGCATTTGACAAATAACTTTAAAGTGGTCTGAAGACATAGAGAAAATACCTGATAGATATTCAAATAATAAGAGGAAACATTGTTGAATCTCATATGGTTTGGTGCCCCATAAGATTTCCTTAAATAAAAAAATTTGCGTGAAGTTCTTAATATGGAAACATATTGCAAATTTTGTTTTTAATGATGAGGTTTACTTAAATTCTCAATAGCATTTAAGCATATAAATATATAAATCATATTATAGACTATTTAATATTTACAAAGTATTTGATTATAATTTATTAGATGAATTAGTTACAATATATGATATACAATAAATAAATAAATAAATAAATAAATAAATAAATAAATAAATAAATATATATATATATAACTTTCAAATACTCTAAGCACATTAACTATAAATATTAATAGAAAAAGAATTAAATATACTAAATAAATAATAGATATAATTTATAAGCACATCCTTAAACTATCATCCAATTATATTACTATAAACTACTATTTACATTACATATCATTATATTTAGTTTCCTATTACTAACCCTTTTTTATTATGTAATACCTAACCCTACAAAACATTACACCCAACCCCATACTACCCAACTCTATATCCCAACTTCTAACTAACTTAATTAATTAAAATTAACTAATATAACAAACACCAAAGTACTATACTACCAACCCCAACTTAATACTTACTTACCTATTACTAAGCCCAACACCTTTATTTATTTATTTTTCCACATGCTACCTTTTTCCTTCCCCATCATGGCATGCCTAGAATCACGTGTGAGGGTGAGCGAAAAGGGGACTTTTCCTTGTCCTTGGGCAGCCTAGTAAGAGACTTTGACTATGTGCTAAATGAGGAGCAGCAAAAAGGTCAAAAAGGGTACTCTTTGTTTTTACCTATGCCACCTTATTTTGTCCTTTATAAGTTAGCCATCATAGCCTCACACATGCCAATTTTCTATCTAGTTATGTGTCACATGAATCAAGGATGGGGGATTGATATTATTTCCCAAAACATATTATGTATATTCTAAGGAAGGAATGTGGTACCATGAGGTGTTTAATTAATTAATTTATATATATATATTTATTTTCTTTTTGTGAATGATTAAGAGGTCCACATCAAATAACATGATCTCCATGATCTCCATGGGTTGTAAGATGATCAAGTCATGCTCTAGTACTAATTATTTTAAACTCTTGTAAACCTAGGTAGGGATTATTATATTGGACTGTATTTAGGAGGGGAATTATTTCCCTCTCCCATACAAATTCTAGAGAGAAAATATGCATGTACATGCATGATCTCTCTCTCTCTCTCTCTCTCTCTATATATATATATATATATATATATATATATATGGGTTTTATGCATTCTTTCTCTCTTCTCATTCTACGGGGTCAAAATGATGAGTTTGGTGGTGGGCTGATTTGACTTCCCTATTCCTTTTAATTTTTAAATTTGATGTTATCCTATGAGTCCATCTAATTTATAGGATCATTTGTGTTTACAAGATCAAATATTTGTTTACCAATGAGGATTAAGCCCTATATGGAATTGCTCATTATTTTGAAACATAGGGAAATATCTCTCTTACAAACCAAGATTATTACAATAAAATGGATTTTTCTTGCCATTGCATTAAAAAAATTAACATAACATCTTACAATGCAATTACTTATATTTGAATAGAAATAACTATTACAAAAAATTTCTCTCATATAAGGAACCTATGAAATATATCTATTGTTTGATTCATAAGTCTACGTGAGAATAAATATCCTATCTACATAAATTTTACATGGAATTCTAAGAAACGATTATTATTCCCTTACATGAAACTCTTTCTTTCCTTCCTGTACAATAATTGAGATGGTATAATCTTTCTATTACAATGCCAACTATATTAATGACATCAAATCTCAATTTCTACATTCACAATAATATACAATAGGATATAAATCCTTCTCACATTAAATAAAATAACAATGGATAGTTTTCCATCACAACACATTAGAACATAACATAGGGGAGATTTATTTCTTCAGCTTCATCACACAATAACATATCTCTTGCTTCTTCAATGATGCAATGGGGATACCCTAATTTTTTCATAGATCCCATCTCTCAAAAACTTACAAAAATAACATAACTCTAGGAACCACAAAGGCTCACCTCCCATCCTAGGTTTCTAAGAAGCCACCCACCAAGTTGGGGAAACAAAGCTCAAACAGGGCTTCACTCAAACATTTCACAATGCATGCAACTACAATATCACAATACATTTACAAGCCCTCCAAGATTTAACACAATGATTCACCTTTCAAATCATGAACTAGTGGGTGAAGGTGGGCTCTCCAAAGAGGAGAATGCCATATCCATATACATATATATGTCTACAATTTCATAATGCCGCTTCAAGGCTATCAAATAAATCCTCCTCATCACATCAACACACTTATGCCTCCCATAGTAAAAATTCCTCTTCAAGGCTATCAAAATACACTTATACCTCCCATAAAAAACAAGGCATATGGGTTCAATGGAGCTCATACTCCATGAACAACAAGACCCTCTCCAAGAGGAAAATGTCTCAACTTCAATGTTGAGCCCAATTGACCCCTTCACCCAAGGCATCTCTTCTCTCCCAAGAGTGGGTGAAGCCTTTACACCCATTAACAATTAACACTCCAAAAACAAGAACAAAGAAAGAAATCCAAAGAAAGAAAATGCAACACAATCTACAATAACTTCAACACAATACAAAATCTGAGTTCACCAACAACAATTTATCAAGATTACAACACCATTATTCAAGTGTAAAAGAAGGTCACGATATGGGCACCAACCTTGGTCCAAGCTAAGGAAATGATAGTTGATGAAGATCTCCCTTCTCCTTAGTATTTCTCCTTCCAAAACCCTAGTTGTCTCTAAACTTAGAGAGTGGGTGAACACCCCACTAGTTTGTCAAAGTTCACTAAAAGGACTCTTCCACTATCTATTTTTGGCAAAAACATCGAGCCACTATCTCTTACAACTTTTTCCCTACCAAATTTGTTGCTTTTGATTAAGAGAAAAAATGGGGATGAACTGATGGACAACTCAATTTTTGAATTGGTGGAAGAATGTATTTGTTAAGGCACCCCCTAGGCTAGCTATATACTAAAATGGTCAAATTTAGGCCCCTAACATGTTATGCTAACTTATGGGTAGCTTATTTTCACAAAAAAAAAAAACACTTTGGGATGACCTATTGACCCTCTAAAATCCTTGTCAAGTTTGAAATCAAAATTCCCTTTGATATTGAATCATCCTATGCTTTGTCAAGTGGGTTTACATAATCTTTAAAAAGGTATTTATTTTAAGGTTTAAATGCTACCATGACCAAAACCCTAGGTGACATGTCATTAACACAACAATCTACAAGTTTCAAGTGACACATTAAAGCACATTACACATCACCATGACATGTCCCCAAAATTTTCACACACATGCAAGCTTACATTTATGAAATAAAATACATCACAACGAGGCTTTTGAATCTTCCAAAGATTCACCTTGGCTAAACTGTGTTTACACGAGTTTGGACCTTGTTTCCCCAATAAATTTCCATGGTTCAATTGCCTGCACACTAAACTCAAACATCAGTAGCCCAATGAAAAATCATATAAAATACTTGTATATAGATGCATGAAAAATTTCATATTTGAATAATTCACATTAACATACTCAATTGTCCTAAACAACTTTATTTTCTAATAAACTTTTATTTTCTAATCATTTTCATATAAAGCATCTAAAACATTAAAATATCAAAATCTACATATCAGTATTACTATCTAATCAAATGATCCAACTAACATTTTGAACCAAATCATAACCCATTTCCAATCATATTGATGAAATTTTGAATCTACAATGTTAAATCAACCAACATCAAAATTAGTTCCAACTACATGTCTTAGATTAAAATCTCCTAAATGTAAACATCAAAACTAGTATCCTTTGATTCAATTAAATATAGTTTGATTACTAATAGTATGTCGTTGTCATTATGAGATAATACATTATAAGGTGTATCAATTATGTCAGGTAATCAAGATGTGTGCATAGTCATATAGTTTTCAAAATCAACCATAGAATAAATCTAGTACATTTTATTGGGCCATAATATCTATCCTCATGAATATCAACATATCCACCTAATTCTACTTTCATGATAATTGGATTATTATGTTTGCATCATATCAAGTTCTACCGTGTAGACCCTTATCCAATTTTGATAATAATTTTCCATCTACACTACTGGTAATTATTACAAGGGTGGTGTTGATTCATCTTTCTTAAATCATTAATTATCATATTAGATCATAAAATACCATGAATCTATTGACCTAGTTTCTAGGTTATGACATTTCAAACCTTTATTCCATATGATCAGTCTTAACTCATCAACCTAATGCAACTAAATAGGTTATTCAACCTAGCAATAACCAAAATCTATATCCATCTCAAGAAACATCTTGTCGTTCATTATTGATAAGTAAATTATCTCTCATGACATACATAAATTCAAAAACCTTCTTACCCTCATTTTATCATAAGATGCAAGGATAATTATAACTATAACTATATATATATATATAAAATTCACATCCTCTTCACAAGAAACTAAAACATATCATCTAATGTCCTTATTATTTCTAAATCCTAGTCATATCCATAACATTTAGGGTTTATAATAAGGTACTAGGGAAGGGGTCTTACAAAGTTTGATTTTGAGTTTTCCTTGACAATGACCCATCCTATCTTTCGTGCAAGTGGATTTGCTTAATTCTTTTGAAAGGTGATTTGATTAGTTTAAGATTAAGTGCAACCATGACTTAAACCCTAGGTGACATGTCATCAACACATTAATAATTTAAAGTGTCAAGTGACACATTAAAACACACTACACATCACCATGACATGTCCCTAAAATATTTATGAGACTAAATTTACCACACACATACAAGCTTACATTTATGAAATAAACACATCACAACGAGGCTTTTGAATCTTCTAAATATTTTCCTTGGCTAAACTATGTCCACATAAGTTTGGACCTTGTTTCCTTGATTAAATTCCATGGTTCAATTACCTGCACACTAAACTTGAGCATTACTAGTCCAATGAAAATCATATTAAAATATATGCGTGCAAATGCATGACAATTTTAATAATTTCAAAATCAACATATTCAAATTTCCATAATTAACCTTTCTTTTTCTAATCATTTTCATATAAAAATCATTCAAAACATTAAGATATCAAGGTCTACGTATCAACATTAATCTTTCCATATCACAATCAAATTAATATTCTAAATCACATTATATTCCTTTTCTATCATGGTGATGAAATGTTGAATCTACACTATTAAGTCAACCAACATAAAAATTATTTCTGAATACCCATCTTAGATCAAAATCACCAAAATGTAAACATCACAAGTAGTATCATTTGATTCAATTAAACATAGTGTGATTATTAACAACATCTTGTTATCATAATGAGAGTACACATCATAAGTTGTATCAATTATGTTAGGTAATTAGGACATTTGCATAGTTATGTCAATAGTTTCAAAATCAATCATCGAATAAATCCATCACATCCTATTAGTAAATATATTATATCCACATGAACATCACATGTTACTTATCATTCACCACTACATATCCATATAATACTACTTTCATAATAATTGGCTTATTATGTTTACATCATACCGAGTTCTACCATGTAGATCCTTATCCAATTTTGATAACAATTTCCATCTACACTATTGGTAATTCTTACAAGGGTGGTGTTGATTCATCTTTCTTAAATAATTCATTATCCTAATAAATCATAAAATACCATGAATCCACTGACCTAGTTTCTAGGTTATGACATTTTGAACCTTTATTCCATATGGTCTTAACTCATCAATCTAATGAAACTAAATAAGTTATTTAACCTAGAAATAACTAAAATCTATATCCATCTCAAGCAACATCTTGTAGTTCATTATTGATAAGTAACTTATTGCTCATGGCATACATAAATTCTAAAACCTTCTTACCCTCCTTTTATCATAAGGTGTAAGGATATAATTCACATCCTCTTCACAAGAAACTAAAACATATCATCCAATATCCTTGCTCTTTCTAAATCCTAATCATATCCATAACATTTAGGGTTTTTAATAAGGTGCCAAGGAAGGGTCCTTACAAGTTTTCCCCAATTTGTAATAAGGGTTCCAATTCCAAGGTCTCTTTGAATCATCAAGGAAAGGTTATCCCACATCTACAACCTAAGTTTCAAGTTTTACTCGTGTTTTCCTATTTGATTTCATGCCCAATGGACTAATTTAGGCTACTAGTTACATGCCTAGTAGGCATACATCCATCATAGGTTTTTGAAATGTTATGCAACTTTCACCCTATGAACTCAATTAGGTAGAGCCTTTGCCAGTCAAGGAGATAAATCATATATCCAAACATGTTTGGATGGATAAGAAAAATGAAAGGATACCATGGTTAGTTTTGTTTGTTGTACATGTTGTAGATATGGCTTAAAAGGCTAATTAAGAAAATAAATCCTCCCTATCAAGTCAAGAACCATGTTTAGTGTTGGGGTACTTAATTTGTTTTTTGTATTAAAACTAGGGGAATACCATAATTCCCTACTTGGTGAAGAAAGAATGTCATACTTAAAAACGAATGAAAAAGAGTATTTTTCACTATTTTATAGGTCTCAAAACCAACAATCATGAAATAGTTTTTTTTTGCATTGACATAAGAATGGAAAGAAAATTTGTTGAAATAAAAAAATCTCATTGATTCACGAGTATTGGATAAAAGGCCTACAAGATAGTATTTTTTGTCATTTTGTGGGAAATATCATAAAGGTAACAAAATAATGACTTTTTCCCATTTCATGTGGGATAAAAAGAGGGTTGGAAAATGGTGTAAATATTTTAGAGTTTAAAATTACAAGCATTAAATGACAATGCTTGGTTGGAAAGAAAGAGTTATCTAATTGTGAGTATGTTTTCTCCATATTTGAATTAACTCTCAGCCCAATGGATCCTTACAAGGTTAAGATTGGTGCCAAAAAAGGAAAAACTTTGTTGTTGTATGTGGAATGGAAATTCAATTAAAGATCACCAAAAACTACCCCTTGAATTCTTAGGAGCCTTGAAAATGAAGTCTTTGTTAATAGAAATCATATGTGTTGTGCATAGAGGAAAATTTAGATAGAATCCATTATGGAATCAATCAAATTTTTTCTAAACCCTTGCATATTGTTGTGGCCTCAAAATAATATGATTATAAACTTATTATGGGGTGAAATGTCAATGATGTTGTTTTTTTTGTTTAGGGTTAGGGTGGCCTAGGAGGCTAAAAAAGAAGAAGGCATTTTGCCTTTTTATTAATCCTTTCAATATTTATTATATATATTTTATTTTGTATTATAATTGACATTTACTAAATGATCCGTTATAAATCATTTAATAAAATATTAAGTTTTGAATGCAATTTAGAAAAATATGTGCTTGAGTTTAATGAGTCAAGGAGGGATAAGACGTGTGAATTGATGAGAAATCCTTATGAACAGGGGAGGTTGAATCAATTTTGCAAACATATTCCATAGACATAGGTTAATGTTTTGACCTCTTAAAATCTCTTTGGGGACATGTTTGAAGCATTTTTAGTTTTCCTTTACATAAGGCTTAGTCATGCTTGATCATTTCATCACTGTAGAGCACCTTTGAAGGGATTCCAAGTGCTATATTTAAGCCCTTTTTGATGCATCCAACCCCGGGAGGTTTAGAAGCATTATACTTAACGTTATTCATAACTCATTTTTTATCCCTAACAAGAACCCCTATGATTGAGCTCCATATGTATTTATTTGATAGTGTTATGCTACTCTCTTGAGTTTACTAGAGTACAAGGTTAAGATTAGTGCCAAAAAAGGAAAAACTTTGTTGTTGTATTTGGGATGGAAATTCAATTAAAGATCTAGAAGAGGAGATTTTCATGGAAAATATTTTCACTATGGAGAAGAAGAGCATAAAGAATTTGAATGTTCCTAGTACAAAGAAAGGAAAGATAGAATAACTAAAGGCTAGGCCATAGTTGCACATGTTGATGATGATGCCAAATCATCCCATTCTAAAGATGCTAAAAGAGAAGTCCTTGTTGGTCTTAGATTGGTTTTGACAATTGAGTGTCAACACACTTAACCAATTCTCAAGATGATGCCGAGTATTATAGAAAAGCCAAGCTATAGTGTGTGCTAAGCTAGAGAATTCAATAGGTGCCGAGTGAACTTCAGGTGCCAAGTGATCTTTAGGTGCCGAGTGAAGTTCAAGTGCCCAGTCACTATAAATGCTAAGTGAAGAATAGATGCCTAGGGAAATATAATTGCTATAGGAACCAAGTGAGATATAATTCCTATATGTGCCAAGCATCAATAACTAGTAAGTGCCAAGTAACACAAAATCAACATATGAGTTTGTGCCTACACAAACTCAAATGTAAACCATTTTTGAAGCCAACATAGGATGAATCTCGAAGGATCTTGAAGATAAGATTGAATCTTTTGCATTACCTACGTAATCAACATGCAACCAATAAGAAAAATGGAGAAGGCATGCAACCAATAGGAAAAGTGTAAGAATTGAGCAAGAAATGAAGATTAAATATTGATCATAGATTCATACCTAACCCTAAGTCTTCAAAATATTTAAAAGGAGGATGAAACCCCATTATGCATGTGAGAAGTGGATATGAGAAGTGTATGGGTGAATTATAGCAAAGTGCAAAGGGGTGTAGATACTTAGTGAAGAGTAGAGCAGCATTGCACAATTTACTTGATCAAGAATAGAGTATCAAAGTTTAGAAGAGTGACATATTAGATCAAGCAAGGATCAGAACATACAAGAACTGAATAAGGATCTGGAATCAACAATTAAAGATTGCAAGTCATCAGCTCAAGAAATTCTACCATAGTTTCTAACCATTGTATTGTGAGAATGGAAATCCTATGTTGATAGGTTGGCTTAGCTGCTATATTGGTTTAGCAGCCATATTGTAGATCCTTAATAGGATTGTAAATCCTTTAATAGGGTAGCATTCCAAGTGAATATTTGTAAATGCTTTAACTAGGTCACTTTTAATAGGGTGTAAAGTCTTTAACAGGATATGCCTTTCATAGGGCAAACCATTGGAAGTGGTTAAAATTTCTAACCTTGAACAGTTACATATTGCTGCAGTGATACTTTATGGGTGTCATCCCCACCCTAGTTTTACCTTCTCATTTTGGAGGGTTTCTAGGTTACCAAATCTTGTGTTATCTATTTTCATGCATGTCTTTAATTTCATGTTTATTAGATGAATTAGATACATGTGAATGATTTTAGCTAAAAGGTTTAAAAATATTTAAAGTTAGTTACTTCTAATTCAATCCCCCTCTTAGAAGTAAATCTTCTCACTTATAAATTCCAACAATTGGTATCAAAGCCTAGTTCTCACAAGAAGAAGCCTTACAGATTGGAGAAAAGATCTGGAAATGGAAGTCTACAAACTTGGGAAGATCATAGTGAATCAAGCAATTGATATACAACTTGCTTTACATGCTTTCGAAGAAGCTAGAGAGGAACTGAGAAAATCTTTAAAGAGAAGAAGAGAGATTGCAATGGCTAAGAATGATAAACAATACAAGGAGATTGACACCTCAAACCTGTTTACAAATGGCGATTCCAAAGAATTTGATATAGTAATAGAAAATTTGATGGAGAAGAATAGAGCTCAAGAAGAAGAAATTAGAACACTCAATCTTGAACAAGAATCATAAGCCATGATGCTCTGTGAAGTGACTAAACAAAAGAAAATAGCCATTGAAGAAAAAGATATGCTAGAAGAAGACAAGAGAAACCTTGCCAATAGACTAGAAGAAAAGTCAATTGATCTTAAATTTCAAATATGCAACTAGACACCCTAAGCCAGATGATGAATGCACATCATGAACTTAATGTCAAGGATATTGAGATCTCTACATTGAAGATACAAAATAAACAATTGCAAAATGACCTAAAAAGAGAAAAGGAGATTGTAGAGAGCTTCAAAAAACCGAATGAGGCCTTCAAGTAATTTGAGCAGCTACTAAAATCACCAAGGGTAAGCAATGATACTTCAGGACTAGGATACACCAACACTAAACAATGAGAGTCATCCAAGACTACAAAAGAAAGCAGTAACAAAGGTAAGAACATTAAACCTAATTGTCATTTCTATGGTAAAAAATGACATACCTCTAATGTATGTAGGGGGAAGAATGACCATCAACATGACAAACCTAAGAATGCGAGTCATTGCCATAAGTGCAAAAAATTAGGACATCAAGTACATAACTATAGAACTAGGACTATCAGAACAACAACATTTGAAGGCCACTGCTACAATTGCAAGAAGTATGGACATAGGGCTTTTGAGTGCAGATCAAAACCTATGTGGACACCAAATCAAGTAGCAAGAAGAAATAACCATGGTCATCACTACAATTGGGACTACAACACTAGGTAAAGCTGTCATTATTGTTAGGAATATGGACACATTCCTAAAAATTGCATAAGAACACATTTCAGAGGGAACTACAATAGATGGTTGAGCCAAACCACATGTTTTAGTTGCTTGAAGACTAGTCATATCAGCAAGAATTTCTCAACAAGGACAAAGGCACCCAAATCAAAGAAAAATAAAGGAAAAGGGAAGGTAGATGTTGAACACATTAAAGGATAAATGAATAAGACATGGAAGAAGAAAGATGGGTGCAAATCATCAAATGAAGGGATCACTTCACCTAAAAGGTTAAGTGGTTACACTTCATCAAACTAAGCAAAGAGAAGGCATGGGGGATTGATATACAAATCCTTATCATACATCAGTTCCTAAATAAGAAAGTATTGAAAAGAAGAGATCAACATGAATAGAGATGCAAAGTTAAGATTTTACAAGTATTTCCAAGTTGCCCTTAGAAGTCAAGTAAAATTCCAGTACATGTCGAGTTAACTATCAAAATAAGTAGAAGTCGAATGGTTAGTTGGAGTCAAGCTGGTAGTAGAAGCCAAGTGAAAAGAAACCTCAATTGAAGCCGAGTAAAGAATATTCTTGTGGAAGCTGAGTGGTGGAAAGGAAATGGAAGTTGAGTAGTGCAAAAATCTTTTAGAAGCTGAGTGGATAGCTGTAAACACACTAAGCATTAAATGCAATGAAAATAGGGTATATTATCAAGTTTTCAATCATTTTCTCTTCATCACAAATGAAGAGCAAAGATGAAAAAGAGTGCAGAGTGACTTCATAGTAGGGAATCTAGTGTTTAAGTAGATTTCAACACCATTTTAGCATGATTTCATCAATTTTGAGGTATTTACGTTTGTGCCAAGTTACATAGTTTCATATTTTCTTTGCGTACAAACCCTAGATTGCAAAAATGGTTTCTAGCTCTAGGAAACTCAAGAGAAGGAACCATTTGAGGTCTAACTAGTGTCAAATGAGGTAAAACAACTTGATTTCCACCCAATACCAGAAGTAGCATATAAGAACGACCTAGCTAGAGCCCTATCTATCACACCCCCTAAGGTAGTTATGGTTCAAGATGTTACAATTGCAAGATTGGAGCCATAGGTGACATGGAGATGAGGGAAGCTTATGAAAAACTATGTGAAAATGGATTGTTAAAGGAAGAATACTAGATTGTTGAAAAGAAGGGTTTAATGCGTGCCCTAGAATTCCCCACAGTATTCAAGATTGAATGGATTAGGCTAGTACTCAGCAGAATACATGATGGAAACTTATGGTTGGAAGATGACCCTATGAAAATCACAAAAAGAATTGTACATAGAGTGATAGGGTACCCAACCCTAGATCGACCAAAGACCCTTAGTAGTGATTCTAAGGAGGCAATTGAGAAAATTACTAGTGCCAAGTGGAACAAGAGAGAAATGACAATTGATACCATTCGAGACCCTCTTGTTGATAATTCTATTAGGGTTATTGCACAAAAAATCTACCAATCTAGTAGACTTAACAGTGTGCCTTGCATTGCAGTGGATGTAGGCTACAAATTAGTGAAAAAGGATCACACTTATGATCTTGCAAAACTACAATTGCAATAGATTAATGAGAATCTTGCAGCTATTAGGAGAACTAAGGAAGCCCAATGCAAATTTGGTGCTATTTTGATTTGTATATTCTTTTATGTTCAGATGAGTTTCCTTCTTTTGGAAAAGTAGCATGGAAAACTTATAGGTCAATCATAAATCAAGTTAATGAATACATAGAGCAAATGGGAGCTAATTTTGAAACCCTAATGACCAACTATTTTGAAGACTTCAAAAATCAATAAAGTAAAGGCTAAGAATACTAGTTTCCTTAGTAGAGAAACAAGTAAATTATGTATGTTTTCTTGTAGATATTGACTTTACATACTTTCAAGCTGCCATACCAAGAGTGAGATGGTTAAGACCTCTTGGCTATGAAATAAATATAGATGAGGCATCAACAACCATAACTGCATTACTAGTAGAGGAAATAGACAAGAGTGCACCACATTTTGGAACCTTTGACATGGTAAGATAAAAGGTGGACATGGAACTAAAAATTGCCTCCACACTGAAAAAGAAGGATAAACTTGTTAAGAAGCTTAAGGCCAAATTTGGTGAGGGCATAATAGAAGCAGAAGAAGAAAAAGGTGAAGAAGCCGAGGTTGATGAAGAGGATAATGGTTAGGGACCACTTGATCTAACCTGAGGAATGGGGGAGGATGTTGGAGAGGAGGAAGGTGCCAAGCAAGAAGCATCCAAGGCTTAGCCAACAAAAAGAAAAGCTCAAAAAGAACTAGTTGCACAACCAAAAGGGAAGAAGAAGGCAACAAAGCCAAGCCTAGCCAAGCCTACTACAAGGGCAGATACCAATGCAACAACCCAAGTGGAAAAAGAACATGAAAAGAAAAAGTCAACAGATTAAGGAGGGTCTACATAACCAAAGAAGAGAAGAAAGTATGTTGCAACTCCTGAATCAGACGAAGAAAGGACAGAGTCTGATGAAGATCAAATTATATAGGTAAGACATTCTATTAAGTCTAAATTGTAAAGTGTTTGCAATAATATTAGAGATAATGTAGATCTAACTGGTCTAAAGACCATTGATTTCAATAAGTTGTCAAAGGAACAACAAAACATAGTGGAAGAATCCATCTACACTATGATGGCTAAGTTCAAGACCACCCCACTTGAACTAGACAATTCAATGCCTAAGGAGCTAAGCTCCATTGTAGAGAATAAATGGCATTACTATCTTAAAATGGAGAAAGAAATAAGGGAGTATACATTGGCTCATGTAATGCCAAACCTTACTAAAGGTCAAATAACTAAGGCTAGTAAGAAACATGGGAGCAAATTTGCACCCAAATATAGAGCCTTCAAAATTTTGCAAAACCAAATTGAAGATGTTGTGCAAAAGTCCACACAAATGTGGAAATTAATTTATGGATTGAATACTATAAAAAAGGGGTAGGAAGACCCATTTGAAGGGAGAAATGATAAAGAAAAAGAGGAAAATGAGAAGAGGAAGAGGTAGAGAAAGAGAAAGAAGAGGAAATAGGGGAGAAGACACAAGGTGAAGAGGCAACAACTGAAGAGCAATAGCCAGAACAGAGTGTCCAAGACACCCAATTGCCACCACCAAGTCCTCCACATATAGAACCTATAGAAAAAATAATTGTAAAGGATGTTCTTGACACCTCAGGTCAGAACATCAACCCATTAATTGCAGAAGATCTCAAAAAGATCCTTCACCAAACTACAATGCAATCACAACTATGCACACATCCAATTTTGGTGAGTGTGGAAGAATTACAAAAGGTTGTAGTAGAAATCACAAGGGAGAAGGTGAACACATAAGAACCACTCTCAAAACCTCCCACAACTAAAATAAATCAACCTAAAGAGCAAGAAGCACAAGATAAAATTTCCAAGGTTGATCATATAGTCATAACAAAAATAACTGTTGAGGAGCCAGCAAAGGAGCAAACGAGAAAAGATGTTCCTACAACACAAAGCCAAGGTGCACCTCCTCAAATCATCATTATTGATCAAGGTAGTAGAGAAGAACAAAAAGTAGAGGAGAAAATGCCTAAAGAAAGAGAGCAAGAGGCAATATAGACATTGGTGAACTTGCCTACCTCAAGGACTCCTACCAAGTAGCTGAGCACTGATGCAGTACCATTGTAGATTTCAGCACCAAGGTCGAGCTCCATAAAAGTTGCAAGGGTACTTCACTATGGAGACCTTGCACTTGATGAAGAGATAGTCCTACCTAGTTATGACTCTAGAACTATGAACCTAGCATAGATAAATGAAGTGGAAGAGGCAATAAAGAGAAGGAAGAAATAAGAGATACTCAAAAATGAGCATAGACAGAAGCAAGCACTTGTGGAAATCAAAGATATATTCCTCGATGCATTTAGCTTGCCAGTACCTAATGAAACCAAGCCCATCATGGAGAAATTTTCCAATATAGTGGACCAGGTACACAACAAAGACCTTGATACTAATGTTAAGTTATTAGAATGGTTTGAAAAGAAGTTTCAAATGAAAGTCAATGAAAAGATATCTAGTGAAATAGCACTTTCACAAGTTGAATTGGCTAAGAAGGTTGAGAAAGTGAAGATAGTACTTGAGAATATCTTCTCATTGTACTCAAAATTGTGTGACTCATCATTCTTCACACAAGAAACTAGCCAAAGGATTCTGAGCTTGGAATGAAATATCAATATTTCTAGCACACAGCTACCCAAAGATCCAACTCAGAGTGAGAAGCATTTTGCAACTACGCTTCACACATAGAAAGAGTTAGCTATATTAATAGCAGAAGAGTCCAATGTCAAGGCCAAATTGATACAAATTCACTCTTCCATTACCCCACATTTGGAAGTACTCCATAAGGAAATGGCCTATGCAGAAAATGTTCTAAAGAAAGATCCTAATCTTTCTAGTCTAGAAGGCCTAGTACATTTTGTAGTAGAGACAACCATCTAGCACAAATCACTAGAAATTGCTTTAGACAATTGGGATGCTTCTCTAAAGATGATTATGGAGGTAAATAATTTTTTTTTGGCAAAATATTCTATTCATTCTTAGGACCCTTTGACATAAGTGTCAAAAAGGGGGAGATATAATATTTCGGGGGAGTTATTATGTGAAGTAAGGGGGAAATGTAAATAAGAATGGGAGATAATACATTCTTTGATGGAAGTAATAAAGATATTCAAATTTACATTTTGAGGAAGTAATAAGGGAATAAAGCCAAAAAGATGCAAAAACTGCAAGAAGATGTGTAAGGGGGAGCCGAAACAAAGGAAGAGTAAAAATATAGCAAAAATAGGGTACAAATAGATACAAAGTAAAGAAAAGGTAAATAATATCAGATACATCAGCATGAGACAAATTCAACACAAGAGTTTTGGTTACAAAAGTGGCACATCAGCTCAGGGGGAGTTACAAGATTTTAAGGTATATAGAATTTTGAACAAGTTTTTGAAGTTTTGTACATATGTCGAATAGAATGTGTAGTGTACTCATAGAGATTGGATTCATAATGCATAGTTAAGTGTTTTTTCTACTCATGTCAAAGGGGGAGATTTTTGTTCTTAGATTGGTTTTGAAATTTGAGTGTCAACACACTTAACCAATTCTCAAGATGATTTTGAGTATTATACAGAAGCTGAGCTACAGTGTGTGCTGAGCTAGAGAATTCAATAGGTATCGAGTAAACTTCAAGTGTCGAGTGATCTTTAGGTGCTGAGTGAAGTTCAAGTGATAAGTCACTATAGATGCTAAGTGAAGAATAGATGTTGAGTGAAACAGAATTGCTATAGGAGCTGAGTGAGACATAATTCCTATATGTTCCAAGCATCAACAACTAGTAAGTGTTGAGTAACATAGAATCAACATATGAGTTTGTGCCTTCACAAACTTAGATGTAAACCATTTTTGAAGTCAACATAGAATGAATCTCGAAGGATCTTGAAGATAAGATTGAATCTTTTGCATTACCTATGTAATTAGCATGCAACCAATAAGAAAAATGGAGAAGGCATGCAAGCAATAGGAAAAATAAAAGAATTGAGTGGGAAATGAAGATTAAATATTGTTCATAGATTCATACCTAACCCTAAGTCTTCAAAATCTTTAAAAGGAGGATGAAACCCCATTATGCATGTGAGAAGTGGATATGAGAAGTGTATGGGTGAATTATAGGAAAAGTGCAGAGGAGTGTAAAGACTTAGTGAAGAGTAGAGCAACATTATAGAATCTAATTGATCAAGAACAAAGTATCAAAGCTTAGAAGAGTGACATATCAAATCAAGCAAGGATATAAATAGACAAGAGTTGAACAAGGATCTGGAATAAAAAATTAAGGATTGCAAGTCATTAGGTCAAGACATTCTACCATAGTTTCTAACCATTGTATTGTGAGAATGGAAATCCTATGTTGATAGGTTGGCTTACTAGCTATATTGGTTTAGTAGCCATATTGTAGATCCTTAATAGGATTGTAAATCCTTTAATAGGGTAGCATTCCAAGTGAATATTTGTAAATACTTTAACTAGGTCACTTTTAACAGGGTGTAAAGTCTTTAATAGGACAAGCCTTTCATAGGGAAGACCATTGGACGTGGTCAAGCTTTGTAACCTTGAATAGTTACATATTGCTGCAGTGATACTTTGTGGGTGTCATCCCCACCCCAGTTTGACCTTCTCATTTTGGAGGGTTTTTGGGTTACCAAATCTTGTGTCATCTATTTTCATGCATGTCTTTACTTTCATGTTTATTAGATGAATTAGATGCATGTGAATGATTTGAGCTAAAAATTTTTAAAATGGTTAAAGTTAGTTACTTTTGATTCACCCCCCCTATCAAACGTAAATCTTCCCACTTGTAAATTCCAATAGTCCTAGTTAATTGAAGAGTCTTGTTGAGTGGTGAGAATGAGCCTGATAAAATGAGAAGTTTGTTTCACTCAAGGTGCAAATCTAAGGATAAGTGTTGTAATGTGATCATTAATGGTGGAAGTACTAACAATTTGGTGTGAGAAATGATGGTCACAAAGTTTATTCTCAAGAGGAAGAAACACTTGCATCCATATTGTATTGCAGGATGACTACAAGGTCATGGTCAATGAGAAGTGCCTAGTGAAGTGCAAGATTGGAAGAAGCAACTAGGATGAGGTTCTTTGTGATATCATACCTAAGGACATATATCATATGTTGGTGGGTAGGCCACAATAGTTTTAAAGGTGTGTTGTAAATGATGGGTGGGAAATACTTGAACTTTGATAAAGAATGGAGTGAAACATAAATTAAAGCCATTGAAGGAGAAATATGAAAAAGGTATGTCATGCTACAAGAATATTTTGTATTGATCAAAAGGAGTTTCTCAAAGGTATGAAGCATGGGCATATGTGTTTTGTTGTAATCCCAAAAGAGGGTAAACAAGAAGTAGAGGAGGTACATGCAAAAGTTGGAGATTTTTTGGGAAAGTTTCCCAATATTGTTTCAGATAATAAACTTGATGGATTACCTCCAATGAGGAAGATCAATCATTAGATGGACTTGATCCTAAGAGCTAGTTCTCCAAACAAGGAAACACACAAAATTACACTAACAAAAATTGAGGAGTTGAACAAAAAAGTGCATGAGTTATTATAAAAGGGGTTGATTTGGGAGAGTCTGAGTCCATGTGTTGTACCAACATATTAGCATCAAAGAAGAATGGAGAATGCAGGATGTGCATAGATTCGTGGGCTATCATAAAAATCAAAATCAAGTACAAATTTTTGTTGCTAAGGATGGAGAATACTATGGATTGTTTGAGTGGAGATGGGTATCTCACAAAGATAGATCTAAAGAGTGGGTACCATTATATTTGCATCATAGAAGGAGACAAGTGGAAGACTTCCTTCAAGACAAGGGAAGCATTGTACATGTGGTTAGCCATGCCTTTTGGGATAACCAATGCACTAATCACTTTCATGAGGTTCATAAATGAGGTACTGAAGGAGTTTCCAAGAAAGTTTGTCATTGTTTACCTAGATGATATATTGATCTTTATTAAGACATTGGAGGAGCATTTGATGCACATTTGTAAGGTGTTTGATAATTTGAGGGAGAAAAAATTGTTGATAAATTGGAAGAACTGCTCTTTTGTGAAGAAGGATTTGGTGTTCTTGGAATTCATAGTATCAATTGAAGGTTTGAAAATGGACCCTAAGAAAGTGAAGGTTGTCCTTTAATGTTCCATTCCAAGGAGTGCAACTAAGATAAGATATTCCCATGGACTGGCTAGTTTATTGCAAAATTTTTATCAGAGGTTTTAGCAATATTTGTGGACCCTTGATTTAAACAATGAAAGGGGATAAGAAAGAATTTAAGTGGATTATAGGAGCAAATAAGAGTTTTAATTTTTTAAAATAGAAAGTTACAGAACATCATGTTTTAGCACTTCTCAATTTTAACAAGGCGTTTCAAGTAGACTGTGATGCTAGTGGTACTACAAAAGGAGTTGTGTTGAGCCATAAAGATAGACCTGCTATATATTTTAGTGAGAAGTTGAATGCTACTAAAAGAAAATATTATGCTTATGATTAGGTATTATATGCTATAGTTCATGCATTGAAGAAGTGTAGACACTATCTTCTTCCTAAGGAGTTTTTTTTGTATACTAACAATCAAGCTTTGCAATATTTGAATAGTCAAGGAAAATTGAACCAAAGACATTTGAAATGGGTTTAGATTTTGTAGAGTTATACATTTATTTTTAAATGCAGGAGTCTAAAGTCTAATAGAGTTGCAGATGCTCTTGGTAGAAAACAAAGTTTTGTTGATAGAAATACAAAGTGAGGTGGTTGGACTCAAGGAAATCAACAATTTGTACCTAGAGGACCCTAATTTTGGTGAGGCTTAGAAAGATGGTATAGAACCTATTACACTTGATTGGACAAAGTGATTAGATTTTATAATCTAAGATGGTATGATATTCAAAGGAAGTCAATTGTGCATTACTAGAAGTTCTACTAGAGAGAATCTCATCAAGGAGAAGCATTGTAGATGGTTGGTTGGACAATTTGGTAGATATAAAATAATTGATTTGGTTGCTAAGAATTATTATTGGTCATAGTTACAACAAGATGTGAAGAGGTTTGTATAGATTTGTAGAGTATGTTAGATGGAAAAAGGAATGAAGCAAAATATTGGGTTGTATTAACCATAACATGTCTAAGAGAAACCATGGGAGGATGTCAACATTTATTTTGTTCTTGGTTTACCAAGAAAATAATGAGGGAATGATTCCATAGTTATAATGGTTTATATATATATATATATTCAAATATGACATATTTCATTCCCTAAAAGAAGATGAGTGATGTTTTCCATGTGGCATAGTTATTTTTCAAAGAAGTGGTGAGACTACATGGTCTTCCAAAGAGTATAGTTTGTGATCAAGATACCAAGTTTTTTGGGTATTTCTAGTGAACATCGTGGAATAAAAATTGAAGCAAGGTTTGAAGTTTAGTTCATCACATCATCCATAGACTAATGGATAAACTAAATTTGTGAATCAAAGTTTAGGGAATTTCCTGAGATGCTCAATTGGAGATAAACCAAAGGGTTGGTATTTGACTTTATCATTGGAAAAGTTTGCATACAAAAATTTTATCAATAGGAGCACTAGTAAATCACCATTCTAAATTGTATATGGGAGCAGTTCCAAAATGCTTCTAAATTGAGGTAGTTAGATAAAGGAGAAATAATTAGTGTCGAAGCAGAAGATTTTGCTAAGTTCATTTGAAGAACATTCATGAGGATGTGAGGAAGCACCTTATTAAAATGATTACATAGTACAAGGTTGAGGCAAATGTGAAAAAGAGGTTTAAACAATTTTAGATTAGAGATGAAGTCATGGTTCATTTGAGAAAGGAGCATTTTCTAGTGGGTGATACATGCTTGTGATTTTACTCATAATAAGTTAAAAATGAAGAAGTTTAGACCGTGCAAGATAGTGAAAAGGTATAATTCTAGAAATGCCTATGAAGTAGAGTTGCTTGTTGAAGGATATTTCAGTAGGACTAGAAAATGGGTTAAAATCTGGCATACTATGAGCAACCAAAAAACTCAATCAAAATATATTAAACCCTTAAAATTCTACCATGAAAACTAATTAAAGCAAATGAATAAACATAAGTAAAACCCCTCTTCAATTGTAGTTCCCATGTACTTCTTTCTTCTCCATTTCGATGTAGCTCCAATTTCCTATAGTGCATACAATTGAAATAAATTGACAACGATATGATGAATTCTATTAAGAATACTAAATACATGGTTTGGGCATAATGTGACAACATGGATGTTAAAAGTTTAAAAAAGTGTAATATAGCTCAATTTATAGCCAAAATGCAAGAGGTGAGACATGAATGACGAGATGGACATTTTTCAATTAAAATTTAGAACTTGGGCATGACATTCCTTAGAATATCTATGAAGCATATGACACAATATGCCACATATAGGATTCTATGATGCATAAAAGTTAGCATAGCTAAATGTGGAAGATAATCTATGACATGCATATGACACACTAAAGCCACTTGTAGACAATAATCTATGATGAATGTGGCTTATTATAGTCATGTATAAGGAATAATATATGTTAAATGTGACACCTATTAGCCAAGTGTAGAGAGAGGATCTATGATGTATGATGTCTATGTGTCAAGACTAGGTGGAATATTTGAATTCAAATTCATAATTCCACACAAATGGAAATTAGTAAAATAGAAATTAGAAGTGAAAAATAGGACTTAGGAAATTGAGAATTTCCATAGTTTGCAAAGGTAGATCAATTAATTAATATATATTAATTAATTGGGAATGTAGGTTAGTAAGAAAAATTAGTAATGTGAAATTAAAAATGATTGAAATGACATAGGAATAGATTATGGGTTATCTAATCATATAGGATAAATTAATAAATGATTAGCCAGTTTGATGAGGTAAATGTAGGATTATCCTTTTGATAAGATGTGATGATTATGAAGATTGCCTATGACAATGGGGGGTAGATCAAATCCATGATCAAATTGATCAAGTGATTAGGATTGATAGCATGTCAAGGATGTATGACATGGATTAAGGACATGTGACATTTAGTGGACATTATAAATGCCAAAGGATTGAAGTTGATTGAAAATATTGATTATTAAAACATCAACATACATTGTCAATGTTATTAAACTGATTGGATAATGTCATGATCTGATGCTGAGGGACAAAAAAAATCAATGATCGGATGATGAAAATGATAATTTGACCTAGTGTTGAGGGACATGGCAATGATAAGGTCATATTTGATGGATTTTCCAAGGCACTGAGGAACACAAAAATGCTTAGGGTTGGACAAATGATGATTTAATAGGGGTGTTTGGCATGATTTTGGGTTGATTAGAAAGGATTTTGATGATATTGAAATGGTTTAGGGTTGATTGGATAAGATAATGATGATGTTGAAATGATTTGAAGTTTACTCTAAATTTTTTGGATAAAACAAGAATTGATTTTGAATGATTTATGGTTGATTTGAATATGTCAAAATATGCTTGAATGATTGATCAAAATTAGAATTAGTTGGCCAAAAGATCAGAATTAGTGAGATGAGATAGTAGATGGAAACCTTTTTTGAGTGTCTATAATTTCATCAAGTATTTAACATTTTAGATCTGATAGAGTATCACAAAGAATGTGATGGAGATGAAGTTATCAAAGAGAAGTGGAGTTTCCAACATCTAGTTTAGCTACACAAGAGATTGAGGAGATATTGGATAGTAATGTTGGCAAAAGTAAAAGGAAATAAACTTATGAAGAGTACCTAGTCAAATGGAAAGGACGATTAGTAGTATTCATCATGGCTAGCAAGGGATGAGGTTAACCATCTTGGTTTTCCTCTAAACAACTGAGATGTGATAGGGTCACTTCTCAAATTACCTTAGGTGTCTGATGCTTGAGCATCCTGGGTGTAAGAGAAATCTGGTATCACCCAAAAATGTTTCCTTTTTATTTCTTGAATAAGGATTTTCTCACTATAGAGGTTTATTCTATGAAGGCTTTCCACTTAGTAAGTGAGTCATACAAGCTTGGAATATCCTAATTTTAGAGGTGGATGTTCATCTTAGATATATCAGCTTGCTAGTTGAGGCTCAATGCCATATCATGAGTATTTTTAAAGTTATTTCAAATTTTTGGTGTTGAATTTTGATATAAAAAATTTAGGCTCAATTTCAAAGGCCTTAGAGAACCTAGATGGGCTCCAAAATGGGGTTGATTGGAGCTTGCACTAGTCAAACCCTATAGATAAGAAGCTGCGGATTATAGAAAGTGGTTATGATAGAAAATCAGAGAAACTATTCAAAAGTTATGGCTTTTAAAAGTTGGGATGACCCAAATTTCCAAAATAAGTGTCAAAGGTGTATTAGGCTGACTCTATATGCAATTTTAGTTAGTCAGTCTCAGGGGTTAGGGTTTGATGTCTAGAAACTTCCCAGATGATGTAAAAATTCTTATTATTACAAATGTTTATACATTGCCTAGGACAACTCTAGCTGATAGTTTGTAGCTTGTAGATCTATGTTACAAATTATTGTAAGGAAGACTCCCATGTGGGTTTATATACGGTAATTCAAAATTTAGGATTCGAGAGATACAAATACATAGAGCACCATGAATACCTACATGCAAATAACCTATTACAGAAGAGCGGCAAAAAAAAAGAAAAAGACATAACTTAGAAATTACTCAAAAAGTGAGAGCAATAATATGATCCAAGTTATTGAAAAAAGAGTTACAAGATTCAACCTATAAATGTGAATGAAACCCTAAAGCCTTAAAAGCTAGGTTACACATTAATAATTAAATAAAATAATTAATTATTAACGCACCTAAGAGAAAGCTTAAGCACTAAAGAGTAATATCTTAACTAATTAAATAAATATGATTTAAGTAGTAATAAAACAAAATATTACTCTAACAACCCCCCTTAAGCTAAGTGCAGGGGGTGAGCTAACCTAGCACAACTATGAAAGCAGGAAATGGGTTCTGATCAAGTACCCAATACTAGGAAATCTTTATAAACTGGAGACAAAGGAGAAAACCTAGTGGGAAAAACTCCTCTCCAAAAAGAGATAGAAAAAAGAAAAAAAATGGCTCAGGAGATGACTCTCTCAAAACCATATGTACAACAAGACCCCCATGAGAGAGGGAAGATACACCAAAGCCCCCCCAAAATGATGGAAACCCTATAGAAATAATCAAACCAATGAAACTCCAATGTGGAAGAAACAAAGGCACAAAACAAGGAAACCCTTGAATGAGAGGTAAAACTAGAAGGCCTAACTTATGCTCAAAGGAGAAAACATGAGGATCCTAAAAGGGAATCCCCAATGTAGGTGGTGTGATAGGTGTGCTGACAATGTTATGAAAGAGGAGATGAATGTCCTTTGTAGATTCCTAAACAAGTGTACTTGGTGGCCCAATGAATGGAGCTAAAGGGTTAGGCAGTGCTGAAGAAGAATCCTACTAAAAAGACCTCAACAGGATGTAGTGTAGTAGCCAAAATAGTGATCTCAAGAACAATACAAAGGTTCAAGTGTCCTGACTGCACCACATGATGCTCTCGCAAAAGAGAAGAGTTGTGCTCTAACAATGGAGATGGTGTACCAAAGTTTGAGAAGGTGTAGAGGTGGGTGGTATGATCAATTTTTCCTTTAGCAATAAGGTCTCCTGTCACACTATCCTGAATAAAGACTGAATTTGCAGTAAAGTCAACTATCTTCCCTGATCCACTATGTGTAAATAGATAAATCAAGAGAAGGTTTAGAGATAGAGATGGAACATACAATACATCATTGAATATTCCATCCTGAATGCCTACTATACCTTTCACATAGACTATTAGTGTAGTGTTATTCCCCATGATAATATAAGGAATGGGAGAGGCCTAAATAGTAGAGAAGACCCCTTGAGAAGATGCCATATGGTGAGAAGCACTTGAATCTAGTATGTAAGGGACCTATGAAGGGGATGCAATGGATGCTTATAATGCATGAACCTATCCAAAATCATATCTAGATTACCCCTATGAGGTAGAAGAGGATGGAGAGGAAATAGTGCTCTTCAAAAGAAGAGCTTGCAAGTCTACAATCTATTTCTCATAGCCATCAAATCTCTTCTAAAAATAATGTGACTCATCATGAGGTCCCTTCTAACAATAGGAACATGTAGGGGTCTCAATATTTTGTTTCTCCTTCTTAGAGGAAGATGGTGGGCTAGTAGAGTGTTGAGAAGAGGAATTTGATATTTGCTTCGACGTCTAGTTCTGTGTACCTCAGGGTGTCTTGCCTAGCAATGCCTGTGACTGTGAACCTATGAATGAATCCATCTAAGTGAGATTAGAATACTCACAAGTCAACCTATGATAGAATCTCTCAAAAGAGGGCATAACATGTCGTGAACTTAGTGCATTCATAGTGGAGTAGAAGGTAGAAGTGAAAATTTGATAAGGATCTCAAGGCTTTGAGAGTATAAAAAAGATACACTCATCATCTAACTCCATCTTTCTAAAAGCCTGTAAAATAGAGTGAAGAGACTTGAACTTCATCAAGAAGTCCTCATTGTTGGTAAATGATTCAAGTACCAAAGAGGTGTACTCTGCATCTATCTATAGAACCATGAACTAATTTATTGTGCCAAATAAGGTGGAAAACTTGTTCCACATAGCCCTAGGTGTGGTCAAACCATCTAGCTGGAACAAAAAGCCATCTGAAATATTTGGTGCAATAATGCCATTGCCTCATCCATATTATTTCTCTTCATAAGAACCTCATAAGGCTACTGTAGAACTAGTGGAGCCGCATCAAGGCATGACCATAGCCCCTTAGCCATAAGCAATCTAGTCATTAGTCCTTCCCAAGTGTGGTAGTTGTGAGGTGTAAGGCAGGTGACAGAAGAGTCCACCATTGAGAGAAAATAGATAGAAGTAGAAGGATCTCTTTGAACTAAATGATAGAAAGAAAATTTGCACCCCCCACAAAATATTATAATATCTCCCGTACACTTCAAATAAGTATGAAAACACACAAAACAAAAAAAATCATATTCTCTAGATGTAGAGAGGAATGAAAATCAAAGTCTCCACTTTGACACTAGAAACAACTAATCAAATGACAAAGTTGGAAAATAAAGCTAGCATAGTTGAATCAAGCTCAAAAAGAGCATTCCAATGATATATGACACTTTGATTTTCGATACACTATACCAAATTTATGGCTAAAAAACCAATTGTACCTTTGAAAAAGGAGTTCTCTAGAAAAATATAGAGATGACAACAAAAGTGGCAACCATTTGCATGTTAGGGAAGTGTCACAGCTGATAGCTCATGGGTGGAGCACAAGTGGCACTACTAGGTGTAGGTGGCATGGGCTAGGTGCGGGTGGTGCACTAGCTATGCGTGGATGGTGCGGTGGTGGTATGGTTTGCCTGCTCCAAAAAAACCTTAAAATAAGTTTTTTTTTTTTGTTTTTTTTGGTTTATTTTTTAAATTTTTGTGTCATACGACATAACAGAGGGAAAAAAAATCTCCCAGAGGCTAGTGTGGCCAAAAATAGCAAATTTTATATGAAAATTGAATCTCTTGGGTCTTCTAAGCATGATGCAAGGTCCATTTGGGCCCAAAATGCTCAAAAAAAACTTGACCTCTAGATTGATGACAGAAAGCTTGAAAGAACTGCAATGCTTGCTTAAAAAAAACACTAGAATAGACAATGACAAGGGAGCTCTAATACCATGTAGGATTTGAGAGATACAAATCCACAGAGCACCAAGAATATCTACATGCAAATAACCCATTACAGGAGAGAGGGAAAACAAAATAAAAAGGCATAACTCAAAAATTACTCAAATATTGAGCAAAAATATGACCCAAGTTATTGAAAAAAGAATTACAAGGTTCAACCTATAAAGGTGAACAAAACCCTAAAGCCTAAAAAAGCTAGGCTGCACATTAATAATTAATAAAAGAAGTAATTATTAATGGACCTAAGAGAAAGCTTAAGCACTAAAGACTAATATCTTAACTAATTAAATCAATATGATTTAAGTAGTAAGCAAACTAAATATTACTCTAACACAAAATTTTGTAATTCTACATTTGTAGCAATATAAGAAGCCCATATTTTCTCACAAATTGTTGTTATTTATGTGTTTGTGGTATTAAGGGGAGCACTCTTCATGAGATATCAATCTAACTAGTCAAATATCAAATAATATCATAAGTATGCCAAATAAGTTTAGACTTATATAAGGTAATAAAAAAAAATCAATTGCAAAATTGTGTGCTAAGGCACATAATATGGTATAATAAATGTAACAATATAAGGATAGTTTGGTATGAAGAGATTATGGTAAAAAAAATGACACATCTAGAATAATTCTATGCATGCAAATTGTAAAATATATACATAACTCAAAATCCACCACTTGGTAGAGGCATCATACCATTTTCTGGAAGCTAGAAATAAGAAGAACCTACTTGATCATAGATGATGCACATGATCATATGAAGAAAATTTTCTTCCTAGCATGTAATTTAGAACTCTAAATTTTATAAAAAATTTTGGTTTCCAACAACCCTGAAATTGGATTAGACTCAATTGCATTGTAAAGGAAGTATAGGCATTTATTTGCATAATCATATGATGAAATCAATCTTATAATAAAGCTTGTTCCAACATGAGCTACTACTTAAATTATATGCCAATTACTTTACACAAAGGAAAAGACTAATCGATCCCACTTTAGCCCTAAAAATAAAAGAAGAATTGATGAAACTAATAGATGGTGGAATAATTAGAGCCATTAGACATTCCACTTTGGTTTCTAACTTAGTCACAATAAGGAAAATGAATGGTGATATATAAAATTATGTGTGGACTCAAAGAACCTTAATGTATCATAATTGAAGGATTATTAATCATTTCCAAATATGGAAGTAATATTATAGAAAGTGACAAGGAATGAGTTATTGTCTATGATGGATGAATTCTCTAGGTTAAAGTGAGAGGATGCAAAGCAAAATAGAGCTAGCTTTACAACACCATGGGGTACATATGTATATGTATCATTTTGGTATAACAAATGTTGGAGCTAGTTTTGAAGGGGCTATGTATGTTACATTAAGGAATCTCACTTCCCCAACACTCACCAGTGTATTCCATTTCAAAATTTCTTTAACATTTTAAGGATCCATCTTCAATCCTTCACCTGAAATAAAAAAATCAAAAGCTCCTTCATGAAATAACATTTCTTGATATTGATCAACAATTTTTTTTTTCAAATATCCACAATACTTTCCTAATATGCAATCAATGTTATTCCTTACTCTTACTAAAAATCAAAATATTATCTAGGTATGCAATTACAAATTTACCCAAGAATCATTCCAATACCCCATTCATCAACCTCACGAAAGTACTAGGCACATTAGTTAAACTAAAAAATATAATTAACCATTCTTACAAACCTTCTTTAGTCTTAAATGTAGTATTCTATACATCACCTTCTCTAATTTTAAAATGATGATAATAAATCCTCAAATCAATCTTAGTAAAGTACTTTTCTCTACTCAAATAGTAAATTATGTCATCCATTCTAGGAAAAATAAATCTATAACCTACTTTAATATTATTGATAGTGTTGGGACATTAAATTTTGCAACATTTAATGGTTCCAAATATATAACAAGAGAGAATTTTCATATGTAATCCTATCCAGTTCTCATGCTCAGACATGTTCTCCAGTGATTTCAAAGTTTATATTAGGTGACCAAGTCTCATATATGTATATTCTTAAATGGGAAATCACTTGGGTACACATCTTGGAACAATGTATTTAATTTAATTATGTTTTTCTGAGGATAATATTTCCTTCATTACTTTTAATTTCAAAATGGATTTTTTTTTTAAAAAGTGATCATCCATATATCCTATATTCATCATGTGTGGGTGCATCAAATGAAGATGTGTACAAAATCATCAAGATGATCTTGCTTTAGAGTTATTCTTGCAATCCAAACATATAAGTATCTTTCTAAATGCAAAGTAGTTTCTTTGAAAGTTATGCAATTTCAATATTGCTGAAATGTTAACTTTTAAATATATTTATATAGTTTGAATTGATTTTTTTCTCAAATAATACATTTAATCTTCTATAAATATATTAATTGGACTATAAGAAGATTTGAGAGCAATTAAATTAAATATAATTAAAATCATTTTAAAACTATTTGTATGATCTTCATAAGGAGTGCAAGTCTAATTCAATGGAGTCCATTTTAATGCTTTGAAACTTTATTTGTTGAATAAAAACTAAAATTCTTTATATATTTTTAATCTTTAATAAGGGATATAGTCAAAACAATGATGATCCTAATGCATGAAATTGATGATTATATGTATTATTATTGGATGGTGCATTGAAATATGATATTGTTATTATAGGAAGTTTGTTACTTCATAGGGGTTCCAAAGAATACTTTTTGAAGTAGAGATATAGGTTAATAAGGAGCTTGTAGATGATCTTGTAGATAGAACACTGATATGATTTAGGATAAGTTTTATGACTTAATCCTAACAATCAGATATAATTTCTTGATCCAGGTAATAAATGCATGGCTATGTTCCGTAAACCATTGAAATTATAGAGAAGAACATTAAGAACTGAAAACAACAACAATACACTGCTTCATTGTTTGGGACTGAAAACACGTCCTCTAGATTTTCTCTCTCCTCCTCAGCAATAAGTTATCCTTCTGGTTCCTTCCAAAGACTGAATAATCACAATAATTTTCATAATCTTCATGTTTTTGAAAATGGCCTCCTACCCCACTTTTTATACATAAAAATGGCCTAAAATAGGCTAAAACAAAATAATTTAATTATAGGCCCTTTAACAAATCTCCTTTTCGAAATAACCCCTTAGCCATTTAATAAATTTGGCTTTACATCAATTTTGGGCTTCAAAACAATAACAAAATAACCAGAAACCCTTATTTTATAATAAGTTTGGCAGATTTGTTATGCATATATAACAACTCTTCCTTTAATATTATATTATAAATAGCCCATTGGTTGGCTTTACTTTTAGGAGGGCAATGGTTAAGAGTTCAACTCCCATCAACTAATTCCTTTAATTCGAATTAAATAACCATTTTAATTTGAATTCAAATTTTTTCCCTCTCTTTAAGATTTCATGATGTCATGTTGATGTCATCAAAATTCACACTTTTACCTGAACTTCAAACCGTCATAACTTTCACATTCGATCTCTGTTTTTGATGAAACGAATGCCATTAGAAAGCTTTTGACGAGCTCTTTCATTTGAAATCCATTATCAACCAGTTTTGAGATGATTATTTTTTCACCTTTTTACAGCCTTTGGTCCAAGTTTGACTAAACTTTGACTAGTTGTAACTTTGTCATCTAAACTCCAATTTTTCCTATTCAAGTTGTGTTGGAGTCAAAATTGTGAGGACTTCAACATGGTATTGATTATTGAAGTTTTGGAGATACTTCAAATTTTAGTGAAAATATCCTCTAGATCAAACACATATTGAGAATCTTCCCAACTGGTAAATTGATGCACAAGTTGGATGTCTAGCAGGATAAAGTGAAAAGGGATGCTCAGGAATGTGATAATTATTTATAGGTGGTTTCTTAATGGAAGTAATCGAGTATCAATGGAATCAATATGTGGCATTAAGCGAATTCTTTGTGACTCTAAAATTGTAAAACACCTCTCCTTGGTCACCTTGTATATTTTATCATCATCACAATCATTTCTTTCCTTTCCTATAAGAATACTTGGAAGTCTTAGGTTAGATTGCATGTTATCTCGAGGATGGCAAAACAACAAAGAGATATCTTAGTTAGAAGATGATTAAATCCACAGGATCCCTATCTTTGATCTCCTGTCATGCACAAGGATATCAAGATCACATGTGGATCAAGATATTTCATAATGCAATATTTTGCAAAACTATATTGGAGAAGCCCTAAACCTAAATGCCTCTTTGCCAAACCACATGACATGCTCATATAGAGTCTTGAGAGTGCAAAAAAATAGTATTTTCATACTTTCAATTTAACTTCATATTATCTATAATGAGGGTATTACATTATTAAGAAAGGTTATTTCAATTTTTTATTGTTATTTGACTAAAAGGAAAAGAATAGAAGGAATTTTTTTAATTTATACAATTATTCTTTGACTTTTTATAATTATGAGAAAGCCTTTGTCAATATTTTAATATTTCAATAAATATATTTCGTATGTTAGTAAATTAATTTCCCATTTTTTGAATTGAGTATTATTAAAGAATTTTTTTTTTCTTATATATCCAAGATGAAATTTAAGTTTCCTTTTAACTTAAAAGCCATTAAATATATTTAGGGTAATGAAAATATTATTTGATATTGCCCTTAAATATATATACTTTCACATAATATTTAATCAAATAATTTTTTCAAATATAAAATGCTCGGATGAAATTTTTATGGAGGAAAGATTACAAATCTTTGCGGACAAGCCAAAATTAAAGGTAAGACTTTAATTTATTCCTTAAAGATAAATTGTCTCATTGAATTATTTTATGTGTGAGGTTTATTCATTAGATGATTAATATTGAAGAATCATAAAATCATTTTCCAAGAAAAACAAGAGGGAGATCAATTTTTTGACCAAAACCAAAGGGTGTGATCTTTCATTGAAGATAGTACCAAATTCTTGGATTAATTATTAATATTTGTATTGTAATATTTTGTATTCAGTTGTATTTTAGGTTTTAGTTAGGAAGTGTCGAGATGATCTAAAGCTTGTATGCATTATTTCATTATTTATAAAGGATTCCAAGATCATTCACAATAGATATAGTTACATAGTAAATACAATATTATAAAGATTATGAGATGCCGGTTGGATGATTATTGCGGTATGATTAGGTAATTCAACTAAGCATGACCCAATTTTACCTTCTTATTTTGAATCAATAAAAGAACTCTATTTTTTTTTGTCTCAATTTGGTAAATTAGTTTTTGAATTCTTGCATACTATATTTTCCTCTTCGATCCAAAACTATTGTTTGATAGATTAGACTTCACATACACTCAATCCTATCAAATATTGTAGGCTATGTGATGTTTGTCTAGTTGGTCTCCATCATAGGAGTCAAATTCCTTTAGACTAGGCTCCATGTTTTAAGTTCTTTGTCTAGTAGTTGATGGTGTGTGCAATCATCTCCATAAGAGTTTGATGATAAGTTCTTGCATGATTGAGTCCATTTTCCCAATTGGATCAAGGATTGGTATTTCTTGGTTAATTTGAGTCGATATGCAATCACAGTTTCTGTATTTTTTTTGCACCACTCATATGTATTTCATTCATCCAATCACACATATTTTCAATCATTCATTAAGTACTCTAAAGACATTCAGTCTTATACTTGTGATTTCTTCTTGGGAATTACTTGCCATCTCAAAAGCATCATCTAGAAAGCCTACAATATATCATTGTAATAGTTATTGTGAAGGTGCACCCACCTAGGTATTGTAGGGCCTGAAGAGTAAGGGCATTTGATTCTTAAAGGATCAAACCCGTCCATTGGCCAAATTATGTTCAATTTCTTGACATTGAGTAAGGAAGACTTGTAGAAATCACACCAAATTTTTGAGGAACCAATAGATAACTCTTTAATTAGTGCACATTCTCCATTTTCCATTCTTTATAGGTGTTAGTATTTTTGGTGCTGTCCAAGGATTTGAACGTTCTCTAATCAACCCTTTCTTTCACAATTCTTGCACTTGACTATTTAGTTCCATATTCTTTGCAAAAGTCATCAAGTGTGGTACCTTTTTTGACAAAATTGCTCCCATAAGTATATCCTTACAATTAATGAGGGTAATTCTATTGGAAGTTTAATTGGAAAACTAAGATACTTAAGGGGGGGGGGGGGGGGGGGGGGAGAGGGTGAATTAGGATCTATAAAACTTTTATCCTTCAAAAAAATTTACTGCATTCACCATATTGACCTTCTCATATCTAGTTTATGCATAACATAACTTATAAAATAAAATGTTGTAATAAATAGATCTAACTATCAATCAAACCCATAAAATGTAAACACTTGACACAAAATATTTAGTTACCTAAAAATCCTCCAAGGTGAAGGTAAAACTAGGGTGGGGATGATACCCATAAATCTTCACTACTACAATAACAAAGTTAATCTGTTAGGGTTACAATTTTGATCACTTCTGATGATCTACCCCATGAGGGGTCTACCTTGTTAAAGGCATTTAAGGTTGTTAGGACTTACTCTATTAAAGGATTTTACACTCACAATAAAGTAAGGACTCTTTTAGGAGATTTACAAAGGTTTGTTAAAACCAATCTCTTAAGAGATTTTCTTGATTCAATCTGTTAGAACTATCTATTTTGGGTACTCTAGATTGTGCCCAAACTAACAAAAAATGAGGGAGAAAATCCTTACTTGAACTTAGAATTAAAGATGGAGAAGTCAAAGGGACAAACCAAATTAATTGATATCTTTTACATTGCGAAGGGGAAGGTCCTTCCCAAGAAACCATGAAGCTCCTTACATGGAATCTTATGGGCCTAAACACCCCTAACAAAAAGTTCTTAATCAAGTGTGTCATATGCTCCCTTATCAATGATCTAATCCTTATTTAGGAGACTAAATTAGATTCAATAGATTGGAATTAGAGATATCCTTGGAAGTCCTACATAATGAGGTCGAAACCCCATAATTCAAGAGAGTAAGAGGTCATGTGGGAATGTGTGAGTGAATGCTAGAAAAGTTTTGGAAGGGGTGAGGAGACTTAGAGGAAGAACAACATTGTAGAATCAGTTGGTCAAGAATAGAGTATCAACACTATGAACAGAGATATATCAGATCAGGAAGGATCATATTAGATTGAATATAATAAGGATCTAGAATCAACAATTGAAGATTGTAAGTCATCAGGTCAACACATTCTACTATACTTTCTAGCCATTGTATTAGGAGAATGAAAATCCTATAATGATAGGTTGGCTTAACAACTATTTTGTAGAACCTTTAACAAGGTGTTAAATCCTTTAACAGGGTGACATTCCAAGTGAATGTTTTTAAATCCTTTAAACAAGTCACTTTTAACAGGGTGTATAGCCTTTAATAGGGTAGGCCTTTCACAGGGTAGACCATTGTTGATGGTCAAACTTTATAACCTTAAATAGTTACATATTGCTGCAGTGATAAGTTGTGGGTGTCATCCCCACCTCAGTTTTACCTTCTCATTTTGGAGGATTTCTGGGTGACCAAAATCTTGTGTTATCTATTTTCATGCATGTCTTTACTTTCATGTTGATTAGATGTATTAGATGCATGTAATTGATTTTAGGTAAATAATTTTAGTGGGTAAAGTTTGGTACTTTTGATTCACCACCCCCTCTAAGAAGTAAATCTTCCCACTTGTAAATTCCAACAATTGGTATTAGAGCTAAGTTCTCAAGGAGAAGCCTTATAGCTTGGAGGAAAAGATCTAGAAATGGAAGTCTACAAACTTGGAAAGATCATAGAGAACTAGGAAATTGAGATATATCTCATTCTACATTCTCTAGAAGAAGCCAGGGAAGAAGTGAGGAAATCCTTAAAGAGAAGAAGAGGGATTTCCATAGTTGAGAATGATATGTAGTACAAGGAGGTTGAAACCTCAAAAGTGTTTTCAAATGGAGATTCTAAGGAGTTTGATGTAGCAATAGCAGATCTAATGGAGAAGAATAGAGCTCAAGTAGAAGAGATCAAAACTCTCAAGGTTGAACAAGAATCACAAGCCATGATGCTCTGTGAAGTGACTAAATAGAAGAAAAGAGCCATTGAAGATAAGGATATGATAGAAGATGATAAGAGAAATCTTGCCAATAGATTAGAGGAAAAGTCAATTGAGCTTGCAAGAATTTCCAACATGCAGCTAGACACCCTAAGCCAGATGATGAATGCACATCATGAGCTAAATGTTAAGGACATTGAGATCTCCACATTGAAGATGCCAAATGAAAAACTAAAAAATGATTTGAGAAGAGAAAAAGAGATTACAAAGAGCTTCAAAAAACCTAAAAAAGAAATCAAGTACTTTGAATTTTTTTTGAAATCACCAAGATCTAGTAATGACACTTCAGGACTAGGATACACCAACACTAAAAAAGGAGAGTCATCCAAGACTACAGATGAAAAAGGTAGGAATACTAAACCTACTTGTCACTTTTGTGGTAAAAAAGAACATACCTCTAATGTGTGTAGTAGCAAGAATGCTAAACCTAAAAATATGGGTCATTGTCACAAGTGCAACAAGAAAGAACATCAAGCACATGACTGTAGGACTAGAACTATCAGAACACCAAGATTTGAAGGCCATTGCTACAATTGCAAGAAGTATGGACATAAAAATTTTGAGTGCAGATCAAAGCCTATGTGGACACCTAATCAACTAGCAAGGTCAAACAATCATGGACATCACTACAATTGGGAGTACAAAACTAGGCAAAGCTATCACTACTATCAAGAATATGGGCATATACCTTAAAATTGCATAAGAACACATTTTAGTGGAAACTATAGTAGATGGTTGAGCCAAACTAAATACTTTAGTTGTTTGAAGACTGGTCACATCAGCAAGAATTTCCCAACAAGATTAAAGGCACCTAACTCAGAGTTCAACAAAGGAAAAGGGAAGATAGATGTTGAACACATCAGAGGAGAAATGAATAAAACCTAGAAGAAGAAAGATGGAGGTAGCACATCTAATGGAGGGATCACTTCACCCAAAAGGTCAAGTGGTCACACTACATCCAACTAAGAAAAAGAAGGTATGTGAAATTGATATACAAAGCTTTATCATTCATTAGTTCCAAGATAATTAAGTACTAAAAAGGAGAGATCAACACGAATAGAGATGCAAAGTTCAAATTTCAAGTTTTTACAAGTGTTATTGAGTTTCCTTCAGAAGTCGAATAAAATCCTAGTACATGCTGAGTTGTCTACCAAAGACAGTAAAAGCTGAGTGATTAGTTGTAGCCAAGTTAGTCATGGAAGCTGAGTAAGGGAAACTCCAGTGTATGCTGAGTTTTGAAAAACCAATGGAAGTTGAGTAAAGTAGAATCACTTGAGAAGCTGACTGGACAACTGTAAATGCACTAAGCATTAAATGCTATAAAACAAGGGTGTATGTTCACATTTTGAATCACTTTTCACCATCACGAGCAAAGAGTGAAAGATGAGAAGAGCGTAGAATAATTTCCAAGTAGAGTTTCAAGCATTTGAGTAGATTTCAACGTAGATTCAACACAGTTTCAATGATTCAAGGTATTTATACTTGTGCCCAGCTACACAATTTCAAAATTTCTTTGTGTTGAAACCCTAGATTGCACAAATGGCCTCTAGTTCTAGAAAACCCCAAGAAAAAAAGTCATTTGAACTCTAGTTAGTTTCGAATAATGTCAAACAACTCGATTTCAGACCTATCCCTAAAGTTGTGTATAAAAATGACCCAGCTGGAGCTCTATCCATAATTCCTCCTAAGCTAGTAATGGTTCAAGATGTTAGGAGATGCTATAACTACAAAATAGGTGCTATTGGAGACATGGAAATTAGGGAGGCATATGATAGACTGTGCAAGAATGGAGTCTTGAAAGAGGAGTACCAAATTATTAAGAAGAAGGGCTTAACCCATGCCTTAGATTTCCCTACTGTTATTAAGACTGACTAAATTAGAATTATACTCAATAGGATACATGATGGTAACTTGTGGTTAGAAGATGGGCCAATTAAAATATCAAAAAGGATTATTCATAGGGTAATAGGGTATCCAACCCTAGATCAGCCTAAAACCCTAAGGAGTGACTCCAAAGAAGCTATTGAGAAGAATACTGGAGCCAAGTGGAACAAGAGAGGCATGACCATTGATACTATTAAGGATCCTCTTATTGATTTTACTGTTAGAGTCATATCCCACAAATTCTACCAATCTAGCAGAATCAACAGTGTTCCTTGTATTATAGTAGATGTTAGCTACAAACTTGTCAAAAAGGATCATACTTATGATCTAGGTGAACTGCAACTATAATAGATTAATGAGAATTTGGGAGCTATAAGAAGAAAAAAGGGAGCTCAATGTAAATTTGAAGCAATTTTGATATGTACATTATTTTATGTACAGAATAAATTTCCATCTTTTGGAAATGTTAGATGGAAGACGAACAGGTCCATAGTAGCCCAGGTGAATGGATTTATTGAACAAATGGGAGCCAATTTTGAGACACTCATGACCAGCTACTTTGAAGATTTCAAGAAATCAATGAAATAGAGACTTAGGATTCTAGTCTCACTTGTGGAGTAGTATATAAATGATATCTATTTTCTTGTTGACATTGATTACACCTACATCCAAGCGGCCATACCAAGGGTAAGATGGCTTAGACCACTTGGATATGAGATAAATATTGATGAAGCATCTGCAACAATTACAAAATTTCTAGTAGAGGAAGTAGATAAGAGTTCCCCACACTTTGGCACATATGATGTTGTCAAGTCCAAAGTAGATATCAAATTGAAGACTACTTCTACATTGAAGAAAAAGGATAAATTAGTAAAGAAGCTCAAGGCCAAATTTGGTGAAGGCTCAATAGAGGCAAAAGAAGAAGAAGAAGAAGAAGAAGAAGAAGAAGAATAGGGGCAAGGACCACTAGCACTAACCCAAGGCATGGGTGAAGATGTCAAAGAACAAGAAAGAGTTGAGGAAGAAGAGGAAGTACCTAAAGTAGAGCCTAAGAAGAGGAAAGCACAAAAGTAGCCTACAACACAACCTAAAGGCAAGAAGAAAATAGCTAAGCCAAGCCCAACAAAGCCTAATACAAGGGAAGATACAAGGGCTACAACAAAGGTAGCCAAGGAACAAGAAAAGAAAAAAGCCACAGAGAAAGGAGGGCCAAAAAAGAAGAAACAAAGGAGAAAATATGTGGCACCTCCAAAGTTAGATGAAGAGAGGATAGAGTCAGATGACAATGGACAATTCAGAGTGGTAAGTCACACCACTAAATTAGATTTAGAGAATATTTGTGACAATATTAGGGATAATGAAGACTTATCAAGACTTGAAAGCATTAATTTCAATAAGTTGACAAGAGAGGAGAAAAACACAGTGGAAGAATTAGTTTACATTATGATGAAAAATTTCAAGAATACTCCACTTGAACTAGATAATACTATGCCTAGGGAATTATATTCCATTATAGAAACTAAATGACATTATTGCCTAAATATGGAGAAGGAAATAAGGGAGTAAACATTGGCTTGTGTGATGCTTGAACTCACAAAAGGTCAAATAAGTAAGACAAGTAAGAAACATGGGAGCAAATTTGCACCCAAATACAGAGCATTCAGTATTTTGCAAAATAAAATTGAAGATATTGTGAAAAAGTCCACTCTCATTTAGAAAGTAATTTATGGCCTCGAGAGAGTTAAGGAAGAACAAGAAGATCCCTTTGAGGGAAGGAACAATAAAGATAATGAAGAAGAAAATGACAAGGAAGAAGGAGAGAAAGAAAAGATGGATGTTGCAGTGGAGAGGGAAAGACAAAAAGATGACATGATACAACAACAAATAGATCAAAGTGTGCAAGACACACAAATGCCACCACCTAGCCCTCTACATGTAACATCCACACCTATAGAGATAGTAATTGTGAAGGATGTCCTTGACACCTCTAGTCAAAATATCAACCCATTGACTGCAGAGGATCTTAGAAAGATCCTTTACCATACTACTTTGCAATAACAACTATGTATCAATCTAGTCTTGGTGATTGTAGAGGAACTACAAAAGGTAGTAGCTGAGATTACAAAGGAGAAGGTGAATCCACAAGAACCACCTTCACATACTCCAATAGATACAAGTGGACAATCACAAGAGCAAGTAACACAAGATGCATCTATTAGGGTTGACACCACAGTCACAGTGACTTCAATTACTAAGAAGAAAACAAAGGAGAAAACATGATAGAAGGATATCTCTATTCCTACAACACAAATTCAAGGTGCACCTCCTTAGATTACAATCATTGATCAAGGTAGAGTTGAAGAGAACAAGGAAGAAATCCCTAAGGAGAAAGAACAAGAAGCAATACAAACATTGGTTAATTTGCCTACAATAGGGACTCCCATTGGAACAACACAACAGTCAAGCACTAATGCAGTACCATTACAAATATCAACACTATGCTTGAGCTCTACCAAGGTAGCCAGGGTACTTCACTATGGAGACCCTGCACTTGATGAAGAGAGAGTCATTCCAAGCTATGACTATAAAACAATGAACACAGAGTAGATCAATGAAGTGCAAGAGGCACTAGAGAAGAAGAAGAAGCAAGAGATACTCAGGAATGAGTATAGGCAAAGGAAGACATCATAGAAATTAGGGACATCTTTCTAGATGCTTTCAACTTGCAAGTACCTAATGAGACAAAGCCCATAATGGAAAAATTATCCAACATAGTGGACCAGGTATAGAATGAAGACCTAGACACCAATGATAAATTGCTTAAATGGTTTGAAAAGAAATTCTAGATGAAGGTAAATGAGAAAATGTCTAGTGAAATAACACTTTCTCAAGTAGAACTAGCAAAGAAGATAGAGAAGGTGAAAGTAGTACTCGAGAATATATTCTCACTGTACTCTAAATTGAGTGATTCCTCATACTTCACACAAGAGACTAGTTAGAGGATATTGAGCTTGTAGAGAAACCTCAAAGTATCTAGCATGTAGCTACCAAAGGATCTAGCTCAAAGTGATAAGCATATTGCTACAACACTTCACACACAAAAGGAATAAGCTGTACTCATAGTAGATGAGGTAGACACCAAGCCCAAGCTAATACAAATCTAGTCTACCTTAACCCCTCACATGGAAGTTTTGCACAAAGAAATGGCCTAAGTAGAGAATTTCTTGAAGAAATATCCCAATCTTTCTACATTGGAAGACCTAGTACACCTTGCAGTAGAGATAACCATCTAGCTCAAAGCACTAGAAATTGCATTAGACAATTGGGATGCTGCTCTGAAGATCATTATGGAAGTAAACAAATATTTTTTGGCTAAGTATTCAATTCATTCATAGAACCCTTTTACATGAGTTTCAAAAAGGGGGAGATAATAAAATTTTGAGTTTTGAGGAGAGATAAGGAGATAAAGCCAAAATGATACAAAAACTGCAAGGGAAGATGTGTGAAAGGGGGAGTAAAAATAGAGTAGATAGAAATAGAGAAAACAAGGGAAGGAATGACAAGGCAGAGATAAAGAGTATCAAAATAATCAACATGAGACAAATCCAACATAAGGAGTTTTGGATATAGAAATGACACATAAGCTTACGGGGAGTTACAAGTTTTGAGGTATATAGTCTTCTACAAAATTTTGAACAAGTTTTTGAAGTTTTGTACATATGCTAAACAAGATGTATATTGTACTCATAGAGATTAGATTAATAATGCTTAGTTAAGTGTTTTTGACACTCATGTCAAAGGGGGAGATTGTTGGTCTTATATTGGTTTTGACAATTGAGTGTCAATACACCTAAGAAATTTCTAAGATGATGTTGAGTATAATATAGATGCTAAGCTAGAAATTCAATAGGTGCCAAGTTATTCAAGTGCCGAGCAAGTTTCAAGTGTCAAGTGACAATTGATGTCGAGCAAGTATATGTGCCAAGAAAAGTATAGGAGCTGAGCAAGATAGAGTTACTATAGGAGTCAAGCAAGATAGAAATTCTATATGTGTTGAGCATTAGCAATTAGTAAGTGCCGAGTAACACAGAATCAACATATGAGTTTGTGCCTTTACAAACTTAGATGTAAACCATTTTTGAGCCAACTTAAGATGAATCTCGAAGGATCTAAAAGATAAGATCAAATCTATTACATTCCCTATGTAATCAGCATGCAACCAATTAGAAAAATGGAGAGAGCATGCAACCAATCAAAAAATATGGAAAAATTTGAGTGGGAAAGATGGATGAATCTTGATCATAGATTCATATCTAACCCTAAGTCTCAAAGAATTTATAAGGAGGTCAAAACCCCATAATTCAAGAGAGCTAGAGGTCATGTGGGAATGCATGAGTGAATGCTAGTGAAGTTTTGGAAGGGGTGAGAAGACTTAGAGGAAGAACATCATTTTAGAATTAGTTGGTCAAGAATAGAGTATCAACACTTCAAATAGAGATATATTAGATTAGGAAGGATCATATCAAATTGAATAGAACAAGGATCTAGAATCAGTAGTTGAAGATTGTAAGTCATCAGGTGAACACATTCTACTATACTTTCTAGCCATTGTATTAGGAGAATGAAAATCCTATGATGATAGGTTGGCTTAACAAATATTTTGTAAAACTTTTAACAAGGTGTTAAATCCATTAACAGGGTGACATTCCAAGTGAATTTTTGTAAATCCTTTAGATAGCTCACTATAGTGTGTAAAGCCTTTCATAGGGTAGACCATTGTTGATGGTCAAACTTTGTAAACTTAACTAGTTACATATTGCTGTAGTGATAAGTTGTGGGTGTCATCCCACCCCTATTTTACCTTCTCATTTTGGAGGGTTTCTAGGTGACCAAAATCTTGTGTTATCTATTTTCATGCATGTCTTTACTTTCATGTTGATTAGATGTATTAGATGCATGTAATTGATTTCATCTAAATAATTTTAGAGGGTAAAGTTTGGTACTTCTGATTCACCCCCCTTCTCAGAAGTAAATCTTCCCACTTGTAAATTCCAACATCCTTGACCTTCTTTCCTTTAATTTTCTTTGGAGTGCTATTGCTCAACACTTCTAGAGTAAGAGTAGGTGATGGGATGTCACCATTGACCTTTCTTAAGCTTTAGTGATTGGAAAAACAATAGTAGCACTTGACACTACACCCTTTTTTAGTATTTCTATTTCTCTAGTCTCCTTATTTCCCTCATCTCGAGGTCCTGAAAAATGTGGTCCTTGTCCTATAGTTTAAGTTTCTACATTTGTTTCCTTGACCATTCTTTCTTTTCCTTGTCTAGTTCCTCAACTTCTAAGGTCTTTTTCTATTCAACAATAAAAGTGTCAGGTGTGGTGGCATAGATAGGAGATATGTTGCCTTGTGGGATTAACACACCTAAGCTTTCTTCATCACTTTGATCATCCTCAATAGTCACTGTGTCCACTAATTTTTCTTGTTCAACTTCTTTAGTAGTTAATCCAAAAATGCTCTTCCATAACAACTCATTTTGTTGTACAACAACCTCAATCTTATTTTATAAAATCATAAATATTTTGAATTTACAAATAAATTGGTTCCTATGCTTTTCCAAAAGTGTTTTCTTTTGTTTATTTGACAAATCATGGATAATCTTGGCTAGTGTGCCATCTCTTATTTGTTTCTGTACTTTTGATGTTTTTTCCCATCTTCTATCTAATCTATTATATAAATCACTTGGAATTTTATTTTCCAATTCAATTGGAGCCAATTTATTAGTAGCCATCATATCTATAATGCCCTCCTCTACCTTAATTCTATCGTCATTTCTCAATGTATCATACTTCATAAATCTAAAATTTGATAACCCTGTAGATTTTTTGATGTTGGCACATACCTCATCTATATTTCTTATCTTTGTAGGTACAATGAGTTAGTGATTTTTAGGTTCATTAAGCTTGGTATTCTTTGCATATTCCTCTTCACTATCTTTCTTCTTTTCTAGCATTATCCTCTTTGTCTAGATTTTAGTGTCTGGCACTTTCCTTTTCTCTATACTAGTGCCACTAGGTTTGGTGATTTTAACCACTCCTTTCTTCACTGGTGGCTTGAAACTTACAACTATTACTACCCTAGTCCTTGGTCCTTGTGGTGTAGGAGGAGAGAGGGTCTTAGGTGTTGTCTTATCCACAACCTTTATCACCTTAGGCTTTTTAATTTTCACTATCTTAGCCTTCTTTGTTGGTGGGGAAACTAGTGATATGAATTTTCCATTTTTCTCTTCACTACCTTCCTCTTCCTCATCACCACTGCCATTTTCTTCATCTTCTCCTAGACCTTGAGTTATCATCAAAGGTTCTTTTCCTTTTTCCTATTTTCCTAGTTTACCTTCTAGGTCTTTAATCATTCTCTTTTTCTTCTTATCTATAGAAGAAATCTTGATATCAATTTTTATTCTAGCCTTGCTTCTTCAAACTTTCCAAAGGGCTCTTCCTCTACATCAATTTATTCCTTAAGTAGTGCAATAGTTCTTGCACTAACATTATTATCTTCAATCTCATAATCAAAGGGCTTAAGCTATTCTTTCCTAGGCCTAACTGCCTAAAAAAATGTATTATCTGTATCTACCAAAAAACATACATCATTATAATGTTTCATCACTAATGACGTAGGGATCCTTATTCTCTTTTTCATCTTTTTTTTTGAATTCCTCAAAATACTTATCCATAATACTTTCCAAATTTTCTCCCAACTACATTATGTATTCACTGATTTATTTTGTAACTAGTTTTCCTTTCTCCCAAATAATATTTCCAATATTAGGAAAATAATGGAAAATACACATTACTAATGTTCCAAATGTACAGATAGAATTCTTCACCTTCCTAATTGATGTTATGTTATCTACTAATTGTGACCTATACAACTTGACAAGATCATATTCATGATCCTTCATTACATTATTCCATGCTTGGTCAATTGCCATACGAGGTTTTCTATTTAGTGTACTCGAGTGATAAAACTAATGAGAGATGACTCTCGCTACAAACTCAATAATTCAATTAGTAATGGTTAAAATTGAAATCCTCATCCATTCTACTCAGCTTTAGAATTAGCCTCAATTTATTCTCTATTTAGGCACTGCATAGTTCTCTTCTTATCCATTTTTGGGTATCCAATTACATTGTGAATTACTTCTTCAAAATTGCAATTGGTCCATTCTCTAACCACAACTTCATGTCATGAATTCTACTCAGCACAATTTTGATACATTCAATCTTAAATATTTCTTAGAAAATATAGGGCACGAGTTAACCCTTTCCTTTCAAAATTTTTAAATTCATCCTTTAGTATACCTTCATCCACTAGTACATTTGGGGGTATTTTTGACATCGATTTCCTATGACAGGCCAATTTGGTGTCAAATTCATTTTTAAAAATTTGATCCCGATAATGTCAAAAGTTCAATTAAAGTTAAGTTTAGTGTTGAACTTTTGACATTGTTAGGGATATAAACAAAAAAAAGAAAAATGAATTTTCATTTCATATCATGCAGAAAAGTGCGGTGACCAATTAAGAGATTTTTAGTGCCATCAAGGTAAGGTTGATGGATTCATTTTCATTATCTATGTCATCTATTGTTTGGAACTTTCTTTCAAGGTAAAGTCTGGTCCTCTTCTATTTGCTTGCTTCATTTCAACGTAAGGGTTGAAGGTATTTTTCATTTTAACTGTAACAGTTCAAGTTAATTTTTGTTTTGTATAATTTTAGGATTAAAGGTAATTTTTACAGTGGCCATTGATTATGGTGATACATACATTGTCCATATTGCCCAATTTCTTGATTAGATTCTATAAAGACCTAGCTATCTAAGATTTACTGAACCAAAAATGTGCCATTAAGTGTGATAATAAAATGGGTTTCATTTGTGACTTTCTTTTGCATCTTCATTATATTTGAAAGTTTTAATTGATTGAACCTATTAGACTGTAGAGATTGGTTCTAATTTGGATGCTTCCCAATCTATATGTTAAACCATAGGAGTACCATCATCCTCTTTATCCTTTGCATATCTATCATTGCTTCATTTCCAACATTGACTTGTTCTATATCCATTCTTCTCTTTATTTCATTTTGGTTATTGTGTTTCCATCTTCCATTCATGATCCCTCTTCATGATAAATATTTGTATTGGGAATCACAGAGATGGATATTTTTTTGGATAATGATTTATTTTAGAATCTTCAAGGATGTTTTCTATTTAGATATTTGTAATGGATGTATTTGAAGTTCTCTTGTTCACATTAATAAAGGAAGAAAATCTTGTTGTTATGGGTTTTGATGTTGATGCGACCATTATTTGAAATTTTTTTAGCCCTGAAACTCATTAATTTCATCTATTTCCTCCATAAGATGCATACCTAATCATTTTCTTGAATCAAATTTGAAAGTCATCTTGGAATTCTACTATAGCATCTTTAGATTTACAATTATGAGCTATTTAACCATTGGGAGAAATCTAATCTTAATTTCTACCAATTTTGACTCCAAATTATGCAATTTTGCATTAGAATAATTTCATGCTATTTCATATATCATTCTAGGCTAAGCCCCAATCCATCCTCCTTGTGACTTGAGATTTGGTGTATTTTCAATAGAAGCAACAATGTGATCATTCAATGCTATAAATTTTCTTTATACTATTTTCAATTAATTTCAAAATCTCTATAGAATTTAGTTCCAGCAATAAGCACATCTATATCTACTGAGACAAATTTTCATTTTATAAGTAGTTAGACAAATTTTCAGTTTATAAGTAGTTCAAGAACAACTCCTTGTATAATACATTAAGCAAGTCCTTCAGCAATTGAAATTTTTCCAACACCGGGCTCACCATTAGTGATGAATTTATTTATGTTCTTTGTGAAAGAATCTTTCCAAAGCTCCATATTCTTTCTCAAGATTTCGGATAGTATGTCTTTATGAGATCAAATGACATCAATGATTTCCCATTTTCAACTTTCCAACATGATAAATGGAGGACCTGACTTTTGAAAAAAACTAAGGCTTCATCTTGCCTCGAATAATTCCATTGAATCATACGCAAAATGGTGAATGTATCTTCCCACTCATTGTGGAAGTTGAATAGTCTCTTCCCAAGTTTCTCATATCACTTCCCTCTATTATTGCTCTGACTCAATAGATTCCTTATTACACATTCATAACATTTAGACTAAAATTACAATCATGTTTCTTGTTTAGATAAAAGGTAATCATATATCTCCTTCGATAAAAAAAATCACAAATAACAATAGGCCATATATAATTTCTCAAACCATGAATGATAGTGTGAAGGTAACTGCTACTTTCCATCATGAACATAGAAATTAAAAAGCAAGAACCATCAAATTCCATATCCCTTCATGATTCTTGGTGCTTCCTATCATTAACGTCTATGCCTTCCAACATTCATTCACTTACCTGTTTGACTTTCATCCATGATTCCTTTGTATGATTCCAATATTTTAGTTCCTAAATTTTCATTTGAAAGGAAATTTAGTTAAATAAGTTGATAAAATTGCATATACAGATGTATGTATGTGTATATACATGTATGTATGTATATATCTATGTATGTATGCATAAATGTATGTATGTATATATGTATGTATGTATATATTATGGTGGGATGAAGATTGAGTCAGCAAGAGTAAGGATTTTCCCACCAAAAGGATTGCTATTTCATTCCAAATCTGTACAGTAATCAATTCCAACCCCAAACTAGGTTAAAGATAATCAATTTATAGGTCACAACTCTTGAACTTACAATTTCATCCTTCCATATTCGATCAAAATAATGATTTGACTATTGCACTTCCAAATTGCAAGAAAAAATGTAAAAAGTTGCATGACAATTTTCATTGAATTTTTTGCAATTTATACAAGTTTTATACGAGCTTCAAATAAAAGAATCCACATGCCTTCAAAACTATACCACAATATGCAAAAAGATTATAAAACATAAAAATGGAGATTTTTGGTCAACTCTTAATGTTTGACCAATCATTGACCAACCTTTGACTTTCCTATAACCTTATTACAACATGTAAACAACTTGCTTAAATGCATGTTTGAGATTGTCTAAACTATCTTGTGTCAACTTGGACACTTATTGATCACCTTATATACTATTCTATATGGTGTTTGACCATCTTATTTAGGACTTAGGGCCCTGCACCAAGATCTAGGATTTCGTTGTCATGCCCTTTTGATTGATGTATATGTATGTATGTATGTATACGTATATATGTATACATATATATATGTATATGTATATATATGTGTGTATATGTATGTATGTATGTATGGATGTAGTAAATAATAAAACTCACTCAAAAGGTAGCATGGCCACAAGCTTTTAAACATAACTATATAAGGAATGAGTTAGTATGTATACAAGTCAATTAGTCTAGTTGTTAATTAGCTGGGTCAATTACAAATTCCTATAGAACTATCACCAAATTAAGTACAATAAAATGAACAATCGGTTATTCCCATCTAGCATTAACTTGACTGGTCTATTTAGACCCATAGAAGATTGTCACAATCTTTAAAACATAACTATGTAAGGAGTGAGTTAGGACATATATAGGTTGACCTTACATTAACTGCAAACTACAACACAAAGGTTGCACTAGGGTATTACAGGATTGTAATTATACAAAACCGCTTGATTCACCTTAGTGGGTGTATGATGGGGAAGAGTTGTTTTAGGTGAGTAAAGCTCACCAATGGTTATAGGAATAAAACTACAACAAAATAATAAGAAACTACAACTATATATTCATTAGAGTGAGTAGTTCAAGGGTGTTGATCCTATGTATACAGGTATGTAGACAACTTGGTAGGCAGAGTATGCATCTAGTGTGTAGACACCTTGGACATGGTTAGGTAGCCTTGGACATAGTTAGATAGCATGGATCATTACAATGTGGTATGCACTTTCTTCGGCCTTACCTCATGGATATAATAGTTTAAAAGCTTTCTACCAAGTTGAATGAAGTCTAGAATCAATGCTAATGCTATATTTTTCAAAATCAATGCCAACATTTATATTGTATAATTCATTTAATTTGTTTAGATGCCACCTATGCTGAAGAGATAGTAATATTTCATTATTTAATTATTGTCAATTATATACAACACACTACTAATGCTTGTATGTTTTTATTTGTTATAATTTTATAGCCCAAATATTTTCTTCTAAAGAAAGTCCAGGCCTAACAATATGGACCTAGAATAAAATAAGATGACAATTGCTAGATTGTGGTCTCAGTTCAAAAGAGATGGTTATGAAAAATGTTATTTTCCTTGTAAAAAATTTAAGGGCTTAATGAATCAAAGAATTCTAATCACAATAATTTATAGACATTGTAGGTAACATTATCACATTGAAAGGGGAAAGGATTTTCATCCTTTGGTGAATGTGAATTTTGAATTGGTGGAACATGGAGGTGTGAATATCAAAGCAAAAGGTAATTCTCCCATAGAAGAAGATTATCATGAGGGAGAGAACACAATTGAAGATGTTATTGGTATAATAGATAATGTGCCAGAGAACATGATTAAAGAAGATGTTACTAGTGCAACTGATGGATATGACGAAGATGATGATAGTTGTGCATCTAATGATGATGATTAAGAGAACCTTGATATACCTATAATTGAAAAGGCATACAAGCCCTTGTACCAAGGCTCCCAAACAACACTTCTCTCCACTATATTATTGTTGGTAAACTTCAAGGTTATGAATCCAGTATATCCAATATAGAAATCTCATGTATGCTACGGTATAATGTCATTTTTGTCATTTTCTATGTTAGTGTACCATTAATGTTCTTTATATTAATATCAATGGGTTTCCATAGGTTGATAGGTGAGTGTTTGTTAGCACCATCAAACATTCTACATCGCTCTTACCAAAAATTGTTGAACATTATGAAAGATATTGGAATGGAGTATCAAACAATACATGCATGTCCCAACGATCATATTATATATAATAAAAAATATGAATTTGCAATAGAATACCTTGATTATCACATTAGTAGATATCGATTAGATAAAATAATGAAAAAAGTGCCTAACAAGGTTCTTCGATACATTTCCATTATTCCATGTCTGCAATGATTATTTAAGTGTACTAGCTTGGCACAATTTAAGGATTACCATGCACACAATAAAAGTCAAGATGACATTATGTGAATGCTTGTATATGGTTATGCATTTAAGGACATAGAAGATAGGTGGCCAGTATTTAAACAAGAAATTCATAATTTGAAGCTTTCATTGGTAGCAGATAATGCCAATCTATTTGGTGAGATGAGATCTATTTACTCAGTCTAGCCTATTTTTGTTATTAACAATAACATTCGTCCTTGGATGTCCGTAAAGAGGGAGCACATAATGTTGGCAATGAGTGTATTGGGTATTTAACAATAACATTCCTCCTTGGATGTCTGTAAAGAGGGAGCACATAATGTTGGCAATGACTGTACTAGGTATTTTTCCATTTAATAGTCATGTAAATTAATTTATAAACACAATATAGAAATGACTATAATAATTATGTTTTGTTTATGTTCATTCAACTAGGTATGTACCAAGTGGAAGATATGAATGTATATATTGAGCCCTTTATTGATGAGTTGTTGGAGTTATGGAATGGTATCACTATGTATGAGATCTCTAGACCAATTGGTGAAAGACAATTTCAATTTTGTGCAATTCTTGTATGGACTATACATGATGCCCTTGGACTAACACATTTTTGTGGTATGTAAAATTGTTAACGCATATTTTTCATTGTATGTTTAAGTTATGTGTGATAATTGTAAATATAAATCTTATAGTACACATGTTATCCAATTATACATGATCTTGTAGGTCTTTAGAAAAAGGAAAAATTTGCATGTCCAATTTTTGGTCCAAAGATGAAATCTCGCCATTCAAAAAGTTTAGGAAAGCAGGTGTTTGATGAGCATAGACAATTTCTCGAAAAAAATCATAAGTATCGAATTACCAAGAAACATATTTTCAATGGGAAAGAAGAGACAACATCAAAGCCATGAAGAATGACACCTCATATGTGGAAGTTGGAATACAATAGAATGAATCATTGAGGTATTGTCATTCCACTTGATGCAAGTTTTTGTATGAAATTTAAATTTGGATATTGTCTTTTGTTTACTAATGATATAATTGATGTTTGTGAATTTCGTCAAGGCATCGATGAGAAACTTCCAAAAGGACTTAAAAGCTATCCTAGAAAATTTAATAGGTTTTCATACTATGAGCACCTCCTAATCATGCATTTGTTTGATGCTATGCATATTGGATGGAAGGCATGACAACAAAAAATTGGTGAAAATTTTCAATGACATTGATGAATCCAATCATGCATTGAAGTTTTTCATTGAATCAAAAAGAGATGGAAACCAAATTAATATGAGTGTCATTCCTTGGTTATTAATGCAACAACAAGCTAATGCCATTTATGAAGCCATAAAAAAAATTCTCACAGGGTTTGTTGCAAACATAAGTAGTCTCATATCAAAGAAAGGTAATTTTGGGTTAGGGTTGAAAATGCATGATTGGCATACCTTTGTCAAGGTAAGTCATGTTCTTCTCTATGTACAATAAATTTATAAAACATCATTTACTTTTGATTTTTTTATTTTATAATATATTGAAAAGATCATTTTATTATTATTACAGTACATTCTACCTCCATCTCTCCCACACAACTTTGACAACATGAGTGTCAAATATGTTATATATGATCTTGGGATATACATGAGGTTAGAATTGTTATTTGTTAGATTTCTTGTATAGAAGTGTTATTAGTCTCGTTAATATATTTTTGTGTGATAAATATCTTCTAGGTGGTTGTCATATAAAGAAATTGATAAAAAAGACATGAAGAAATGGAAGATAAAAATTCCTAAGCTTTTTTATGAGATGCAAAAGTGTCTACCTTCAACCTTTTTTCAATGCACAAGAACACTACCTCATACATCTAGTTGAGGAGATTGAATTGTGTGGACCTATGCCAACTAGGTCAATGTCGATGGTTGAGATGCACTTAAATTTTTTGAAGGGCTTGGTTTGATAGAGAGCACATCCTGAGGGTTCCATGGTCGAGGGATATATGGTCTACCAGAGCATGGTTTACATTAGTGAATATCTTCCCAAATTTGCATCAAAGATCCATGTAGATCACATTTGGGATCCCAACTCCAATAATAGATTCGAAGGGGAGTACTTGATGGGGAAAGTTAGATTGAGGAAGTGAGAGGTAATTATAAGATGTTATTGTAGTTAATTAATTCTTATCCATCATCAATATCCGTTGTTTCTAATTGGTCTATTTATTTTATATAGTTTATCATGAGTGAGATGTACTTCATTTGTAAATTGCAAAAAATCTTGATTGGATGATGCTATGGATTGAACAATATCAAAAAAATAGTCGCTCATTAACATGGAAATGTATTGCTTCATTGGTTAAAGAAGCTCATCATAATGGAGATCCCAATGTTACACCAAAGGTAATTGATCTAGCAAATGCTTTAAGAGGTGGAAAGGTATGCATAAGTTAATCTATCATGACCCATTTGATTAATATAAAATCAAGGACGAATGCATACTTTTGACATGTTTGAAAAATATCAGGTCAAGCATGACATAGCTATGTACTAAAATGGCCAGAAATTTTGCATAAAAAAGGTGGACGAGACTAAGAAAACTTATGATTCTAGGATAACTATAATGTTCAAGGTCTTCAATATTTTATCTAGAAACAACATGCATCCTCAATAATTTGAAAACATATACCATGACATTTTGGATGATATAATTGAGTGTGACTTTAATTCCTTCAAACAAGTTCTATTTGGTGTCAAATGGTACATGATACAACTGAATCAAAATGATCCTAATAGAACTATTATTGAAAAAGATAATGGATTTAGAATGATTAATACAAAGTCATTTGAACTAGTTGGAAATGAGCCCTATGTTCTTCCAAGCAAATTTGAGTAAGTGTTTTACTTTGGTGTTCCACGTAAACTAGGTTGGTCATTTTTCATTAGACACAATCCAAGAGGAAGACTGATAAAGTATAATGTGATTGAAGAAGATGAAGGAGGAGATGATGATGATGATGGTGGTGGTGGTGGTGAAGATGATGATGGTGGTGATGGTGATGGTAATGATGATGATGATAACAACGTCGATGGTTATAGTGATGATCATGATATTAACAATGGTCATTCTAATGATTTGGATGATGATTTTCATGATGATGAGATGGACAAAGAAGATGATCAATGGAAATGTATTAGTTGCTGATTACTTATAATATGTTTATTGTAGAGGTAACCAATTGAAAAATATATAATGTTATGTTTTTTATGATGTATGCATATCATTCATGTTATGTTCTATGCATAATTTGTAGCATAAGTATCATGTAATTTGTTACTAACTTAAGATAAATGATTTACATATGCAGGATACTAGACCCCTTTAACGAGGATTGTAAAAAGTGACATGGATTGAGAGTTATAAGTTTATTACATGCCTTCTTTCTCTTTACTTTTGACATTAATGTTAGGAAAAATTTATCAATATTAGTCTCATTTTGTATCTTGATATTTTGTTCCTTCAACTATATCTCTCATTTTATGGGCTCCAAGTATCACCAAATAGGTATCCATCAGATTTTTCTTCCTCAAGTGAGGGAAATGCGAGAATAGAAGAGGAAAATAAGACATGTAGTAGGTCTACGAAAGAGAGAGAAACTAGGGGGAAAATGATCAGAAGAAAATTCAATAAATGCATGCAATTTTTCCTTGCTCAAGTGGGGTCATATTCTTAGGATGATGAGATAAAGGGAAACATCAACATTCCCTTGAGGTACACACATCTTGAGAAAGAATGGTGCCCAAGGAATTACCTCCAATTAATACTAATTTTTTGTGTTAACAAGAGGATATGTCGCATAGCTCCACCATCATTACATAGTTTGGGCCTATTTTCCATGGATGTCATAAAGGTCAATTATAAAAAGGTTGTTGAATTGATGGAGTATATAGGACCCTTTTACAATTATAAAAATTGGATGCAGATAGTTCAATTAAAAAAAAGTATGCATAGGTATGCATTCTCAATGAATTATCTACAATAGAAAGAAAATGATCAAAGTAAAAGACTTGCTATGTACATTGATGGAAGGCCAAAAGCAATAGGGAACATTGCAGGTTTTATAAATAGTATGCATCCTAGGTCAACTAATAATCAACCCAATTGCATTTTTGAGGCGCATGAGGGAAATCATGTTTTCGTATGTGTAATAAAATTAATAAGTTTAGGGGAAGAGTTGCTAATAGATTACAATTTGAATTAGATAGATATAAAGAAATTTACTATCATGGGACTTATAAGTACTATATATGTAAAATTTAAACTAATTACTATCAATTAGAACTCTAATATACAATATACCATTTTAATAATAATTTTTTTTGCTAAGTGAACTATTCCTTTGATTATGTTGTTGTTTTTATATATAATCTTCATCATAGGGAGACATGGCCAAGCCATCAAATGACAGAGGCATGGATGTTTCTCCCACCCCTTCTCCAGTGCTAGTAAAAATTCTATATAAAAATTAATGCAATTTTAATTTTACAAAATGTCAGATTATTATGTTACTTTTGTGAAGGTTTTGGACTTGTTTTGATTGTTTTACTAATAGTTTTTGTCACAATTTGATTCATAGGCAAAGGGAAAGGGAAAGGAACAAATTGCACAATAGCAATTACTTGCTAATATGGTAGCCATTGTATTATGTGATGATGACATCACATATGGCACTGACCCTGTTAGCTTGTGTAAAAAGACCCTAAAGAAGGTCAATCTACAAATTCTTAGGCTTGTGATAGATCCAAATCCAATAGAAGAAAAAAAGGCCATAAGAAATGAATTTTATCATAGAGCACACTGTCTAGAAGTAAGAAATAATGAGTCTTTTGCTAGGACAATAGTTCAATATAGCTTTATGTTTTATAATAATTTATGGATCATGAACCACAATATGTATGTTTTGTTATAGGATTTTTTGAGACCACATCAAGTTCTTCCACCTAATGAGGGTACGAGTGTACATCTTATAGGTATGTGATTTCAATTCTCAATCATCAGAAGGGACATTATTTTCTTTATGATTATTTTTGACAATTTTATATTACTGTTGTCATGTTCCCTCTTCTCCTTTACTTAAGCACTTGTATTCATTCTTTGATACTTAAGATAATTTTTGTATGTGGAAAACTCATATATCTTTTCTAATTATAATTTCTGAACCTTTATGATGATATAGTCTTAAATGTATATCCTCTTGACCAATTCCATGTCCATGAGCTTGTGATGATATGATTATGATATCTATGTTGTAAATAATAGTCAATCATTGGTCATATGGTTTATCACTAAAAGTTTCTTTTATACTGTTTGCTAGCTTGGAAGTGACTCAACATGTAATTTATAAAGTTTATCTTTCTCTCATTTAATGCATAGTACCCAATGTTGTCTACTCTTCATTTCCATTGCTCTACATTTCTTGGTTAATAAATAACGAGACTCTTTAAATATAATCCCATTTTATATATACATATTACTTCTAATTTATGTGCTCTTTAATGTCGATTGTTCAATCTGTCAGATTGTTATTAATGTTGGTTGTTTCCATCTTGGCTTGCCTTGTCTTATGTTTCTCTTATTCATTTATTATCTCCAATAGTAGTGCACTGTATTTTTTGAAAAGTAGATCTTATTTTTATATCTACAATTATAGATGATGTTTCTTCTTGGATAGTAGGAACATATCACCCCATATCACAATTTTCAATGCACTCTTTAGTTAATCAGTTTGTCCGTCAAGTTCAATTATGATTGGTGTATTCATACTTATTTACAATGCTCAAATGCCAAGTAATGTATATGTTGGTCCTAAATTTCCTAATAAGCATGCTTTTGACATCAATGGTAACTTCTAAAAATCACCTGCTTTCTTTTGACATCAGTGACAATATTTCCATCAGCTTCCTTATTAGATTGTGATTATTTCAGTTTGCATATATTAATTTTTATATGAGAAATAGGATATTTTTGGTTCAAATTTCATTAATTGCTTTATTTTCATTCAGTTAGCATAGTAGAAAGGGAAGTTGAAGTAATTGTCCCTATTTCCTAGCATAGCTAAATAGAGGACATTACAAGAAGGGCTTTCTATCTTCCCACATCTCTTATTATTTATTAATTCTGCTAAAAAAGAGTACTACTTTAAAAGAAAAGAGAATGTATTTCATCATGGTGAATATTGTAGTAACTATAATAAATAAATATTTTGGTAGCAAACTTGGTTATGTTTTTAGTTCTTATTTTGCCAGGTTTGGTTGTGTACTAGTCATTTTCTAATGATAGGTAATTTGGTTGATTGTTTGACCTTCATTTAGAAGTGTTGATCTTATAAATAGGAATTTAAAAAAAAGGTTAGGAGTATAATTAATACTATTTATACAATCAAATCATTGTTCTCTTTATTTTCTATATGACATTCATTGGTCATATGGTTTAATTGAAATATGAGCTTGTCATATGGTGTTGTACATATGCAATTATTTTTCAAATATTTCTTATTATGATATGATGATCTACTTCTCCTAATATATATAGGACTAGTTCCTTTTATAGTAGTATAATGCTTACCCTCGACTTGATAATAGTTATTTGGAATGAGTTATGGTGGAGAGTTTCTCCTAATAGCAATGTCATTGTTATTTATTATTTATTATTAAATTGTATTAGAGGAAAATAGAGGACATGACAAATAGATTATATATATATATATATATATATATATATATATATATATATATATATATATATATATATATATATATATATATATATATATATATATATATATATATATATATATATATATATATACATATATATATATATGATTATTTTTTAGGTGTTGATGATTTCCATATACCTACTTCCATGAGGCTAGCTAGCACTCCGAGATTGTTGACTGCAAGATCAACAAAAAGGAGCATGCAAACATCCACACCTACTGTAACTAGAGATGGTAAATCCTTATTTTACTACATTTTGTTATGTGTTAAATATGATAATATTTGGACTTTCTTGTTCATTTGAGTATATTATGACATTGATGAACTTTTTCATGTCACATATACACCTTTTCATGCTAATGATAGAACTAATACTAGTACTACTAATAATTTACCAGACTTTCCTAGAGTAGCCCATGTTACTTGTACTGAATTGTTGGAGGTATCATTATTGATGGATGAGAAAGATATGATTCCCTTAAAATTTACTAAGCTTCCAAGTACTTTAAATTTTTCATTATTTAGAGTGTAATTATAGTTTACTTATTCATAACTCATTTTTGACTAATGATGTGGTGATGATTTTGTAGGAAATGATCTTTTTTATGAAACTTTTTATGATTTAACATTGAAGATATTTGGGCCCACATTATGTAAAAGGTGTGTAGCTTGATATAATTGGTTGCTACATTTTTATGTTCATCCTTGAACTAATTTTTTATCGAACAATTTTGTTTTTTGTTAAAAACTGAACTGATCAAGCCCTTGAATTAAAAGATCATCTCATAAAAAAATATGGAGGAGTTATTTGGTCAAAATATTTTGAACAGAGCCCAACTTCTAAAAAAATCTTGCAAAGATCTAAAGACTCTAAGAGACTAGTACAAAAGGGCTCTAAAGCTCAACCCAAAGTACAAGCATCCTCCTATGGTGTCACAAATGGAGTGGAATGCAATTATTGAAGATGCAAAAGAGAAGAGACTAGGGATAAAGGATCTAACCCACCACCTGGAAAAAATAGTAATGTGTCTCATAAACTTTAGTCATGTTTTTTCCAAGAATGTCGATTTACTGTATTCTTCATATAGTGAGAATACTACGATCAATGTATTCTTCATTCAGAATTTGCATAGTATTTATTGTCCAATAGTGAGAAGTGAGGCCTTTTTCCATTACATGTTATTTATAAGAAGGTTAGTGCATTGTCTTAAAAGACGTGCCATGATGAACATATGAAATTACAATGGGAGGAGGTCAGAGAAAACTTTAGTATGATGCATTTTCTACCACAACTACAAATCATTTTGAAGGAATTGCATTCTCATGTTTTGTTTTTGTCTTTTCAACATACCGTCAACTCATCCCAATGTGAAGTGATGGAAGCCATTAACATATTTGTTCTTGGAAAAACTTAGAATTTCCTTCATCAATGTTCATGAATTAGGTAAAAATATCTCTCTAATCCATATGCATCAAACTTTGCACTAACTTAGCATGTATATTTATTATCTACATCTTGATGTTAGAATTTTTTTTTATTATATAAAAATGTTATAAATTTTTAAGAGAGTTGATATATTGTCATATTTTTAACTCTTTTGTTTAGTATATAGAAGCTGATTCACTAAATAAAAACAAGACACCCCTTAATGAGTTAATCCTTATAAGTTATTATTCCTGACACATAAAAGCAATTCTATAATGTATTGATGTTAGAAATGTGTAAATTATACTCCAGATATAGATTGCATTTGATTCAAGAGTTTGTGCTTTTATTTCAAGTGTTAACCTATTAAAGAGTTTAATAGAGAAGATTAGCCATGTTGATTATGGATTTATATAATCTAACATTTTTCTAACATTTTTCAAAGTTTACATATACAGGTTGTAGGACACATCAAAGGCAACATAAGCTAGGAAAGAGAAGCTTGGTCAATGCCATCTTGGCTTCAGTGGATATATGAAAATCCACTCACCCCTTGTAAGTAGTAGTAAATGAAATTTTATATCAAAATTTTAATATAAAATTACAAAAAATAAATACATTGATTATTGACAATATTACACAAAAAATGAAGGGAATTGAATTTAATCCAACACCATAGAAGAGGACAAACAAATTGGCTTCAAGAAAGGCTATAAAGTAGTGGTTGCTCGCCACTACATAGATTCCAATGGCCAAACATGTGTAAAAGATTCTGGTGTAGTGATTGACACATGGGTAAATAGGCCAAATGAATAATAATAGTAATTGATAACTTCATGAAAAATAATCTATTTGATGTTAATTTTGAACAATGATAACAATGTACACATTACATTTCACTGCAGCCTACTACTCCCAACACAAATCTTACACATGATGATGAAGGCACGAATTCTACACACAATGAAGACCTCAATGTGCACAATAATGATATAGGTACATATTAAATTTCTATTTCAAATGAATCATGCAATTATTAACAAAATTTAAAATTTAAAATTATGATTGGTGTAACCTTTTATGTGAGATTTTTTGAGTATGTAGAGTGTGATGTTAGTGTTGAGCATGTTGAGGTTGGGGGCTGAATAGAATTTGAGAATAGATGATGTGGCATATCAAGTAAAGAAAAATACCTATTATGTTCTTTAGATTAATGAAATACTTATAACATAAGAAAAAATTTTAAAATTAAACCCATTTATTTCTTATTGTAGGGGTGCATCAGCCTTGTCCTTGACAAAAGAAGATGAAACCTTATGTCGTAAGATCAAAACCACAAGAGCCACACGATGTTGAAGATAGTTAGGATGTGCTTATTAGCCTTTATCTTCAAAAAACAAAAAACAAAACATGAAATGAATGTTAAAAACGTTGTTTGATGATGGATGTGTTGATGGATATTTATGAATGTTGCTTATTGATGATGAATGTTCATGGATTTTTATTAATTTTGATGAATATTATGTCATGTTATTTAATATTTTTATGTGATTATAATGATTGACATGTTCATGAATTATTGATAAATGTTTATAAGCATTAATGAATTATATGTTGTGTTAATGAATGTTATGTGAATATAATGATTGATGTGTTCACAAATTATTGATGAATATTTATATGTATTAATTAATTTTATGTCATGTTGATGTATGTTATGTGATTATAGTGATTCAATGATATACTTCTAATATGAACGAATGAAATATTTACTTAGTTACTAATGAGGAATTTAGAGTGATTATAGGGGGGGGAGGCCAAACGAGCTTCCACCTTCATGTGGTTGGCCTTGTTATGTAGAGAATATGAAAGGATTCTCAAAACCAAGTGAAGCTCAAACTAAACCAATTAAAAGCATTTTAGTTACAACTTATTTTTGTATCATGTCATTATTGACTCTCACGTGCATTATTATCATTATTGTAGATTATGGGGATGTTCAAACTTTGAAGTCTCTAACATGGTACTTACTTTTAGTGGGTGAACATAGTAGGTTCCAAGTGAACACCTTAAAATGGCCTTAACATAAGTACTATGAATGACAACATGTTGCTTTCTCTAAAAGTTGTATGCAAATTATGATTTATTGCTGATTACCAATTGCTTCTCTAGTAGAAATGGACATGTTTCTTTCTCTATAAGTTGTATGTAGACATGGAGCTACTCTGACAAGAGATTGTGTATCACACTTATCCACCAAGGAGGAGACAATATTTGATTGTCAATATTAAGGTATATTAATCTTCTAAGTTAATTGGATTTAGGTTTCTTATACTATATTTGTTACTATTAATATCTTATGAGACTCCCTACGAGTACGAGCTATGAATCTATACAAGTCAAATGAAGGTGAATGAATGTAGATCATAGGATGAAAGATGACTCTAATATTGGAGGGTATGCGAGAATTAGGCACCGCTGGCCATAGAGTTTATTTAGTTGATACCAAGAGTTTCTTCTAAGTTTTAATTTATTATCATCCTGATTTTGCCAAAAATAAAAAAAGAAACCCTGAGATCCATGTTCTTTCTAAGCTCCTTAAAGTCTATCATAGAAAAAGTCATGTCTATATTGAGAGAAAAAGGTCAAGAATTCTATAGGTTGTGAGGACAGCAACATGCCTTTGTTAGTATGTAAAAAGTGTGCATCATTGATTTATTGTAGTTATTGTCATAACCAGTGGCAATGATATATAATGATGTTTATTTTATGTTTGCCACAATAGCCATGTTGTATGTCATGAAAACATTTGATTATTTACCATGGAATGACCCTACAAAATAATTTTCCACTATCATTTTTTAAAATCATTCTCATATTCAAAGCCCTCCTTGATATGCTTTGAAATAAATGGACCTATGTTGTCATAGTTCTCTAATTCAATCGTGTAATTTATTGCCAACATGTACATTCTTCACATATATTGATGATTGACATGCTACATTGAAAATGTGTTCAAAACTCCCCACTATTGGATGTATAAGAAAGTCTAGGTAATCAATGATTCTTTGGAATGATTACCATTCTCCTTTAATAGTTCAAGATGGAGTGCCATTTTGGGTTGCAAGTCTTCTTCATGCAACCTTTCATTTATCAATAGCAACTCTTTGTAAATGGAAAAATAAATGTGCTTAAACCAAAGATACAAGCCATGCTTAACAAATGATGTCTAATATATCTTCTTCTATGGAAATTATTTGAATATCAGTTATTTTAAAGAATTTTTATTTCTGTTGTATTAATTTTTTTTGAAACTTTGACTACCATCACTATTTTGACATTTACTACCATCGATGGTATAAGCAACCAATCGAAACATCTCTATAGGTCATTAATAGTTTGACGCATCCTATCATCAAGAGTATGAAAAATCCATCGAAACATATCTCTAGCTCATTGATAGTTCAATGCATCCTGTCATCGATGATGTGAAATACCCATTGAACCATCTCTCATAGTCATTGATAGTTTGACATTCTAAACTAGTTGTCTAACACTGCCATGGGACAATGATTGCAATAATTTTTGATAGTTTTTCATTGATATATCGACACCCATCTTAGCCATCAAAGTTTTGACTCTAGTTTAGTGATAGAAGGTTTTGACATTTTTGAGTCACAATTTTGATGGAAAAGCATAAAAAAATAGGTCCAAATTTACTAGTGCTTACATAATTTCTCATATACCACACAAATCTCATAGTTTCCAACTTTTCCAATTTTGAGCTCTGTACATCATGTATCATGATAAACTTAGGTAGTATTGATGATAATGCACTCGTTGAATCTCCTTTCATAGCAATATCTAGAATAACACAAAAATTAGGTGGAGGACAAGTGTCACTCATCACCAACTAAAAACTACTTACCTCTACTCCTTGATTCTTCATTATAGAGATGAAGATGTCATATTCTAGTGTTAGGGTTCTAGAACTTTTCTTTCTAAACTATTTGACACAACTAAAGATCAATGCTTGATCACTCTTTCATTACTAGTTTGCTATCAATCACTTTTGAAATCATTTCTCTAATTTCTCAAATTGCTCTGTGCCCTCGCAATTGGTATGCAAGGTGTGAAGAATACCTTCAAATTTTTTATATATACCATCATTCATTAAAATTAGGGTCTCTATTAATGATGAGAACTATGTTAGGTGGAATCTAACTGTCTTGGTTGATACTAAACTTTTTCAACTTGGTCTCCACTATACAATTTGGTCAATTCCATCTAAGTCAGTTTGTACATCAGTGTTACAATAGGGCACTTGGTCCATAATGTAATGCTCAATCAATATAGACAATTTTACTAATGTTCGACACCCATCGTGTAAGTGATTCTTTTGCACTATTCTTTCCATAGATATGTTATTATAGATATTTTCTCACACTAATATGAACTTTTGTGCATTTTATGTTAGGAACCAATCTTAGATGAATCATTAAGTACATAGTTCCTTACATACCTTTTGATAGGCCAAATAATATGAAAGAGTTAACAATTGGTGATAAAGTTTGGCTAGTCTATACGTGTCAATTTGAGAGCATAAGAATATTAAATGACCATATAGATCTTGAAACTCTTTAGATGACCATTTTTAGGTGCACTTCTCTAAATCATTCTATCTGAGGTTCTCCATAGATTGGAAAGCTCGAATTCCGAATTAGAGCTCCCTAGTCATGGAGTGCAAGGGGCATACAAATGAGCATATAAGACCTCTCAGATGAGCCTTAGAAATGCAGCCCTTGCTAGTAAACCACAAAATGAGAGATTCTTTAGACAAGAGCAAGAGTGCTAGTGTCAAAGAACTCTTGGATCATGCAATGCAAAAATGAAACTATATTAGGATGAGATGCAAAATGCAGCTATGCTAAAACATGTACGAGAGTGTTAGAATACCATTATTAAGCTATGTGAGATATATTATTGCAAAATAGAAGCTAAACTAACATGCAACATGAATCTAAGCTAAAATGCTATGGTATGAGAGAATGTAGACAAGAAATAGAAGTTCTCCACAAAGCTCCAAAGAAACTTGTTAAAAAACCTGCAGCATAACCATATTCAAATGATGATGGATTGAGGGGGAAAGCTCTCTCCCTTTTAAAGTCGTACGGATGGTGGAGATCATGATGAAGATGGTGGATGATCAACGGTGGAATTCAAAAAGAGGAGTGATCCATGTGCACACACAAATTAACCAATAGAATATAAGTTGACTTGTCATATAAGACAAATTAACCAATAGCATTTGTATTGTGCATATAGATCTTGAAACTCTTTAGATGACCATTTTTAGGTGCACTTCTCTAAATCATTCTATTTGAGGTTCTCCATAGATTGGAAAGCTCGAATGCCGACTTAGAGCTCCCTAGTCATGGAGTGCAAGGGGCATACAAATGAGCATATAAGAGCTCTTAGATGAGCCTTAGAAATGCAGCCCTTGCTAGTAAACCACAAAATGGGAGATTCTTTAGACAAGAGAAAGAGTGCTAGTGTCAAAGAACTCTTGGATCATGCAATGCAAAAATGAAACTATATTAGGATGAGATGCAAAATGCAGCTATGCTAAAACATGTACGAGAGTGTTAGAATACCATTATTAAGCTATGTGAGATATATTATTGCAAAATAGAAGCTAAACTAACATGAAACATGAATCTAAGCTAAAATGCTATGGTATGAGAGAATGTAGACAAGAAATAGAAGTTCTCCACAAAGCTCCAAAGAAACTTGTTAAAAAACCTGTAGCATAACCATATTCAAATGATGATGGATTGAGGGGGAAAGCTCTCTCCCTTTTAAAGTCATACGGATGGTGGAGATCAAGATGAAGATGGTGGATGATCAACGGTGGAATTCAAAAAGAGGAGTGATCTATGTGCACACACAAATTAACCAATAGAATATAAGTTGACTTGTCATATAAGACAAATTAACCAATAGCATTTGTATTGTGCATATAGATCTTGAAACTCTTTAGATGACCATTTTTAGTTGCACTTCTCTAAATCATTCTATCCGAGGTTCTCCATAGATTGGAAAGCTTGAATGCTGACTTAGAGCTCCCTAGTCATGGAATGCAAGGGGCATACAAATGAGCATATAAGAGCTCTCAGATGAGCCTTAGAAATGCAGCCCTTGCTAGTAAACCACAAAATGGGAGATTCTTTAGACAAGAGAAAGAGTGCTAGTGTCAAAGAACTCTTGGATCATGCAATGCAAAAATGAAACTATATTAGGATGAGATGCAAAATGCAGCTATGCTAAAACATGTACGAGAGTGTTAGAATACCATTATTAAGCTATGTGAGATAGATTATTGCAAAATAGAAGCTAAACTAACATGCAACATGAATCTAAGCTAAAATGCTATGGTATGAGAGAATGTAGACAAGAAATAGAAGTTCTTCACAAAGCTCCAAAGAAACTTGTTAAAAAACCTGCAGCATAACCATATTCAAATGATGATGGATTGAGGGGGAAAGCTCTCTCCCTTTTAAAGTCATACGGATGGTGGAGATCAAGATGAAGATGGTGGATGATCAACGGTGGAATTCAAAAAGAGGAGTGATCCATGTGCACTGTCCAAGATGACAGATAGATGATTAGAACCCAAGAATGACTATATAAAAAAATTGATGAAATGCCCCAGTTTGACTAGAGTTGACCTTGAAGGATATAGCATAAAAATAAGGTCAAAATGAGTAGAAAGGTGATTTTAGACATGAAATAGTGAATTTAAGTAGATATGAAGTATGGAAATGATGAAGACATGAACAAATGAAGATGCCCCAGTGATGATTTAGAGATTAGACCTCAAAAGGTCAGCTAACTACTCAGAAGAAAGTAGAATTTTAAAAGACAATTTTGACCATCAAGATGAACTCAAATTTGGATTTCAATCCCGAAAATGAATCTAGGACATCAAAATTATTTAAGAGGTCAAAACTTTATATAATGTGATGACAAGATAGAAAAGAGATGAAGAGAAAGATTAAGAAGGTGAAAAGACATGAACAAGAAGAAAGTAAAGAAATATATGAAAGGAGTTAGCTGATATGTCCACAAAAAGATGAAGAGAGAGAGATCTCCCCATATGAAAGAATGCAAGACTAAGCTATAAAATGAACCTAAAATGCAAGCTAATATGCAAAGTGGTTTACCAGCAAGAAGTGCATAACATTTAGACTCTTAATTTCATCATTGAGCATTTATTAGGGACACCATGAGATCATACAACCATCACTAGTATAACTTATGAGGATATGAATATGATCGATATCAGATAGGTATGTGGAAATCCAATCTAAGCATCAAAGACATGTAAGTCAAGATGACTATGCGATTAGATTCCCTAAGTTTAATTTAGCAAGATTACACCTGTATCAAGGCATAAGTGCCAGGATAAACCCCAAGTGTGGTCTTGCAAAATAGTCAAGGATGATACATTTGTAAGTCAAAATGTTGGATAGGACAAGCATAAATGCTCACAACACTATAGACAAACAAAAGTATACCCACAAGCAGAAATCAAGAAAATATGTCCCATGCCCCTAGTCTTCTAGTCAATGACATCCTTGAAAGACTATTAGGGAGGGAACACATGGCAAAGAAATCATCATAGACAACACACAAAGTAGATAAAGATCAGCATAGCTCAGTCGTTTAAGTGTTAAAGTGTGTGTGTGCAAGTCACTTGGCCATTTCTTCAAGACTTGATTCTGATAGTGAGAAATATCACGACATCAGAGACCGTAGGTAAACTATCTGAAAAGTGTTGAGAAACACCATTTTGTGAGTTATCCAAGAAACCCTAATGCACAAGAATACCTCAATAGGCTAAGTAGTTGTGCCCCCAAGATGAGGACAAGAAACAATTCCAAGCTAGGAAATGTGTAGCAAAATAGGTGATTGAGACTGATAGACAGAGGTGCAAGGGTCTCAAGTAGCACCTGTTTCTAGGTTTTCACCACTTGACAGATTTTCTCAGGACTTTTTTCAATTTTTTGGTATTTTAATTATTTATTTATTTATTTATTTTTTGGTACATCAAAGCACCTATTGCTAGGTTTTCACTAAGAAGATCTTTTTTTCAAGACATTTTTTGATTTTTAGGATTTTTTTAGCATCATATATGATTTTTTGGATTTTTTAGAAGGTTTTTAGAGATCACTAGTTCTCAAGCAAGATCACATCATATTCGCTCAATGTCTAGCAAGGTATAGGATATGATGGAGAAACAAGTCGGTGGATAAGCAAAGATGGATGAAAAAGGAGCATGAAGCAAGTGAAAGTGATCCTCAAGGATTGACTCCTCAAGAGTACCCAAGCTAGGGAAAGAGGTGAAATAGTCATATGAAGCATGTTTTGGATAAGCAATGGAAGTAATGAGCAAGATAGCATGTAGAATAAGCAATGAAGCCAACAAGTGAGATAGCATGAAGTGTGTAGTCCAAAAGAGTAGCCATGTCAAGAGACCTATGAGAACCATGTTTCATTTATTATGATCAAGATCAAGGGGTCAACTAGATAGTATAGCAATGGGATAGAGAAATAAGAATAAAGCTCAAGATAGAGGCTATGAGTGAATGGGAGAGCACAATAGAAAATCTCGTGGATAAGATAGCCAATATGCAAAGATAGCTCAACATTGTCAAGATCAAAGAGAGAAGAAGGGATAGATGGATGATGAAAGAATTACGCATGATGCCTATTTGCCAGGTTTTCATCATGGTACTTATCCAAGGTGCCACAAGAAGTAGTTTTCACCATAGGATAAATTTATTTCTCTTTACTTTTGCTACCAAGGTGCCACAAGAAGTGGTTTTCACCAAGGCACATTTTCATTTTTTTTCATTTTTATTTTATTTTTTTCATTTTTATTTTATTTTTTTCTTTTTTTGAATTTTTAGAAAGAGCTCAAGATTTTTGAATGTAGATAGTGCTCCTATAGGAAAGATAAGTCATGATAAGCCAATACCATAGAGATGTATGCTCGAAAGATGTTGATAGGGTGATGAAAGAGAAATGGTAGGAGGAAGAATATATGGAGGATAAGAGTTCATGTATAGAAAGTAAGCGTAAGCTTTAGAGGATTTCATGAGGGTAGCTGAAATATTGGACAAGATCAACATTAACACACACCTTGAAGGGTATTGGAATGATGGAGGAATCATGGATGAAATAGCTTCAGATTTAGATGTATGAGGTGGTAGAAAAGATTTGGAAAAAAGTGGAGTGGAAGGCTTTGGAATATTTTTCGGAAGATTTTTGGAAGAAAATAGAATGGAAGCCTTTGGAAGCTTGAATGTCAAATTTGAAGTATTTTCAATATTCAAGTCTTTTAAAAGAGGCTTGGGAATCCATATAGCTTTAGATTTTCCTTTGGATACTTCAAAACACATTTCTTCAACAATGGGTTTAGGAACCCATATTTTCTTTGATTTAGCTCTCTTAATAGTGGACCTTTGAGGTCTCTTTTGTGCATTTTCCTTCTTAGCATTCACATGTCGATTATATGGGACATAGTGATCTTCATTTTTCAATGGATTCTTATGTTTATTCTCACTTCCAAAGGACTTGGGATTTGTGGATGAATAAGGATGATATGACTGGTTTAGATGCATAGATGGGTGAAAAGTCATCAAGGATGAGTGTCTTTGTTGATCTTGAGGTATGATGGGAGAGCTAGGAGTGAATGTAGGAGATGGAGGAACATAAGGCCCCAAAATGGATGGAAGGTTTGAATGCTTTAGCTTAGATGGATAAGGACCAAGGATAGATTTAGAAGATGCAAAGGGATAGTGGGAAGGGATATCAACATCTTTAGAGTGAGCAACATGGTCAAAGCCATCAATAGACTCATGAGTACCTTTGATAGGAACAACATTTTTAATAGAAGCACTTGAAGCTTGAGCACAATTTTGAAGTGGATATGGAGAAGTAGAACATGAGGGGATGCTTTGATCTTGACAAGTAGCCTTGGATAGCATATGAAGAGAACTTTTCTCATAATTTTCAGTAAGCTCGAGGGAGATATTGGAAGTGGTGTCTTCATCATACTTAGGAGATGGAAAAGAAATAGGATACAGAGGGGAAAAATCTTGAAAGAGATGAAAGGGTGCTTGATCTTGATCTTTCTTGACATTTATAGCTTTTTCTTTTTGAAAGTCCTCTTGACATGGAGCCACTTCTAAGGACAAGGAAGAATGAAGAGTGAGTGGAGTAGTGCTTGGATTAGGCTTAGTAGTGCATGAAGGTTGAGGATGTTTAGGATTAGTAGCATGGAAAAGGTTTGTAGCCAAGTGAAGGTTAGCTTGAGTTTCTTTTAGAGGTAGCCCTTGATAATACACATAGTCAATGTGGAAAGCATTAGGTTCTTTATTTGATGGAGGCATGTTGGAAAGCTTTGAAGTGTTGGGAGATGCACGAGTGTTGGAAGAAGTGGAAGATGTAATGGAGCCACTACTAGACATAGGTTCATCAATGTAATCTTGCTCAAGAGAAGTATCCTCAGCACATGGGTCACTAGAGGTTCCAATAATTCCATTATCCATAAGATTTCGGATTTTATGTTTTAGCTCAATGCAATCTGAAGTAGCATGGTCATTAGATCGATGATAGGCACAATAGGTATCCAAGAATGGATTTCCATAGGAGCTAGACTTAGGTAACATGATGATCTTATTGCCAAAAAGTTTTTGTAAAGTGTCATCATAAGAATTTTCCAAGGGAGAAAAAGTTCTATTAGAAGTATGTCTAGGATCTTCTTGTTGTTTCTCAAGTGAATAGAATGCATTCATGTCTTCATTATTATCTTGGTCAAAGATAGGTCCATCATAAAATTTTGGAATAGGTTCAAAGTAGGTATCACTTGCTTGTCCTCTAAAGAGGTCTTTAGATCTAGAAGATGAAGACATTTGATGTCTTGAAGTAGAGCATGTAGACCTCAAAGAAGAGGATGACCTCAAAGAAGGTGACTCACATGCATGTAAAGACCTTAAGGAAGATTCATGTAATGATGCAATCTTCTCCTCTAACCTTTTCTCAAGTTTAGACTTCATTTTTGTCATGCGCTTAGAGAAATGAAGGTAAGAAAGATCATTTGTCTCTTCTAGTTCTTTGTATTGTGCATATAGATCTTGAAACTCTTTAGTGACATGGAGGATATCATGATCATCTAGATTTGGTTGAAGTTTGGTAGCATAAGGTTTAGATCCCATAGTTTTAGATGCAAAGCCAAGCATAAAATAGTCTAGAAGATAACTTGATGTTGAAACTATAGGAGGTAGAGTGTTCACTTGCCAAGATAGTAGAGAGAGATTAAAGTGACTTGTCAAACAATATGTCCAAGAAAATTATGACATGAATGACCCAAGTCAATAGCTAGGAAAGATGCCCAAATAGCCAAATAAATAGAGCAAGCAGGGTGACAAGTGAACAACTCTCCAACCCAAGAGTGCAGTCAAGAAATCAAGGTAACCATTTCAGCAAAACGATGACTAGCAAGCGGACATAGACCATGAAGACAAAAAGACCAAGAGCACTAAGACCAAAGAGCCACTTTAAGCATGTTTAAGCACTAGAGACATAGAAAATAAAAATCAAATGATGAGACTCCCCTTAGCAAGCAACACAAGAAAATGTTTGCATTTGATGTTTTGACTTTGGTTGACAAAGTTTGACAATAGTTGATAGCATAGCAAGTTTGATGTTCAAAAGAAATTTCTTTCCAAGCAAGATAGTGACACATGGAGTAGTCTTCAAACAATCAAGCAAGGGACAAAGCAACCTTGCATGATACAAGCATATCTGAGGTCTCAAAAGAATTTCCTAGAATTATCGTCATGTGTATGTTCAAAAGATTTTCACTGGTATACCACATTTGAGAACACATCAAGTAATATCTACCTAGAAGTCATGGTTCATTACTCAACAACTTGGCCCACGCTTGATGCTCCTTCGCCTCACACCAAGTGGTTTCCCACAAGAGATATTGGCTTTGTCATGGAAGTGCCATAAGCACAACCAAGGGAACACATATGGTGAGTGTAAATCTTGGGGTGATCCGGGTAATCCACTAGGATCGATCCTTGCACCAAGAAGTTGAGCAGCTAAAAAAAGGTAGTTACTAACTTGGAGTTTTTAGATCGGGCTTTTGTTCATAGTGTTCCTCTTGCTCCCAATTACGGGACACCTCACCTTGTGATGAGTAACCGATCTCGCGATCACAAGAGTACCTTAAGCATTCTTGCCTAGTGATCTCCCTATGGTCGAAATCCCATAAGCAATCACACTAGGCGAAGACAAACACTACGTCTACCAAAGTTTTGTGTCCTTGGTAGCCTTTAGTTTATAGTGGGTTGGAAGAGCTAGGTAATCAATTTGTCCCCACTTGGGTCATTCCTCTTAGGTTGTCCGAGAGCAGGCCCTCTAAAGGATTCTAACTACACAAAGTGGATCAACTTTTGGAAGTCAAGATTTCTGGTTCACCACAAGGGTGAAGAGCATAATCTCCTATTCCAATAATTTTCTCCTAAACATGCCAAGAAGATTCAGTTACCCCTTGCTTTTGAAACCAAATGGCAAGTCAAGATTTCTGATTCACCACAAGGGTGAAGAGCATACTCTCCTATTACCAAAAGACTCCAATCACAAATTTTATGTGCCTATGAAAAATGAACAATTAGTCAATGCCTCACATGAAAACAAAAAAGCAAAATTTTTTGGGGTTTTTATGCTTTGGGCAGCCCTGCAAACAATGTTAGTAGCCCTTGCGCATTTGAAGCTTTGACATGCGTTCTTTTTATGTAATGTTTCAATTTTTTCATAAGGATGGCAACCTGCAATCACAACTTGTTAGTACCACAAGTTAGTGTATAATAACATAAAAATCTACAATAAAAAGTGGTTAGTTGCCTCAAAAATCCAATTTATCTTCCAACCAAGTGCATGCAAAGAAAGTGCAAATTAATCACAAATGCTCTCATTTTTACTCTTTGATTTTGACCTAGTCAACAAGAATGGGCTTGTTTGCTATGATTTCGGATCCAAAAACAGAAATGAAAAGAAGAAACCCCTACTAAAAATCAGAGAGCTTTCCAAAAGTGTAAAAAATTCAAAAAAATCTCTTCATTTGCTCCCTAGAGATCGATTTTGTCAAAATAGGCCAAATTTATCAAATTGAGTTTTTGATCCTTAATACGATCTCAAAATTCAAAACACAAAGAAAGAACCCCCAATAGAATTCAAAAAAATTTCTGAAAATGTAAATTTTTCCAAAAAAATGTGCTGATTTGCGATTAGAAATGACTTTTTATGAAAAACAAAGAAAAATTCATAACTCCCGAAACTCATGTCAAAATGCTCTGAAAATAAGACTGAGACATTTTGAGCACATACCCAACTTGCAAAAAAAAATTTCAGAACCAAACTCCAAGCGGTTTAAAAGATATGATCAAATCTTTAAACCAACTAAGTTTTTGGCCTTCAAACCAATTTACTTATGGGTTGGCTTTAAAACCAAAGTGATAATTCTACAAAAGCACTTGATTAGATCCAATATGCTACTGTAAAAAACTAGAGATAAGAAATGAAAGCAAATGGAGCTGAAAATTTGATTCAAGCCCCACGGTGGGCACCAAAAATGTACACTCGAAAGTGTCCCACTCTAAACCCTTCTATCCAAATGATTCCATGAGTTCGGAATGCTTGGATGTCGGCTTAAAGCTCCCTATCCATGGAGTGCAAGAGAGTGTATTTCAAGTTCAAGGGCTCTCAGATGAGCCTTAGAGATACTCTTCTTGCTAGTAAACCATGCAATGGGAGGTTCCAAAGACAAGATGCAAGAATGCAAATGTCCCAAGGAGTTCCTCAAGAATGCAATGCAAATGAAAATTAAGTTAGAATGAGATGCAAAGTGGAGCTATGCTAAAACATGTATGAGAGTGTTACAATACCATTATTAAGCTATGTGAGATTAAGCTACATGTAAAAATGAAAGCTAAGCTAAGATGCTATGGTATGAGAGAATGTAGACAAGAAATAGAAGTTCTCCACAAAGCTCCAAAGAAACCTGTTAGAAAACCTGTAGCATAACAATATTCAAATGAGGATTGATTGAGGGGGAAAGCTCTCTCCCTTTTAAAGATGTATGGATGGTAGAGATCAAGATGAAGATGGTGGATGATCAACAGTGGAATTCAAAAAGAGGAGTGATCCATGTGCACACACAAGTCAACCAATAGAATATAAGTTGACTTGTCATATAAGACAAAAGTCACAAAGTCTTTTCTTTTAATTGCAAAATAGAAAAAGGACTTTATGTGTGCACTTTAAGTGGGTTAGAAGAATGGGGTCTTTTATTTAATTAAAAGGGGACATGTTCTTTTAATCAAATAATGAACTTAGGATAGCATAGTCAAACTATAGGTTATAATCAAATAAATTGATTATTAGCAATTTGGCTTAGGTAAGTGATTAAATTAATTTAGCCAAAATGTTGAAAAGGGAGCTAATAGTCTAGATGACCATTTTTAGGTGATTACAGTCTATACGTGTCAATTTGAGAGCATAAGCTTGCGAAAGGCATTTGAGTAATATGCCATCATGGGGTGTTAGTTGTGATTAGGGAGATTATCGGTACAACTAAAACATGTGAAAGAAAATCTATGAAAAGCCAAACAAATCCTAGTGACAAGAACTGTCACTTCCTAGCAATAGGAACAATAGAAACATAAATAAATATGAAACCAAAAATGATAACAACTATAGCAATTCACAAATCCAATGAAAATTAATCACTGAACACCATGCATATAACTAACTGAATACAATAGTTTACTAATGCCATTCTGAAATAGCTTTAACATTTTACCTCTTGATAAAATATGAATCTTTTAATAATCTACATAATATAAAAAATAATTTCTTGTGTGGATTCAAGTTTGGAAACTCACAATATAAATTAATTCAATAGAATTAATAAATGCTTTATAAATTGTTTCACTTTTTTCTCAATTATAACATTAATCAGATTGTAGGCATACTCATTTAAACTAAAATAAAACCTCAAAAACACACTAAAATAAAACCTTAAAAACACACCATACTAAAATAAGAAATTATGAATTACACACACTATAATAAAATTACAGATATCACCAGCATTCCACAGAGTGGGCCCTTCCTCTTTAGTTTGCTAAGTGATGAAATTCAAATGGTTTTGTCTTTAAATGGTCTTGATCATGCAAAGTTCTATATTTCTGATCAAAGTTTTTTTCATACAAATGCTCTTCTTGAGCTAATATATAAAGCTTCAAGATAATAAAAAACTTTAGCTAATGGGGTATAAAATAGCATGGTTTGATTGTGGTCTGTAACCAATAAACTAGAAGGAAATAACCTACATAAATATAGACCATACATTATATGCTAGAATGTTTTACTATTATAATAATATATAAATATAAGGAAAAAGCTTGGTCCATGGGTTTCTCTTTTGATAGATAGAAACGAGTTTGTTATAATAGTAGAGAGATTTAGAATGATATCGTGGTTTTTCATATCATTCACAAATGGGTAGCATGGAATGGAAGACATCCCATATTTGCATCAACTGACAAATCTTCATGATCGTATAATTTAATAATGTTGACACCCATGTCCTCCATATTGGTAATATCTTTAAATGTAGAAATGAAAGAAATAATTAACCAATAATATATAATAGTTTCTACCCAAATGCGACATAAGTTATCATAAAGTAGGTGATAGAAAGATATGTTTTACAAATCAACATGCTGCAATTATCATGAATAGTGAAAGCAATCAACAATGAATTTTTCATATTTTAATTCCAAAACAATATTAAATATTGCTTATAAATATTAAGTCATAAGCAATTTAAAACAATAAAATGGGATGAAAATGGAATAGAGCAGTAAGCATGAAACTATATGGAATGGATTAAAATATGGCATTAAATGGGTCATAAATGGCTCTCATCACCTTTCTTGATCAATTTGACGTTATGTGATGACCTCTCCATTGGATTGGGTGACTTTAACTTTATTCATTCCATTGTCTTTAGTTTCCACATTTTTCTCCCAGGTTTGATTCAACTCCTTATTTGTTTGTTTAGCATCAACATTTCCTTTACCCTTGTATTCTTTATTTGGTACTAGTGCTATGTTTTTACTTTTCTTTCTCACATTTTCAATCTTGTGAAAATTAGTACAAGCTTTCTTTAGTACATTCCTATTTGACTAGTAGGATTTTGCTTGTGATCTACATTCATATGCTCTATGTCCAAACTTTTGACAATTGTAGCAACAAAATTCAAATCTAGGTGCAGTAGATGTATTTTTCATTCTTTATCTACACTCATGTATATGATGTCCTTTCTATTTGTAGTATAAAAAAAAACTAGTACACCTAGGTTTAGGGTTTTGCATACCATTCTTTTTTTAGCAAATGTTTGTAGTGTGTACTACAATGATAGCATGTAGGTTTGCCTTTTGACTTTTCATTCATGATCTCTCCACTCTTGGATGATTATCCTTCTTTAGTATATGAATGTTGCTTTATATATCCTTGTCCAGAGATGTGCTAGATGACCTAGGTGATTTCATTAGTTCTTTAAAGTATTATAATGTTTCACTGGGCTTGTTCATATTTTCTACAAGTTATTTATCATATCTAAACTAATTCTTCAGTAGGCTAGTCCATGATCTCATATTTTCTATCATGATAAAAATTAAAACCCTAACAAGTTAACTTTGCTACTATAGTAGTGAAGATTTGTGGGTGTCATCTCCACCCCAATTTTACCTTCACCTTGGAGGGTTTTGGGGTAACCAAATATTTTTTGTCAACTGTGAACATTTAATGGATGTGATTGATAGATCTATTTATTCCAACATTTTATTTTAAAAGTTATTTTATACATAAACTAGATATGAGAAGATCAATATAGTGAAGGCACTAAAGTTATTTCTAAAGGATAGTTTTATAGATCCTGACTCACCCCCACCCCCCCTCCTCTCATGATCTTATTTTCCCAATTAAACTTCCAATAATTGGCATCATATCTTTGGTTATCTTAAAGGAAGTCTAACAACTTTTGAGTTTAGGTCTTGGAGATGGAGGTTTACAAATTGGCCAAAAGGTTATTAACAATCATTTCCTATTCAATTCTTGATTTTCTTTTTGCACATCAAATGACCTTTCTTCAAGTCTGATAGCCATTTGTATTTTATCTTCCTCAAGTAAAACTTTGTCTTCTTTCATTTTCTTCTTCTATTTAATATCTTTGCATAGCCTTACTGATTGGATTTAATGTTCTCTCGTTAATCCTCTATCTTCTTCATTTAGGTTATTGTTCTTCTCTAGTATATCTACAATGGTTGCATTATTCTCATTAGCATTCCCAGTGTTAAGCAATCCTTATGTATCAATTTCTTCATAATGCATATCATTCTTTTGAATAACTGAGTCCTTTCTCCTTCTAAGGGATTTCCTTAGTTCTTGTCTTGCTACTTCAAGTTGCCGCAATATGAACTAGATGTCAATCACTTGATTGTTAATAACCTTTTGACCAATTTGTAAGCCTCCATCTCCAAGATCTAAACTCACAAGTTGTTAGACTTCCTTTAAGAGAACCAAAGATATGATGCCAATTATTGGAAGTTTAATTGGGAAAATAAGATCGTGAGAGGAGGGGGGGTGGGGGTGAGTCAGGATCTATAAAACTATCCTTCAAAAATAACTTTAGTGCATTCACTATATTGACCTTCTCATATCTAGTTTATGTATAAAATTTATTGTAAAATAAAATTTTGTAATAAATAGATCTATCAATCACATCCATAAAATGTACAAAGTTGACAAAAAATATTTGGTTACCCCAAAACCCTCCAATGTGAAGGTAAAATTGGGGTGGGGATGACACCCACAAATCTTCACTACTATAGTAGAAAAGTTAACTTGTTGGGGTTTTAATTTTGATCACTTCTAATGATCTACCCTATGAGGGGTCTACCCTACTAAAGGCATTTAAGGCTGTTAGGTCTTATCCTATTAAAGGATTTTAAACTCACAATAAAGTAAGGACTCTGTTAGGATATATACAAGGTCTATTAAAACCACTATGTTAAGAGGTGTGTCCTGATTCAATTTATTAGAACAATGTCAACACCCAATCCTTTGGTATGCACTTTAATTGCTGATTATGGACCTTCTCCTTCTAATATCTGATCTTATCTCCAATCAGATATAGCTTTTTTCTATCCCTCACTACTTCATAACCTTTGTTCTTCTCAACTCTCTCTTGCATGCAACATCAAAAACTTAACTTTTTCACTTCCTTCGCACACTATGCAATCTCCTCTATGATAGCTCTAATCACTTATGGAAAATAAGGTTTGGATCTTCCTATTTAAAGACTTTTGTGGAGTTTTCTAGATGCTTCCCTTTTTGTATCTTCATCTAATTGGTTGTTCATTTCTCATAGGGATCACTAATCCATGTAAAAATGTGTTACAACCTCTATAACAAAATCTACAATCATTAAATTTTGTATCCTATAAACTTGAAATGGTTTACCTTAAAGTTTATAACATTCCAGAACTATATGTTCACTTTGTGTTACTTGACACTCATGTTTCTGATGTCCAGTCATAAATGGTATCACTGCTGTTGGTTGGCCTTAACTATAGTCAGCTCATTCTATATAACTCAACATCTATGTACTCTATTTTCTCAACATTCACTAGGCTCATCTAGTACTAAAAATTATCGGTGGCCAAAGACTTTCTCGACTCCTATAGAGCATGAAAAATACATGATTATTTACATGTCTTTACATAAATTGGCCTATGTAGAGTAGCTCAATCACAGTGATGACCATCTAACTCTTTCTTATATATGACTAAGTGTTTAATACTATAGTCAACAAGACTTAGAGATATCAAAAAATCCATCAAGAACATTATCTAAAGTGATGTCCTCAAATTATTTCAGTAATTTATTTATATCCTTAGGGTCTTCAAATAGTATTCACAATCTAGGACTCTGAAGAATCAAAGACTAACACATAATCTCTTTCTTCATACCATCCATGAAATCCATTCCTTTTTTTAGAATTATAGATGGAGTAACTAAGAGGGGGGGTGAATCAGTTACCACAAAAATAAATCCACAAATCCCTTAGATGTCTTAAAAATTTATTACTGCTGTCACTCGGTAGCCACATAGAAAAATGTTGTAACTCAGTAGATTAACTGGTTACTAATCTTTAAGCATTCACAATCATTAACATGCATGCAAAATAAAATAACATGAACACAAGAGACACCAAATTTAACGTGGAAACCCAATACGAGAAAAACCACCAAGTAACTAGCTACCAATTTTCACTCTTCTAAAGTGAGTCCTGTTAGGATCCAACCCTATTAAAGGTTACAAAACACACTGTTAGGTGTGACCTTGTTAGAGGATTTAATCACCTTATTAGGAGTGGCCTTGCTAGAAGAATTTAGAACAATTCAGTAGAACTTTCCACCTTGTTAGAGGATTTACAAAATGGCTATTAGACCAATTCTGTTAAGAGATTTAAGAATTACTGCTACAATGGTGAGAAAGTAACAATAAGTGACTTGAATGAGATGCAATTGAACTTTGCTGATATAGATCTCTGCTCTACTTCAATAGATCCTCATTGATCAAATACAACTCTATTGCACCTCAAGGATATCTTATCCTTCTTCAAAATTTGCTCATTCATACATCCATCCATACATTTGAAAACACAACTTGACCTTTTATTTATACATTACAAATTTTCAAGTTAGCTCATTTACAAGTTACATTTGCCAATAAATAATACATTAGTTGGCTACATGAAACAAAAATTTTTTATTTCCCAAAATAATGAAATCCTTCATTGGCCAACCCTGCTTAGTAAACACTACTCTAGAAATGATTTCTAGTGTTAACTGTTGTGGTGTCCACAACACATGCCCCATTCCTCACTAAGAATGGGAACCCCCTACTTTTTTTAACTCCCATACTCATATTTCAGGAGTCGGGAGAAGAAGAGTTTTATTAGACCTTAGAATTTTAGAGTCAAATATTCGAAAAAATCACAAAAATAAAATAAAATTGAAATACCCAAAAAATTTAAAAATTTGAAAAACTTAAAAAAAATAAAAATAAAAATAAAAAATCAAATCAAATCAAACGCGTGCTGCAAAGGGCTGCGCACCCCAAGCGTGCGCATGCGCCACCAAGGGGAGAACATGTGCCCCCAAGGGCCGCACGCCCAAAGCGCATGCGCACTGCCACAAAGGGCCACACACCCAAAGTGTGTGCATGTTTCCATAAAGGGGCCCAAAACATGCGCGCGCCACCAAATACTCATGCACGTTCGTGCCTTCACGCTCCCAAGGCACCGTGTGCGCTTGCCAAGCTGCCCTTTCACCTCCAATTTTGTTTGAGTAGCCATAAGAAGGGTTTAAAATATATCATTTAAGTATAAGTTGATGTATCCTTATAATTAAGATATATTTTAATATATGCGATGAATCTTTTGAGATAGGTTTCAGACCTCCCTGAGATAAGGTAAAGATTCTAGGAAATTTCAAGGCTTCAAAAATTCAGACTTAGCCAAATTTCAGAGCTTCAAGAATCTAGACTTAGCCAAATTTTAGGGCTTCAGGATTTCAGACTTAGCTAAATTTCAAGATTCACCTCCAGTCTTGTTTGAGTAGCTAGTGTGTCTTTACTATGCATTGTTAACTCTATGGACTAATTTTTGCTTCCTTTGTAGGTAAAAATGGCATCCTCAACTTGTTGAGGTCATAACTTTTGACTCGGGCCTCAGAATTCAGAACCGCTTACACCGTTGGAAAGAAGAACTGAAGATCTAATTTCAGTCCCTAAAATAGTGAGCCTTTGGCTGCCCAATTTTAGGGATTGATGAAGGTTTCAAATTGAAATTTTGAGCAAAAGACCTCCAAAAAAGTCATTAAAAAATGCCTAGCAAAATTTGCAAAAAAATATGAAAAAGTTGCAAACATTTGATCATCTTGGATAATTTGGATCACTTGGTTTCTCACCAAGAAGGATTGGATAGGTGGAGAGAAGACAAAGGTCAAAGATACAGAGGTTGGACACATAAAGCAAATCAAGTTCCTCATCTTATGCTACTATTGGGGACAAGATTCAATGCAAGTCCCTTGATATTTTTGATTGAAGAAGTAGAGGGAGTGCAAGTTTATGAAAGTAATTGGCTATAAAGAGGGTGTAAATCATCAAAAAGGGGCATGGAGTGTATACAAAAAGCGATCTAAAACCTCATTTGAGCAAAACCCAAAAACTGTTTCCAAAATTGAGAATTTTGATTTTTTGGCGAATTAAGCTCCGCAGGTCCGTAGCTCCATAGGTCCGTAGCTTCACAGGTACGTAGGTCTTTAGGTCCATAGCTTTTCATTTTTATGCAGGTCCACAATTTAGAGGTGCACCGATAGTTGATTGCCAGTTCCAAAAATAACACTTTCCATGCATTGGGAGCACATTTTGACGGCAAGTTAACTCCAACACACATCAAGTGAAGGGCCAGTTTCCATTTTTGAAGCCTCCAAACACTTCCACTTTGAGTGATGGCTTCCTCCTACTTTCTCTCTCATGCTTTCATTATTTTTAACATGTAAAGGGCTCATGCATCCAATTAATAAATAAAATATGGATGGAGTTCCTCTAAGCACCAGTTAGATTATCAGTTTGTATATATTTAGTTTGTTTTAAATGTTTTAAAATTATTTTATTGCATTAAAATATCTCTCACTCTCAACACAAATTGAGGAGACAATTTCTTATAAATATCCCTTTGTAAAATGTAACAAAGGCCGTCGTTATTATGCAATGAAGTTATGCTTTTGGTGCTAGCATTTGGAGTGTAGTTATTCTTGCCTGAATGTGTCATTGTTTTGTGGATTTTATTCATGAGATTTTGATTGAGCCAAAGATTTATTATGTTGTTTTTGGTTGTGCAATATTTTAGTTTCAATGTTTGCTATAGATATATGAATTTTGTTGACATAACAAGCTTGAGAAGAGATTACCCGATTGTGTCTACATAGCTTTTTGTCTCGCATGAGCGCACTTTTCATGGCCTTGCGATTTGATGAAGAGTGAAACATCATTCAATTTGTTAAAGATTCTCATCGACGATTGCATCAGTGGATTCTAGGAAGCGCTACTCCTATTTTCATTGGTTTCCTATCAATTTCTTCAAAGGTTTAACTCGCAACGTGTTGTGTTCTGTAGCTTATGTCCATTTAGCAATTTCAATTTCAAGTTATTTGATTTGATGTTATTTTCTTTCAATTTCATTATTTGCTTTGCTAACCCCCCCTTTTAGAGTAGAACCTCATACTGGCTGCATTGTTAGAGTTGCATTCATTGAAATATAGAAAATACAAAAATATTATTCTTTTGGTGTGATATTTTGAGACAGCGAACATATTTTACTTCAATTCCAAGATAAAAAAGGTTTTAGAACTAGAAAAGGCCTCCTCATGAACACTCACATTTATCTTCTACTGAGCAGATTTTGGTACGTCACAAGACAAACACTGAACCTTGGAGTGGATCCTTAAAAAGATTTGCTTTTCAAGAGAGGAATTACACTATGGATTCCTATCGTTGACCTCATGCAAAACGAATACCCAACATTAACCAAGTAAAGCTCGGTAAACACTACAAACTTTACAAAATCCTTTGGAGATCGAGTGAACTAGTTAAGAACTAATTTCCCTTCACTGACCTTATGACCTCAGTAGAAATTGGTTTCTGCCACAGAAGCCTTCAGCTCCCAAGTGAGTTGGGTAGAGACTGACTTCATAGTGTAACCTCCAAAAATGCTCGGTAGACTCTATAATTCTCTTTGCTAATCTTTTGAGCTCGATAGACTCTACCTTTTGGCTTGTTGACCAATTGAGCTTAGTAGAATCTGATTGATAACTGATATGACATTTGTGTAACATCAAGACAACACACAATTGAATAATTGTATCCAACACCTTCAACTAAGAAAATCCTTACTATGGTACAATTTTCATTCTTAGGATCTTCTACTAAAGGTAACAATACTTGATTCATCCCATTTTCTAATATGGTATATATATTCAATTTACCATTTAGTATTGATTTTCTATCATACTACCAAGGTCTACTCAACAAGATCTAACAATAATCCATAAACACAATATCACAAAGGACTTCATCATGATAACATTCAGTATTAAATTTCACTTCACATTTCTCACTTATCAAAACCTTATGATGAACCCTTATCTATGCAATATGACATGTGTTCATATGGTTCATCCTGGGTAGTTATAACTTGGTGACCAATTATTTTAATTCTAGGTTATCTAAACTTTCACTATCAATAATGGCTTTCTAGTATTTTCTCTAACTTTACATATGGTCTGTTGGTTCCCAGATTCATAATTTGAAAAATGAACAGTTTTTCTCTTTAGAAAATGATATCTCAATTATCTTGGGCTAATGAACTAGAATGTTCATTTGATCAAATTCTCATGCACTTTAGGTTTGCTAAACCAAAGTGGATTAACCCAATCTATTGGTTGGAGAATTTTATATAGTGGATTTAGCACTTCAGTGATCTCTCAAGATGATAATTCTTCTTGAGTTGATCAATTGTGATTCTCACAGTATGTGGAAAAAATTGTGAATCAATTTATTAAATTAAAAATCTTTGTAGATCTAATTTCTTTAAGCAAAAAATAACTTTGTTGTGTGGACAAATTCTGAATTGTAAATATGATTTATCGATTGATATTGTTCCATAAACACTTGAATAAATTATCTTAAATAAATGCAAGAAAAATTCCTTTACCTCTTACTAATATTTATCAAATTAATTGATGATTCAATGGATAACCCTATGAGATGGTTTTAATAAATTGCTCTTAAAAAAAGATCATTACCTCAAAGGCATATATGTATTATTAATTAATTAATTTGTTATAGTTGGTGCTATTGAATTTAACTTCCCTTTTAAAATACCAATAAGATAGGTTAAAGTTTGTCAACTAATCCTTCAAACTAATATTAAAATTAAAACTTAATTCAAATTATAATTTCATAAGATAACACATTGAAGTAAACTGAATAAGATATGTTTATCACACAAAACTAATCAACCAATTGGAAAGATAAATACCAAAAAAGATATGAAAACAGATTGTATTTTTATTGGAATAAGTATAAAGTAATCAACTAGTTATAAGTTATATAGTGTCTTTCGTCGGGCTTGTATTCCATAGAAACAAAACTAAAAATTACTAGAAAAGATGTTAAACTGATTTTTATCATGTCTAGACAAAATGATAATCTACATATTGATGAGGATTAAATTTCAAAATACCTTACATTAATAGGATATAAACTTTCCTAACTAATAACTACTTTGATAATTGATTTATATAACAATAATTTAGCACATAACATTATAAAAAATTGTACAATCATTTGATATCAATCTTTGAGGAGGACATCAAATTTGTGAACATGCTCAAGATGGATCTTGGAATGATAGGTATTTTCATCATGCATGATATCCAATATGGTGATCCACTCCAAAGTGATATGACACCCTCAAGGCATTCCCTCTTCTTCTTGGTTGAAAATTCATCAAGCTTTGAATTTAGGGCCTTTAGGAGTTTCTCATGTTTTTTAATGACCTTATGTATTGCTCCAATTTCTTGAGTTTCAACATGTTATAAACTCCTATCATGTTAATACATGCCCAATCTATTCTTAATATTGTTACTCACAATCAAGTTCTTAACATTCTTCATATAAACCTCCCAAAAATTATCAAAGAAACCAAGTATATATTCAAACCATTTGTTTAACATTAAATAAGTAGTATCAACCCTAAAACTTTACATTTTCTTCATCAATTATTTGTTTTGAATTTTTAATTCATCATGAATCTTTCTCCATTTGTTGTTATTAGCTGAAGGAAGCATAGGGACTAACTATCCACTTTTCATGAAACTTTCTTCATAAAGAGATTTATATTGTTTTCTCTCCCTAACTAGTATTTCCATTTGATGCTTGTTAATCCTTGAGAATCCCATTTATGTATGTACCTAACTCATTGGGTCATTCTCTCCCATTCTTAACTTCATCATGTGTCCTAAACATTATCCATGTTGATGATATTAGGCCTCTTAGTATGTGGATACAATTCATAGAGTTAACACCTCTTCCCCTAGATCATATCTAGATCCAATAAAAACATCATTTACACATTCAATGTCCAATTAAAATTCCTTATTGTTCGAGTTTGGGAAACAATCAAAGCTAATAGAAGTACACAAATCCTAACCATAAAAGAGAATCACTCTAACCTTTATCAATAGTTGTATGCCTCTTTGTGGAGTCATGTTTTCTAATTCAATATTAATGCCTAAAAAACAAATTTCTCAAAAAATCTACGTCATTCTAAGGACTTATGTTTGGAATAATTTCTCTTAACATCTTCCCTTTATAATTGAACAAAAAGGACTTGAATTATTTTGACTTCACAAAAGATTCATCATAGGAAAATTGTTGGTGTAAATAAGTATTTACTATTTACACTTTACTTAAGTTTACTTAGGTTAATGCATTATTTTATTATATTGCATTATATTATTATTATTTTGGTTAGACACTTAGGAGTTTGCGTACTCTTATGAGTTGTCATGTTGACAACACTACAGTAAGCAACTTTAATTCAACACATGGTGTCTACAACACTAAAGTTTTCATAATTAACTGAGTTGTCATGTAGACAACATAGTTATTTGCACTCCTAATTTAGCACATGGTGTCTGCAACATTATTTTGTGTACTACACCTTTGTAGGCTTATCCTCTCATCATTCCACTTACTCCTATGCTTAATAGAGGATAACCCATATTTGGTGGACATGTGCTGGGTTGTATGACTTATTACGCTACTGATTCTTATGCATTCTAGAAGCATTCCAAAAGCCTTTATATATAGGCACTCCTAGTGTACTTTCAATCAAATATTGAATGAATATATCATCATTCTAATCATACTCTCTTTGGTCTACTATTGTGCTTGTGTTTGAGTTCCTTGGTCTTGGGTGAATTCTTCCATATGAAAAATTCTTACATGGTATCAAAGCTTGAGGACATTCTCTTCACATAGCCATTTGAGACCATTGTTGCTTCAGTACCTCGACTCGAATCCAAAGAATCTGTAGAAATTGGGAGTGTCTAGAGCTAAATTAGACCTCACCATTGCATATAAAACATCGATTCGGTGAAAATCAGCTATAAATTTTCCTATGCTGGGCTAAAGTTGATCATGAGGCAATTTTTTTTTGCAAACTGGCACTCAAAGGCACTAATTTTTAAACTGGATATGGTCATTTAATTGATTTGTTAATTTATTGTTTAGATATGAATTTTAATTTATTCTCTACTTTTTGAATTTGTGGGTATTTTAAGAATTTTTTTCAGTCCTACAGGCCCCTACAAAGATTTTGTTTTTTTGTAGAGCTGGGCAGTGACACCTCGATCTTGCAGAGCATATTCCTTCAAAATATTCTATTAAGTGGTTCAAATCTCAATTCAGTGGCAAGTCTGCATTTTCTTCCATGCGGAATCAAATCTAGGTAGACCTCCATAGATTTTGACCAAAAAAAAATCTGGCTTCCCACTCATCGGCCAAGCCCATTTCCACAACTTTTTTTAGTGTACTACGGGCTATTCTTTTAAACAACCCATAGTTTTCTCTTCTCACCAATGTGCGGTAAATAGTAAGAACTTTGACATTTTAAAAATTCCTTCTAGAACTGATTTTTAAAGTCCCGACCCCTCACTGCTCACCTAGACATGTGGAGGCCATGTGACCCTACCACAATGGACAACTCAGTAATCCAGTCAGCCTGTGACAAGTGCCACTCAGACTGCAATTGCCTAATCAGTAGTCCGACATTTGACTCAACGCATACGTGGAATCCAACCCACTAGAGCTATACTCTAGTTAGTGCCCATGTTAGCAACCATTTAGTAGAGTTTTTTCTATGCAACATCAATTGTTGTACTCATCTATATGGTTCCTTACATGCTAACATCATGTTGATGTCATCAATAGGGCTCAGGTATTCTGACATCATTAGTTCACAAGCCTAAATTTGATAGTCATTTGACCATCATCTAGGGAAAAAATAGAACTACTGTGATGATCATATGATTGTCAAATTTAACCCCATATTTTTTTGATCCAACCCCTCTCCAGATTGATTTTTGATTTTGCAGTCCGACTTTGGGAGGCCATATCTCTATCATTTGGACTCCAAATCAAGTGCAATTTTTTTTTATTTTGGGAAAAATTTTCTAAAATTTTTAGTGGTGTAGCTCTTTTCTAGTTTTGGTACATGAATTTGTCAAAAATTACATCTTTTGGTGACTGTACCTATCCAATCCTATATTTTGCAACTTCAAATACTTCGTACGGGCTCATTTGGACACAAAAATAGGTTCTATTTTTTTTGAAAGTGCATTATTTTTTGTCCACTTTCTAGATCTACAATCATATTATATGGTTGTGTGGAAAAAAAGTGTCACCTTCAGAATTAGGTCCTTTTTTGCATTGTAATACTTTGATATATCTTTAGAATTGTTCTATATTTGAGATACATTGTAATGTTCTAGTTTTGAATTGCATAAGGAGGTTATAAAAATCAAAATTAGAAGTCCGCTAAGGCCAAAATTGGAAAGTGGCCATTGTAATCACACTACATATAAAGTGCCAAAAGCATCTTTTTTGGGGGGTTTCTTGATTGAGTGAAAAGGGGGGTTGTTCTTGGTGTTGTGTTCCTCTTTTTCTATAGTTTTTTCTTTCATTTTTTGCATCACAGGAAATTTTAAGCTTCCAAAATTAACTCCATATAAGTATGCTACATGCTCCATTAAAATGTGGTGTCATTTAATGCATAAAGGAGTTTCTCAATTTTAGATGGTACCCTTCCTAAACCAACAAGTGATCAAGTATTTGCCAATGAAATCATTGATTGGTAAACAATGGATAGGAAAGCCCTAGGTGATATTTGTTTGGGGCTTGAAGGCAATATCATATATCAGATTTAGAAGTCTTGTACATCCAAGGAAGCTTGGGATACCCTCCAAAACCTATATGGTAAAGTTTCTAAGGAAGATGTTTTCAAAATTGAAGATGAGCTTCTCTCCTTAGATCTAAAGACATTTGATTCCATACATGATTTTATCATAAAGGTCAATGAATTAAGAATGAATCTTGATGATTGTGGGAGTTCTATTAAAGATGATACATTAATATATCTCATTCATAATAAGTTGCCATCTAAGTACTCCACATTTGTTTCTACTTATAATACGTCAAAGACTACATTAGGGTATGCCTATCAAAAGTCTCTTTTGATCACTATGATGAACTATTGGATAAAGAAGAAAAGAAGTAGAAATAAATGGGGATTCTCAATTTGCCAAAGTATAAGGCATTGGTAGCAAATAATGAGGGTTCTCAAAATTTAGTTGGTCAATCTTCAAATAAAGGAAAGGGCAAGAATAAGAAGTGAAAGAATAAAAAATCATAAGATGCAAAAAAGACAACACCACAATCAAATCAACAAGGAAAGTTTTCCTCAAATTCAAATAGGAAGGGAGACAATAATAAGGACAAGAAAAAGTGTGCTTATTGTAAGAAATTGTGTCATGAAGAACATGAGTTTTATCATAAGAATATTGATGAGTTAATGACTATCATGAAGAAAAAAAATGTTCCACTGCCTAATGCTTACAAGGAGAAAGGGTCTTCTTTAGATTCAAAGGGAAAAGGGCAAGAACTCATGGAAAATTCAAGTTCTTCAATGGAATGGATTCTTTACTTAGGTACCTCATATCACATGGGTTCTTCAAAAGGAGATTTTTCCTCATTGAAGTAGTCAAAGGTACTACACATCTTTGTGGGAGATGATACAAAAATGGAAGTTGAAGGGAAAGGAAATGTGGAGATGGAAAATGGAGAGTTCAAAGATGTTCTCTATGTTCCTAACCTAATTTCAAATCTCCTCTCAATTTACCAAATCACCCACCTTGGCGATGGTCATAAAGTTGAGTTCCTTCCTAACTCAGTAAAGGCACACAGTCTAAAATATGACTCATTGGTTGCAGTGGGGAAAGTTAATCATGAAAAAAGGTTGTATTCTTTCTCCCACTTTGTGCCCAAGTCTCCTTCACAAGCCTTTTTGACTCAATCCAATTTACAAATCCAATTATGCCATGAGTGGTATGGTCATCTTGCCTTCTGCTATCTTCAATCAATCAACTTTTCCCAAGGTGACAACATAGGTTTAATGGATATGCATCTGGAGGAGAAGTTACATAAAGGGAAGTCTTCAAGAGCACCAATTGTTCTTTAGTTGGTTCACATGGTACTAGTAGGTCCTTTTGCAATGACATCAGTAAGCCAGGGTAGCTACATATGTATTTTCATGGATGACTTTTCAAGGAATAGTTGGGTTTACTTTCTTCATCACAAGAATGAAGTGTTGGATAAGTTTCTAGCCTTGAAGGCTCATGTTGAACAAAAATCAAAGGAAGCCATCAAAGTTCTTCGAATGGATAATGAAAGTAGATATGTGAACAAAAGACTTAAAGAATTTTTCAAACTTTAGGGTATTGATCTTTAGAATCCACCAGCATTTAGTTTGCACAAGATAGATGTTGTAGGACTGAGGATATGAACTCTTAAGTCCATGGCAAGTTGCATCATACAAGTCAAGTCTCTTAATACATCACTTGAATTTGAAGCAATTAGTAGTTCCAATCACATACTTAATAGGTCTCCTTATCCTACCTTAGATGGAAAAACTCCTTTTGAGGCATGGTATGACAGAAAACTAGTTGTGACACACTTTAGTGTCTTTGGTTGTTCATCATGGGAAAACATATCTTCTAGGGGATGCAAGGCACCACCACCAAGGCCTTGTACTTTCATCAGATATAAAGATGGTGTGAATGCATATAAACTTATGGATCTTAAGACACATGAGATCTTTGTGGAGATGGATGTACACTTTTAGGAAAGTTCACCAAGCTTATCCTCTAATCCTCTTTGCACACCATACTTTGTGGAAACTGATAGTGACACGAGCAATAGTGCTTCAATAGATTTAGATACATGGGGTTCTATTGACAATTGCAATGAGAGGTCATGACATCAACATACTCCACATGCATATATTGCCACAATGATAGGTCTAGCACAAAAGGGTACACCTAGTCTTCTAGCTCTAGCAATAGGGGATGGCTACATAACTGATATTTCAAGTTTGTTTGTGGAGTCATACATAGTGGATTTGGGGGATATCATTGATGATGTACATCTTCTCTTTGATGGAGAAGATCCTTCTTCAATTGTTGTGAGAGCTCACTTTGACCCTCATGTCCATTCTCTACATGATCGATCTTCATAGGTTGATGTGATTGTGGATACTTATGTATAGTAGTTGCAAGAGGTCTCTTTATCATTTGAGGAGACACTATGTTCTTGGCATAGGTTATACATTCATCCTTGACAGGGATAGTTGAGCAAGTTTCAGAGGCATCAATGATCATTAGAATTCTTTCCACACACAATAGAAGCATCTCATTTGTACCTTTTCCATTGTTTCTTCCAAAGGGGAGGAACACTATTCAACATTCTTGGATTAGCTTCTACATCAGAGCAGCTATCATTGATCAACACTCTTAATTTATGGGGGGAGACTACCTTGTGTCTCTTCTTCTCCTCTCTTGTAGGACCTTTTCCTCTTTTGGGATAGTGTTCTTCTCACATTTCTCTATTGTATATACTTGATGTATGTTGTAATGGGGGGGTCTTGATTACTCCATCCATCCATGCATCTAGTTTTTTTATCTCTCTTTTTGGGGGAGGTTTTTTCCCATGAGGTTTTCCTTCTTTCTCCACTTTATGAGAGATTGTATTTCATTATGTACATGGGTACCTAACATGGCCTAGTAGCCAAGACCCATCATGCATTTCATTCTAGCTTTTGTAAGCTTAAGGGTATTCCCCTAAGTTTCACTTAAGGGGGGGGGGGGGGTGTTGGGGTAAATAACTATTTACTATTTACACTTTATTTATATTTAATTAGGTTAATACATTATTTTATTATTTATTTGGTGAGACACTTAGGATTTTGCATACTCTTATGAGTTGTCATGTTGACAACACTCGAGTAAGAAACTCTAATTCAACACATGGTGTCTACAACATTGTAGTTTGAATAATTAATTGAGTTGTCATGTAGACAACATAGTTATTCACACTCCTAAATTAGCACATGGTGTGTACAACATTATTTTGCATGCTACACCTTTGTAGGCTTATCCTCTCATCATCGTACTTACTCCTATGCTTAATGGAGGATAACCCATATCTGGTGGACATGTGCCTAGTTGTATGACTTATCATGTTGCTGATTCTTATGCATTCTAGAAGCATTCCAGAGGCCTTTATATAGAGGCACTCCTAGTGTAGTTTCAATCAAATATTGAATGAATATATTGTCATTCTGATCATACTCTCTTTGGTTTATTGTTGTGCTTGTGTTTGAGTTCCTTGGTTTTGGGTTAATTCTTCCCTAAGGAAAATTCTTTAAAAAATGAATTGCGTTCAATTAACTTATTATCTTCTCTTAGTGAGAATCTATTCATTTATGTTAGACTCTTCCTAAAATTTTGTAGTATTCAACCTAGAGATGGCCTCTTGAACATATAGATCATTCTCCTTCATTTCCTTAAAATTTATCTCCAATAACTATTTCATTTTCTCTTTGAGCTTTACATTGTATTGATCAATAATTCTCTCTACTTCATATTCCTCTAGATTTTTGAATATATCCTCTACCTCTACAAGACAATGAACATAATCACTGAGGTTTTTTTTTATTTTGTAAGAATGGATATAAGCCTTAGGATCACAATATTTCTTGGCCACATGCTCAAACAAATTGAATTTTTCTTGTAACTTATTCTAAATAATTTCATAGGATCTAGTTGACACAATGGTAAAATCACCAAATGTGAGTGTCCTTGGAAAAATAACTTTCTTGTGGATTCTTACAAAGTGTTTGAAATTTACAATGATTGATGGTCTCATGATTTTTGAGTATGCAATCCTATTAGGAATAATTTTTAGTACCATATATGGATCTTCCTCAAATTCATAAACCTAAAATAGGGAAAACTAAGATGTACACAAAAATCTACCCAATCATGCTCAATAATTGATCGTATTGTCTTGGTCTTAATTTTTTTTGATCTCTATACTTAGAGTGTGTTCACATTGGTAATTTGAAAAATGGCAAATAGGTTTTACAAATAATTATTATCTTAGATATAGGAAATACCAAGTTGAGGGGTGGTGAATCAATATTTCACAACTTTTTCCCAACTATGGATATCTTGTACAACTTTAAACATACAGATGTGATTAATTTGAAAAGTAAACATAGAAATAACACAATGTAACTCATAAAATCATTATTTTATAACAAAGGAAACCCTAGCCAAGGGAAAACCTTGGTAGGGATGGTACCCACAAAATGACCCACTAATCAAAAGTATCTTGTGAAAGATATTGACCCTACTAGGAGTCTATTACATCCATATAGTGTCTCGGTCCTTGTTAGAGGACTAGGTCTTGTTAGAAGCCTAAAACCTATTAGGATTTTTTATTACAATTAAAAAATCTATGCAAGAGGACTCTAGTACCCAAACATGCAATTAAAATGATATATGTTATACACAAAAGGAATAGATAAATAAAGCTTTTGAAAATGCTGATATCTAAAAGATATAATTTGTACTTTATAGATCTCTATGAACAACTTCACACATACTGATCTTTCTCTTCTCTAAAATAAAGTTTGCATCACAAAACAAGTACATAATAGTGTCTAAAACATCACACAACTTCACATCCAAAACTCTATCATGTATACAAATTTATTTTGTCCTATTAGCCCCCATGTCTTCATAGTGTCCCAAATGAAAAACTAAACTTCACTAAGTTAGGGTTAATATCTATGATTTCATCCCTAATTATTCAAGTAATTATTTTGGTAAAAAAATTAATTCCTTCACACAATCAACCGTTCTCTTGCCTCTACTATGTTCTGCATGTACAAGACTAAATTGATATAACATTAATTCAACTTTGTCCATACTACACATAATGACATGTAGTATGAAATATAGTATCCTTATATCCTATTCTATCTTCTATCAAGTGTGAACATGCTAATTCTATTTCTATGAACTTTTCAAAGAAAAAAGGTGTCTCTTCTAATAGTTAACCTTTGCAACACTTAGACAATTTTTGTAAATCTTCAAACCAAAAGTGTGTCCATAGTATGTTGACTTAATATGGATGGCATGTTTCCATAAATAAAAAAATCAATACATTTACATACTCATCTCTTAGCCAAATTTCCAACAACTCTACATTTGGTATTGATGGAAACATATAGGAAAAATTGGCCAAGTCCCAAAATTGCAAAATTTCAAAATTGTGAAGTTCTCCACATGGCCAAACAAAATTTTCAAAATGTGGATCATTTCTATTATATACCATAGTTTAAATTTTACATACTCCCCCTTCTCTATACTCTACCTTATACCTTCACATATACAAATTTTCATACAATACACTCCCCCTTCATCAATGACAAAGGTGAGTAAAAAACTATATATAGGTCAAAAATTTGATTTTACCTTCATAGTGTTGATGAAATTGTTAGAAATGTGATACAATCAACAAAAATAATCTTCAAACTAATTAAACCTTTATTCCATGCATCTTTATATAAATTTGATACTATGACAAGTGCCCACAAATGATAAGATGCCAATATAGTAGCCTAGAAGTTTGGATAAGCAAAATGTACATATGATACTTTGGTATTTAGATTATTAAGCTACTTCTGGACTAGATCTATCATCAATTGTATATATTTTCTTAATAAAGATAATCTTTGCAATATCTTATCCTTGGTTTCCTCCAGTAATATGCATTGATCACAAATCTTATTGATTATCTACTCCAAGTCAATGATTTGAGCATCTATATTTCTTATTTCAATTATCATATTCATCGATTATCTTCTTTCTCTCTAACCTTTTAGTGAAGGTTTGAATGTAATTATGTGACAAATAAAATTTCTCATATAGAATTTTTCCTTCATAAAAGCACTTTCTCAACTCTTTAATGCATGGGTTTAAGTTTTTGAAATCAAGTTTGACATTCTTTCATACATAGGTGAAATTATTTACATCATGTTCAACTTGGGCCTTTATTGTAGCAAACACTACCAAAGTTTTGAAATGATTATCAAATTATTCTAATACCTTTGTTTCCTTCTTTTGAGGATTACTCTCATTATTCTAAACATTTATCAAAACAAAAAAAACTTACCTATCATCTTCTCAATAATTTCTTGAGTACTTTTGATTCCCTTACTATTCTAAATGATTTTTCTAGTGGAAAATGTTGATAATTGGCCAAACATTTAAATTTTAGGCTCTTTTTCTTCTATCTATGGTGTACTACTCATCATACTTTCTATTAATGACTCTAATGGAGATTTTGAGGAGATGTTAGTTTCCTTGCTTATTATATCCTTGGTACCAATTGTTCTTGTGCACTCTAATTGTCCTTCTTTAATTGTTGCAAGAGTTAGAGTGTAAACCTTACTTCAATGGTGTCCTATATGTGTGTTGAATGACAATAGTTTCCTCTTTTATTTCAATATGTCTTAGCTATAGTGGAAAAGATGATATCTCTTGTACAATAATTCTCTAAGCCATTTGTAACTTTGCATCTATATTCTTAATAAATTCAACGAATGCGGCTAAATCTTCATCATTCTTTTCTTCTCCTACTTTCATTTCTACATCCTCTTCCTCATCATAGACATGATGATTAACTAAGCTCTCTATGGCCAAATCGGCAAAAAAATATTTTCTTGGTCCTTAAATGGATCCTCTGTCTCATCGACAATATTATGTATATAGTGTCATCATGAATTATGATATGTGGTGACTCAATGATTGGTTGTTCAATATTTTATTTTCCCTCTTTGATGATTTCTTCTATATTTGTTATAGTGACTTTCTCTATCTCTCAAGTACTAGGAGCTACTTCCCCTAAAATCATGTTTCCTCCTCTTGACCAATCTCTAGTGTAGCAAAAATTATTTTTTCTTTTGATGTTTCTACTATAGCCATAGGGGTTTTCATCTCTCATGTTATAGGTGGCTCCACTACAAGTAAAGATGCAATCTCTTCATTTCCAGATTCATCTATATAGGATTTGCTGACATGTTCACTAAGAATATGATTTATAAGATTTTCAGTCTCCCTTATATCTCATCTCTTAATCCTCCCATGATTTTTAAAGTTCTCATTTTATCTCTAACTAGGGGATTAAGTTTGTCCATTATCATGTCTAACATTGTATTGTTCTTTACAATGTAGCATCTCCTGACAACTTCATCTCTCAAAGTTTCCTCTTCTTCCTTACTCTTCAAACCTACTTTATTTAATCTATCATACATTTTTTTTGGGATTTCTTCATGAATGGAGAGTATAGCTTTCTTAAATATGATCATGTATTGAATTAATGGCACATCCAAGTTCCTTTTCTCATATATGGGGTATTTTTCATAGCATTGTTTGAGCTTCATAAGGTTTCCTTCATTAACTATAGAATTATTTAGATTCTTAGTTCTTGGTTTCCGAGTTATTCTCTTCTTACTACTTGCTTCTCCCTCTTCTTTCTGATGGGGTTACTATTGTACTTGGGTCTCAAGTGGAGTTATTTGACCTCTCGTCTTCCTCCATTGATAGGATGTTATTAAATTTTATCTCTATCTTGGTCCACTAGCCATTTCTTTAACTCTTTTAGGCTTAGTTGCTTCAATTTATTCTTGTTTTACCTTGACTAACCTCACTAATCTCCTTGTGTTGGTAGGTGTGGATGATTGAATATGAGTTATACTGACATATTCTTCCAACATATGATCTAATGAAACATTTGATCCTAAAAGAAATTTAGGTGTAGGTGGAAAGCTAGGTCCTTCTACTGACAAAGGGGCAACAAATCAATTATCCCTTTTTCCAATCTTTTTCATCTCAAATAGTTCCTCCCTTGCCAAGGCTCGTTTAGTTTAGTACAATTTTCTTAACATTAGGAAACTCTTGTGGTATCATGTTCTCTTCTTCCATGATTTTCTTTATTGCACTATCTACCTTCTCTCTTTCATATTTTTAAAGTTTGATATGATATTCCAACTGCATGTTCTCTTCACAAGCTCTAAATTTAGAATTTTTAGGATCTATATCTGCATTTAGAATCCTTTGAGCATATCCTTTAATTACTTTTTCAATGACTTCATAACCAAATAGGTCAAAATATAATATTGTGGGTGTGTCTACCTAAACATATGTCAAATCAATGTCTACCATAAAACTTAATTCATACTTATACTTCTCAACCTTAGATTTTGGAATTCTTGTTCTTTGATTCATCTCTAATTGAAATGTTGTCCTAATAGATGTTGCACTACTTTCATTATTGTTAATAGTGTGCCTCCTATATAATCCTTCAATATTATCCATTGTACACATGTTATTGTTCTAATCTACTAAGGGCATGAATCAAAATCTCTTTAAAGGATGGAAAAACATGTATGTGATCAATGAAATAAATCTAAACTATCAATTCCTAGATTTCCTTATCATCTCCAAGTTGCCTATCAAATGAATTCTTAGAATTTCACATAAATACACTTGCATTTTCTCAATACATAACTTGTATGTTGCATGCACAAATCCTACTTCCAATTTGTTGTCTCTTTAACTAGAACACAATTTGGTAGCAATAATCTTACTTACAAACCTTACATAATATTGTTTAGTCTGACTTATCAAAATCTCTCTGCCATTATAGGTTGACTTGGTATTCTCAATTACATTTCTTTTAACATTCTTCTTACAAAGTGGGATTGATCCTTGATTTATTAAACTAGTTATATCATGAATTAATTCCACTGAAATGTCTACTACATTATCACTTATCCAAAGCTTTTCATCATGATTTTTTCTCAAAATTATTTTAATCCAATCCCCATTATCAAATTTTTAATAAAACATGTATTTTACTACATCATTCTAACCTAAGTGTTTGAATCCATCCTTAAAATGACATATCTTTATTTAATATCTTGTCAAATTCACTTGAAATGTTGTTTTCTCTCACTGTCTCAAACTTATAATAGTTATAACTTCTAATGTCCTCCAAATATAAGACTTTGTCGAAAATTTGGGAAAATAAGGTGATGGGGTCATCTTCCATGGATGGAATAGTGTTTAACTTAAGTTTAGGTCTTGGAACTTCCTCAACATAGATTCTTCCATTTCTGCAACTCAAAATTTCTCAAATTTAGCTTTTGTAGAGATATAAATACCTTTGAATTATAAATTAGGGCTTTATACAAGAACATAACTAAATGCTTTAATAAATTCTCCAAACTACTAGTAATTTTCTCTTAATTCACTTCTTTTAATTCACTTCTTTGTGCTCCTTAAATATATTATTGATCAAATGGTATGCAATCCATCAATTTCAACCATGAAATCTACTCCAATTTTCTTTTGCATTAAATGCATAAGTACATAGGGCTCAAAAAGTCAATTTCTTTAACCAAAGAACAATTTCTTGTTCATGCACTCACATTTGAATCCAAAATTACATGCGCACTTAGCTATAGTTTCCTTTTATCCATTTAAGCCTTCTCCAAACTTTACACGACTTAATTCAACTTCTCAAGGGATAAATGATTTTTTGATGCTATATTTCCTTTCATTGTTAATGAATAAATTACTTAAATTGATAAGGGCTTGTCACAAACTATTAATGACTTCAACTTATTTTTAGATGTGTCACTTGTCTTTTTCTCTACCCAAATTTATGTGCTTGCTGGTGTCTTATCTTTAAGATATGTTTCATTGAAGTTTTCTACATGCTCTTTTACATTGTCCTTTTATCTATCATTACAATTCTCATTCCTTCTAATATTGTTTACGTTCCTTCTAAAGTTAGGTGTCCTTGATTTTGTGATCTTATATTGTTCATCCTACAAAACATTGATGTATGTCCTACTTTGTTATAAATTTAACATGCCATCACATCATTTCCATATCTAGGTCCCAAGTGGCTCATTTTTAATCTACAATCTCTAGCAATATGTCCAAAGTTGTTGCACTTATAACACATAACTCCATTTCTTATGAAATGAGTTGCACCAATAGCTCTACTAGTTGCAGGGTTAGTACCTTAATAAATATTACTATTAAATCTAGGTCTCCTACATTCACTAAATCTATGTCCATATGCATAACTATTATAACAATAACCAAAAATAGGGCTAGTATACTTACTTGTATAGTCTATTTTCATGTGACTATTTTCATTGCATGCACAACATTTTCCAATAAATTTTCTTCTCACTTGTTTTGGTTGTTTAGATTGTTTAGGTAATTCTTTAGATTAATTAGGTTCTACCTTGTTTAGACCTCCTTTTCATTTCTTCCTATTGGATCACTAGATCTGGTTCCTCAGTAACTTTAGATCTTTTAGATATTTCACCTTGATAGAAATCAATACTAGTCTGATCATAAGTAGATCTTTGTGTGATGATCCGATCATCAAGATTTTTAGTACTAGAATACAACTTCTCAATATGTTTCTTTGTCTATGTAAGTTCTCCTTTTACAACAATATTATACTTCTCAAGTTCTGCATATTGAAGCTTTTTAGTTTCAAGTTCATATGTCACTTTAGTAAGTTTGGATTTCATATCTACATTCTCAAATCTGAAATTTGATTGACTTTTCTTTGTGAGGCCTCACCCCAACCCACCATAGCATAGGCATTTGATTTAAATTTTGATATTTGAGACTTAGATGGATTTTTTTATCTATTGATTTTGAAATTGTAGTAGTGTTTTACATTATGATATGCCCTAAGAACCTGATATTGTGTATGAAATGATTGAACATATATGGATGCAGTTTTATGACATGATACTATTAGATTTTGATGTGATATGAAAAGTTAATTTAATTATGATGATTCATGATATGTAGATAAATGTTAATTTGATATGCAGATGAATGATTATGATATGCAGATAAATGTTAATTTGATTATGATGACTTAAGATATGTAGATGTTGATATTCTTATGTTTCTAACTAACTATTAAAATGACAAGGGAAGGAAATTGATTTTGAATTATGAAATTATATGCATTTATGATATATGTATTTTATATGACCTCCTTGGACTACTGATGCTTGAGTTTAATGTACAAGAAGTGGAACCATGGAAATTCTTAGGGGAAACTAGTTCCAAACCTTGTGAACATAGTTAAACCAAGGCAAATCTTTGGAAGATTCAAAAGCCTCGTTGTGAAAGTTTTTTTCTTCGTAAATGTAAGATTGCTTGCTTTTGGAAATGTTTAATCATAAAGATGCATTAGGGTCATTTCATGGTAATGTGAATGTGTTTTTATGTGTCACTTGACACTTGTGAACTTTGTGTGTAATTGACATGTCTTTTAGGGTTTTGAACATGGTGGCAATTTACCCTAAAACTAATTACCCTGTTAAAAAGTAAACCCACTTAATAGAGGGAAGGATGGGTCTCAATCATAATAAATTAGAATTTAGACTTGATTAGGGTTTTAAGAGGTCATTAGGTGGTCCCAAGGTGTCTTTTATGTTAAAATAAGTTACACATATGATAGTATATCAAGTTAGGGACCTAATTTTGACTATGTGAGTGCCTAGATAGCCTAGGGGGCCCCTTTACCCATGCATTCTTCCATCAATTCGAATTTGGAGTTGTCAAATGTGTTTGTTTCTCCCTAGTTCCCACTAAGTAAAATATAGCAAATTGAGAGGAGACACATTTGTAAGAGGAGGTGGCTAGGTGTTCTTGCTAAAATAGTTAGTGGGAAGGCCTTATTAGGGAGTCTTGGTCAAATTAGTGGGTTGTTCACCCACTCTCTAAGTTTAGAGATAGTTAGGGTTTTGAAGGGAGATTAAGGGAGCTCTACTAAAACTATCATTACCTTTACCTTGTACCAAGGTTGGCATCTCAAAACATGCTTCTTTTAATATGAAAAAATAAATCTACAAGTGTGGAGGGTTTATCAATGGACCATACATTGTATTGTGAATCTTGAATTGTGGACTTTGGCATTGTGTTGTGGAAATGTGAATGTGCTATGTGTTCTTGAAGATTTTCTTTTGGTTTTTTTTTCTCTTTATTTTCTTGTTTGAATTTGAGATTTTAATGTGTTCATGGGTGTGAAGGCTTCACTCACCCTGGGAGGGAAGAGAAGCCTTGGGTGAAGGGCTTAGTTGGGCTAAAAATTGTAGTTAAGATTCTCCTCATGAAGAGGAGTTGTTTTCTTTCATGGAGTATGGGCTCCATTGAAGCCATATACCTTTGTTGTTTTGGGAGATACAAAGGATTTGTGTGTATGAAGGGGGAGATGTTATAATGCCCTTGAGAGGCATATGTGAATTGCAATATGATGTTTTATGTTGGCTATTGCATCTCCTTCACCCAATGTGAAATGGTTCTAATGGAGAATCAATGAACAAGCCATGGGAGGGGTTGTTTTGTGTTATGTGTTGTGTTTCTTGAAATGGCAAGTGATGTATGTGTGTAACCCATTTGGATTTTGTTTCCCCTACTCGGTGGGTGGTTTCATAGAAGCCTAGGTTGGGAGGTGAGCCTCCATGGTTCCTAGTTTGTGTGTTATATGAAGGTTTTGTGAAGATGCATCCCTTGAAGGAATTAGGGTTTCACCCTTGATAAAGTTGAAATGATTCAGTGTATAAAGAGAGATTAATGTTCATATCATCTTAAATGTGTTATGTTTTTTAGTCTCCATTTTTATTTCAATGTGATGTAAAATGAAAATTTTAGGTTATTTCATTTGGTTAAAAAGGTGTAAGAATTAATTGAGAAGTTGTATTATAAGAAAGATTCATTGTAAATCTTTGCATTGAGTGATTGATGAAATATGGGAATCATGTAAAGGAAACAACTCTCCTCACAACTCCTTTAGTGTAAATTTTTCATAGGAGATGTAAATTTTCTTGTAATGGATGATTTGATTTGATACATATTTGGTTGTAGTATAAATGTATGTGTATGCATTCATTCAATGAAAGGAAGATTTCATAGTCTATTTCATGTGCATGGGAAAATTAGTCCGTTTTTCCTTCCAGGTCCTAACAAGTTCATAGGTTAGGAATCACCAATACACTCTCCAAAAAAATGCTTTTAATATCATATTTTTTTTTTCATTTGTTCATGATACAAGCTAGATTATTGGTTCATTTAGAATCCAAGCCTAGTTAAATCCCTAGGATTGATAACATCTTCTTATCATCAACGCAATCATTAAATTTTTATGGTAGAATGAAATAAAATTTGTTTGAGAAGTGAACATGCATATTTCAAAAAACCTATGAAAAGACTTGTTGTAGACATACATTTCCTCTCTTGAAAATGTATGGGGAGGAGAATAAATCCTCCCCTAGAATAGAGAGTAATATTTTAATCAAACAGAATATCCCAAGAATCTTGAGGTTAGAAGATAAATAAAATAATACATGTACTAATTGTAGGACTCAAATAGTAATAAGGATCTACTCATTAATTATATATATATATATAACTCGTGACTCTTTGGTCATCATTTTAGTAAGCAACATGGGAATATAAATTAAAAATTTTGACTATGACAAAACAAAGGATAATAAAGTCTAGACACCTACTAACTAGCACAAGAAGTACCAAATGGATCTTCCCAAGCAATGATAAGCATTCAAAAGAAAATAATAAATATAAAAATTAAATTAAATCTAAAACCCCATAGAAAGAGGGTGCATATATTAGAAGGGCATTACTTTTAAAGTTTTATAAAACCCGTGACTCTTTGGTCATCATTTTAGTAAGCAACATGGGAATATACATAAAAAAATTTGACTATGACAAAACAAAGGATAATAAAGTCTAGACACCTACTAACTAGCACAAGAAGTACCGAATGACTCTTCCCAAGCAATGATAAGCATTCAAAAGAAAATAATAAATATAAAAGTTAAATTAAATCTAAAACCCCATAGAAAGAGGGTGCATATATTAGAAGGGCATAAGTTTTAAAGTTTTTTTTTCAAACCCAAAATAATAATAATAATAAAGAAAACACTAAAGCACCTATCCCATCCAAAAGGTGAAAAAGACATGAACATGGGGAAATTTTATGGGACAGGTGGTCCCTACTTAATGCCCAACCCTTGGGATTTGATTTTGGCATTTATGAAGGTGAGAAAAGCAATTATATGTCTGACATAAGTCAGAGATCTTTTCACCTAGGAGTTCCCCATTCTCTTGAAGTTTAGCACTTGGGGAGGACATTTTTCCCATAACCAATGATGGAAATTTTCTTGCCATGCATCAATTTGAAGGTGAGGGTGTTTGGGGAAGGGTTTAGTATGATTAGAAAGGGTTAGGATAGGATAGGAAGTACAGGGTAGTTAGTGGATAATAGCAAGGATTTCGTTTATGATTTGACTCCCATTTTATTTTATTGCTAGTATACTCTAGGTTATGGGAAGATGATAGAGTGGGTAAGGGGTTAGAAAGTTAGAAAGAGGATTAGAGTTAGGGCCATTTTTTTTTCTTTGGTAATAATTAGTTAGTATAAGGTGATTTAATGAATAGGCAATTTGGCACTTAGTTTTTCCTAGGCCATTATAAGGTTGCTAGATTTCCTAGTAGATTTAAAGTTAAGTGAGTTGATGGCTTAAGTGGGAAGTCATTTATAAGTAAATAGTAAATTTAAAAGTATAATAATATTAGCAAATAAATAAGTAAATAATTAAATAATTATAAATAAAATTATATAAAGAACTGGCAATTAATATAGTGATCTAGGTGATTTAATTTTAGATTTGTTTATGATAGTTGAGTTCTTTTGGTGTTATTTCAATCATGGTTAGGTAGAGACAAAGTTTGGATATAGAAATTGTGATACTAATAAAACTTTCCAATCAAACTTTCTAATAAAACAGAGGTGAATCTGAAGTACTATCCTTTTTACTTTCTTATCATGCATGCATGCAATTAAACATTAAACAATCATGAAAAGTAATCATGCATCACCACATAACACAAAAGATTTTGGTAACCCAGAAACCATCTAGGAATAAGAAGGTAAAACTGGGGTGGGGATGACACCCACAAAATAATTGCGCAATTGATTTCAACCGCTTCTGATGGTCTGCCCTGTTAAAGGCCTGCCTTGTTAAAAGCTTTACACATTGTTAGATGTGATCCTGTTAAAGGATTTCTACACCCTATTAGGAGTGTGCCCTATTAGAGGACTTAAGAACATTCAACTTAGAATGCCACCCTATTAAAGGATTTACATAGATCTATTAGGCTCACCCAAGTCCATGGATTTATAGTCACCTTCTCAAAGGAATCTTTTATCCCTCTCTAAGGATCTCTTATCCTTCTCCTGAGGATGTCTTATCCTTCTCCTATGGATCTTCTATCCTTTTCCTAAGGCTTATCCACCTAGCTATTAAGCTAACCTAGTAATGTATGATTTCAATGTCTAATACAATGGTAAGAAAGTATTAGAAAGGTTTTGACCTGATAAAGATTGCAACCCTAACCTTGCAGATTTCAAATATCTCTTTAGTTCCTTTCTTTGCTTGACTTTTCTCCCTTGTAGTGCTGATAGCTTGTTCACCCTTCAAAATCTATCTCCTTGAGTTCTTCTACTTGTTATGCCAATGCACTCTATGGTCACTTGATCAACTCAAAGTCTTGATGCTCTGTACTTACTCCTCACTGTGTCCTCTTCTTGACACTTCATACTAGCCTTCTCTTGGCTTCTTCGCATGACCACACTTATGATCAACTCCCTCTCACACATGCTTGATCTTTGACCTATAACTCCTTATATAGAAGTTCTATTCTTCATTTCCTGCTCAAATCTTGATTTGATCTGAGAAAATGATATTGTTTTCCCTCCAAATTGATTCTTCTAGAAACTTCATGATAAGTCCACTAGCATTCACCTTGAATTGGTTTGCATGGTTTACATAAAATTTTGTGACATCTACTCATCATCCTTATCATCCAACTAATTCACAAAATTCAATGCAACAAACTTATCGTTATTAATCTGGTGAATCTTTTGACTTAACAAATAATGTAGCAACTTGGCATCATTGGTTTACTGATGCTCGACTCCTTCTATGTTACTCAGCTTCTACTGCATTTACTGATGCTCGACACTTGAAGTCTTTTCCTGAGTTACTCGGCACCTAAACATTCCTGTGTTACTTGGCACCTGAAGGATTGCTCAGCACACACTAAAGTTGAACTTACTCGGCTTCAACTACAAATTTTCTTGGATCTAACTAGCTTGCTCGGCTCTCTCAAATGAACTTAGTTAGGCTTTACAAATGACTTAGTTAAACCTTACATATTTGATGTGTCTTAGTGTGTCCATTCTCTATGTCTTAAAGTATGTCATCAATACACTATTTCATCAATGGCATAGCTGATCCTTATACTTCTTTACAACATCATAACTTCAACCTTTCTCTAGGTGCTCTAGTTACATCTTATTGATTGCCTCATCCTTGTCAATCAACCAATTGATAGTACTTGGATCACTTAAGAAATTGGCATTCCTGCAAGTAGCAAGTTTGACATCAATGACAAAATAATGATTGAAAACATTCTTTACCAGTTCCATTATTCTTCATTCATGATCCTTTCAATCATTTCCAACAATCTCCCTCTTTGGAATTGATGGCAAACCAAACTGATCAATTGATTGAGCTGATCAACTTAGTTACCACCAAAATTAGATACCAAATAGAAAACTTGTTGTCATTACATCTCTTCCTCTTTGTATCATGTCTCCCTCTTTTGCTGATACAAACTAAATCCTTTTGTTCTGCTTCTCCCTCTTGACTGTTGCATCCTTACTACTAATCTCATACATCTCCATATCTTTACCTTTCATTGATTAGTTTCTCATAAATCTCCCTCTTTGACATAAATGCCAAAGATTTAGCATCTTCAACATGCTAAATATAAGCTTTGCATCTACATTTTTTCTCCCTCTGTCACCATGCTTGTAATTGATCTGGAATTTTTGTTCTTGTTGTCATCCTCTCCATCATTCTTCTGATATTTCAATGATCAACTCCTGTTGATGCAGGGAAGCTTCTTTGTTGCTTTAGACTGCTTGAGTTAGGGGCATTACCCTCAACTTGCCTCTAAGATATTCATAAGTATCCTTGGGCAATGGTTTGGTGAAGATATCTGCAGTTTGTTCCTTTGTGTTAATTTACTCCATCTTCACTTGTTTATCTTCAACCAATTCTCTTACATAGTGATACTTGATTGTAATATGCTTGGTTTTTGCATGCAATTGGATTCTTGGATATGTTTATAGCACTTGTATTATCACAATACAGTATCATAGGTTTGGTTGCCTCTTTGTTCATTCCTCTCAATAGATGGTTAAGCCATACAATGTTTGTGCAAGTGACTGCTACTGCCACATATTTTGCTTCTGCAGTGGACTGAGATGTGCATGTTTGTTTCCTTCTAGTCCAAGTAACTGGCCTTCTTCCTAAGACTAGTGCTCCTCCACTCGTGCTTTTCCTGTCATCAATGTTGCCTCCCCAATCTATTCCTATGTATGCATTGAGCTCAAACTTTTCATTATTTTTGTAATATAGGCCAAAATCATCAGTTCCTTTGAGATACCTCATTATCCTTTTTACTGCCATGAGATGATTTTCTTTAGGATTAACAGAGAATATAGCCACTATTCCAACTGCTAGTGCTATGTCTGGTCTTCTATGCACAACATATTGTAGTTTTCCAATCACAGATTTGTACATTTTTTATTGACTTTAGCTAATTCATCATTTTTGGATAGCTTATGTCTTGTTGCCATTGGTGTGCTGATTGGTTTGGAGTATTCCAATCCAAATGTCTTGAGTATCTCTTTGATGTACTTTGATTGTGTCATGAATATACCATGTTTTAGTTGATGTACTTGTAATCCAACAAAGAACTTGATTCCTCCAAACATAGAGATTTCAAACTCATGTTTCATTTTGTCAGCAAAACTTTTGCAAAGTGCTTCCTTTCCTCCAAAAACTATGTCATCCACAAAGATTTCAGATACAAGGATATCCTTACCTTCTTCAGATTTGATGTACATGTTGTTGTTATCATCTGTTCTTTAAAATCTTATTTTCACTAGATACTTATGAAGTCTCTCATACCAAGCTCTAGGGGCTTGCTTTAATCCATATAGAGCCTTGTGTAATTTGCATACCTTGTTTTTATTATTTTCATCAACAAATCCTTCTGGTTGCTCTATGTAGACTTCTTCTTCAAGTATACCATTTAGAAATGCGAACTTAACATCCATTTGATAGACTTTAAATCCTTTGAAGGCTGCATATGCCTGTAAGGTCCTTACTCCTTCCATTCTGGCAACTAGAACAAATGTTTCTCCATAGTCTAGTCCTTCTTCTTGTGCATACCCTTTACAAAATAGTCTTGCCTTGTTTCTTGAGATTTCACCATTCTCATCTAACTTGTTTCTAAACACTCACTTGGTTCCAATTACATTCTTATCAGCTGGTCTTGAGACTAAGGTACATGTCTTGTTCTTTTCAATTTGTTCTATTTCTTCTTTCATAGCATTGTACCAGTCACCATCTTTTATGGCTTCACTTACTATTTTTCGTTCCATTTTGCTAAGCAGACATGCCTCACTTCTGAGTCTATTCCTTGTCATTGGTCCTACCTCTTTGTTTCTAATAATTTGATCTGTAGGATGATGTCTTCTTACATACTTTGCCAATACTAGTTCTTTCCTTGTTTGCATGTTGTCTCTTTCAGAATCTGAACCGTCATGTGTATTTTCATCAGATATTTCTTCATTTTCTTCTTGTTGATAGTTCTCATAATCTAAATAAACATTCTCTATATTCTACAACTCAGCTTCTGAATGTGTTTACTACTCGGCATTCGCTGTCTGTGATTTGGCAGATGCTGGATTTTGTTGCTGATTGTCATTTTGAGTTGCAACTTCACCATTAATAAGTATACCTTCATAAAAGTATATAAAGGTCTTGTATTCTTCTACTTTCTTGGTGTTCTCAACACTTTTAACTTCTGCAAGCTCATCAAATTTCACATTTGTGCTTTCTACTACTTTGTTAGTATTAATATTCAAGCACTTATAAGCTTTGCTTCTAGTAGAATAACCAAGAAATGTGCCTTCCTCACTCTTTGCATCAAACTTTCCATTTCTAGACTCTTTATATATATAGCATTTGCATCCAAATATTTTGAAATGTTTTACATTAGGAGAATGCCCATACCATAATTCAAAAGGTGTTGCACTTGTACCTTTCTTGACTTGAACTCTGTTGAGTGCATAGACTGTAGTACTTATAGCTTCTCTCCAGTACTTGAGTGCAACATTTTTCTCCATCATTAAGGTCCTGGCATAGTCAATAACTGATCTATTCTTTCTTTCTGCTATACCATTCTAAGGTGGATTCCTAGGTGCTGATGTCTGCATTTTGATTCCTCTTTCATTGCAGAATTCTTCAAATTCTCTTGATATGAATTCACCTCCTCTATCAGATCTGAGACATTTTAGGCTCTTCCCAGTCTCTTTCTCAACTCTAGCCAAGTACCATTTGAACATTTGGAATGCATCTAATTTTTGTTTCAGGAACATGATTGTCATCATCTTTGAATAGTTATCTACAAATAGCATTATGTATCTGTCACCTTTGTAGCTTTGTACTTCAATAGGACCACACAAGTTAGTATGAACTAGCTCTAATACTTCATTAGAAGTATAATATTTTCTTTTGAAGGTTGACTTGGTCATCTTCCCTAGTTGGCTTTGTTTGCACATGGTGTTATTAGGCTTTTTCAACTTTGGTAGACCTCTAACTTTCTTAATTTTGTTGATGCTTATTAGATTGTAAAAAATTACATGACATAGCCTCTTGTGCCATAACCATACATCATCAGTTTGAACAATGATACAAGAAGCATCTTCCATGTCTAGGTAAAACAAATTACTCCTAGTCTGATCACCTTTTCCTATTAGACTTCCTTGAGAATCATAAATCTTAGCAATTCCTTTTTCAAATTCAACCTTGCATCTTATGTTGCCTAACTGTGAGACACTTATCAAGTTATAATTCAAGCCTTCAACATAGTATGCATTATCACATGATATTTTTTCAGTAAGCTTGATACTACCTTTCCCTTTGATCTAACATGGTGCATTGTTACCAAATCTAACACTATTTCCTTTGTATTGAGTAAAATAAAGGAACTTACTTTTATCTCCATTTGTTATTCTTGTTCATGTAGGTTACTAGGGCAGTTGCTTCATCTTCATCTAATTCATCTTTCATAGCCACATAGACTACTTCATCATCATTCTCGTCAGAGTCTTCTTCAACAATGTAGCATCTTTTTCCTTTACCTCTGTAGTCCCTGTTGTCCTCTTTCTTGTTCTTGAAGTTGCCTCCATCCTTGTGATTTTTCTTTTGTTTGCATATGGTTGCAATGTGACCAACTTCATTACAGTTGAAACAAATGATTGGCAGCTTACCTTTGAATTTTCCTCTTCCTCTATGAAATCTTCTTGCTAGTAATGGCTCCAATTGATCTACATCATCTTCATTAGTGCTACTATCACTAGATACATACTTTCCTTTTCCACTCTTTTTCTTTTTTTGCACCTCCTCATTATCTTTTATTATCATCTTGGCTTTGAATGCAGATTCAAAGTTTTCTGGCTTGTAGTTGTCAAAGGTGGAAAGCTCAATGGCAGTGAGTCTTCCAATTATTCCTTCAAATGAAAATGTGTTTCTTGGTACACACCTTAGCTCTTGGATGGCTAATACTCTTATAGCATAGATAGGAAGAAAAGTTCTTAGGTATTTGCTACATACTATTTCTTCTGCTAATTGTCCCTCTAGGCTTCTTATGGAACTTACCACTTCCTTCATCCTTGCACCATATTGAGTAGCATTCTCTCCTTCTTCCATTTTCATGTCATCAAACATTCCTCTTACGCTCTCTCTTTTGGCTCTCTTGACATTATCGTCTCCTCCATAGATTCTTGATAATGTTTCCCAAATTTGATGTACAATAGCACATTCTTTGATGTCATCATACTCGGCATAGCTTAGTGCTGAAGCAATATCTAACATCGCTTGATTGTGCTCCTTCTTCTTGCTCATGTCTTTTATAGTGAGGGGTCCTATAGGGTTTACATGATCAACTATGATTGAGGTCTGTGCATAGTCACCTATTGATCCGAGGTGTATTTTCATCAGACTTTGCCATGTAACAAAGTTGTCTTTGTTTAGCTTGGGAACTTCTCTCTTGGACATCTTGATCTTCTTGCTGCTAGTACCTTGAAACAAATCAGTAGTGTGCTCTGATACCAATTGTTCGGATTCTTTAGAATAACTAAGAGGGGGGGTGAATTAGTTATTCAAGGTCCAGTAATGTCCAATCAAACTTTCTAATAAAATAGAGGTGAATCAGAAGTACTATCCTTTTTACTTTCTTATCATGCATTTAATTAAACATTAAAAAATCATGAAAAGTAATCATGCATTACCACATAACACAAAGGATTTTGGTAACCCAGAAACCCTCTAGGAATAAGAAGGTAAAATTGAGGTGGGGATGACACCCACAAAATAACTGCACAATTGATTTCAACCACTTCTGATGGTTTTCCCTATTAAAGGCCTGCCCTGTTAAAGGCTTTACATACTATCATATGTGACCCTGTTAAAATATTTCTACACCTTCTTAGGAGTGTGCCCTATTATCCTTAAGAACATTCAACTTAGAATGCCACCCTATTAAAGGATTTACATAGAGCTGTTAGGGTCACCCAAGTCCATGGGATTTATAGTCACCTTCTCAAAAGAATCTTTTATCCCTCTCTAAGGATCTCCTATCCTTCTCCTGAGGATCTCTTATCCTTCTCCTGAGGATATCTTATCCTTCTCCTAGGGATCTTCTATCCTTTTCCTAAGGCTTATCCACCTAGCTATTAAGCTAACCTAGCAATGTAGGATTTACATAGAGCTGTTAGGCTCACCCAAGTCCATGGGATTTATAGTCACCTTCTCAAAAGAATCTTTCATCCCTCTTTAAGGATCTCCTATCCTTCTCCTAAGGATCTCTTATCCTTCTCCTGAGGATCTCTTATCCTTCTCCTGAGGATCTCTTATCCTTCTCTTGGGGATCTTCTATCCTTTTCCTAAGGCTTATCCACCTAGTTGTTAAGCTAACCTAGTAATGTAGGATTTCAATGTCTAATACAATGGTAAGAAAGTATTAGAAAGGTTTTGACCTGGTAAAGATTGCAACCCTAACCTTGTAGATTTCATATCACTCTTCAGTTTCTTTCTTTTTTTGGCTTTTCTCCCTTGTAGTGTTGATAGCCTATTCACCCTTCAAAATCTGTCTCCTTGAGTTCTTCTACTCATTATGCCAATGCACTCTATGGTCACTTGATCAACTCAGAGTCTCGATGCTCTGTACTTACTCCTCACTGTGTCCTCTTCTTGACACTTCATACTAGCCTTCTCTTGGCTTCTTCACATGACCACACTTATGATCAACTCCCTCTCACACATGCTTGATCTCTGACCTATAACTCCTTATATAGAAGTTCTATTCTTCATTTTCCACTCAAATCATGATTTGATCTAAGAAAACAATATTGTTGTCCATCCAAATTGCTTCTTCTAGGAACTTCATGATAATTCCACTAGCATTCACCTTGAATTGGTTTGCATGCTTTACATAAAATTCTATGACATCTACTCATCATCCTTATCATCCAACTAATTCACAAAATTCAATGTAACAAACTTATCATTACTAATCTGGCAAATCTTTTGAGTTAAAAAATAATGCAACAACTCGACATCATTGGCTTACTGATGCTTAACTCATTCTATGTTACTCAGCTTCTACTACATTTACTGATGCTCGACACCTGAAGTATTTTCCTAAGTTACTCGACACCTAAAAATTCCTATGTTACTCGACACTTGAAGGATTTCTTAGCACACACTGAAGTTGAACTTGCTCGGCTTCAACTACAAATTTTCTTAGCTCTAACTAGCTTGCTCGGCTCTCTCAAATGAACTTAGTTAGACTTTACAAATGACTTAGTTAAACCTTACATATTTGATGTGTCTTAGTGTGTCCATTCTCTATGTCTTAGAGTATTTCATCAATGGTTTAGCTGATCCTTATACTTCTTCACAACATCATAACTTCAACCTTTCTCTAGGTGCTCTATTTACATCTTATTGATTGCCTCCTTGTTAATCAACCAATTGATAGTACTTGGATCACTTAAGAAATTGTTATTCCTGCAAGTAGCAATTTTTGACATCAATGAAAAAATAATGATTGAAAACATTCTTTACCAGTTCCATTATTCTTCATTCATGATCCTTTCAATCATTTTCAAAACATTGTTATTCAAACAACACACCATTCTATAGAACATTCGTAACAAGTATAGATTTATACATCTTATCTTCAGGTTCATCTTTAAAAAAAAAATAGTTGTGTTTTACCTTGTTAATTTAGGGCATGACATTCTTCTGATCTTCCATCAAGCTCATCTTAAGATTGGTAATCTATAGTTTATTCTTTAGGTGTTAGAAATTAAAGTCCACCAAAATACTAAGAGGGAGGGGGGGGGGGGGGGGGAATAAGTTATTAGATCAAAACAAATCTTATTAACCTTATTAAATCTAAAACATGTAATCAACACGTGCAACAACCATAAGAAGATAACCATACACAATGGCACCAAATTTGTTAACTAGGGAAACCCTTGATTAGTGGGAAAACCCTTGAGGATGGTACCCATAAAATGATGTACTAATATATAATTTCCTTGTAAGAGGATGGACCTTGTTAGGAGTCAATGAAATACATTCACTATATAAAACTCCCTATTAGGAGACTTTGAATCCTTACTAGAATTGTGCCAATCATGTTAGGAGTTGTGGAAGGTAGAAGGGCCCATTGTCTAAATAGCTTCCGAGTTAAGACCACTGAAATCAATATCTAACTAGCCTTAGTAATATCCTTTTCAAAATAGTACCAATAAATAACTATCCATGACAACCTCTTTGAAAAATAAAGTCTCTCTATCTACTTACCATGTCTTAACTAGACCAAACACTAATCTCATCATTATAGATCCAATATCAGCTTCATTGGATCTCACTTCCAAGTTTGCATACTTGCATTGCATGAATATGAATTTCAATCACTTTAATTACTTAATTCACATTATCACAAGGAAAAAAAATCATTTATACCAAGTCCTAAAACTAGTTATTGAGTCAAACATGAGTTTTTCTCAATTTAAAATTACAATATAGGACCACATTAAGATAATACATTACACATTACATTATATCTCTACATACTTTCATAATTACAACCAAAATATCAGCTCATAGACTTCATAACTCTTCACACAATGCTCATTGGGATGTTTTTGTTTGACCATTGTGTCCTCATCAAGTCTTCTACCCCTGTAGAATTGTTCTCAATTAGATTATATCCCCATTAGGAGATATAATCAAGACATTAGTAACTTCTTCTCAAGAACGCCGTCGAAACACTACCATCAATAGATCTTGAATAGATGTCATTTTTCTTCATATTTCTGTATGCATAGTTAGCCACATCATTAGTACAATATGTATAACACATCCTCAACTGCACTTAGCCTCATCTACAATCCTCAAACTATGTGACCTTGATTCCTATCTACTTCTTTGTCAATCTCTATTCAAATATATATATGTTAACACCAATGAAAAAAAAATTATGAATGCAACATATGATGACTATATTATCTCTCCAAAAATACTAGGATACACCCCCATAGAAATATCATGGAAATTCATGATAACAATCTACCCCTTTAAAATTGATGTCAATATGGATGAAAAAAAATCTAAATTTCATGAATACCTAATACTCACTATTGCAATTGATCACTAGTTCTGTAATTATATTCTTTTCAAATCCTCTTCATCTATCAAATCTAGATCTCACAAGAATTTTCACCCATTGATATTCTTTCCCCATTGACATCAATATTCTCTTCTATTGTACCATAAGATTTTTTTCATGCACATCTCTCCCCCATTGACATTAGAGACAAAGGCCTCATTATGTTAATTATGCTACATAAGATCTTAAATAATATCAAGTCTCCAAAGGCACTATTAAATAATAGTTACCAAAATTCCTCCATGACTCAACTCAAACATATATAAATACTCCCCCATAGAGGAAGCATCATACATCCAATCTAGATAAAGAATAGTTCTTTCTACCATGAGACAGATGCAATCTTTACATCAACTACTAAAAAGTAGGCAGGGACATAACCTTAAGAATACTTCTCAAGTACTCAAATGTATCCTTTGGAAAAGCCTTTGTAAAGATGTTTTCTATCTACTCCTTTGTACTGATATACTCTAATCTAATTTCTCTCTATACAACTTTCTCTCTCAAAATGTGATACTTAATAGATATGTGCTTTGTCTTTTAATGTAAAATAGGATTCTTAAGCATACTCATTGTACTTATGTTATTATAGTGTATGATAATAGATTTTGTAAAATCAATTCTAATGTCCTTCAACATTTTCTTCATCTAGATGATTTGATTACAATTATTTCCTACTACTATATACTCTACTTCTATTATTTTTTGTGAAATATAGTCTTATTTGTTTCTTAGCCAAGAAACCAATGTTTCACCTATGAAAAATGCTCCAACTTGTATCTTTTTTCATCCATACCACTTTCCCAATCTACATCACTATATGCACATAAGGTAAAGTAATTTGATCTCTCACATCATAACCCAAAATTAGATGTACCCTTCAAATATTTGAAAATCCTTTTTATCGCTGCATAATTTGACTCTTTGGGATTAGATTGAAATCTCACCAATATACTAACTAAATTAGATATATTGGGTCTTGTATGTGTTAAATATTGCAAACCTCCAATCGTAGGCCTATAAATTTTTTGTTCAACAATAGGTGTCTTATCTTTGCTAGATAATTTGTGACTAGTTACCATAGGCATACCAACATATCTACAACTTTCCAAACTAAATATTTTCAAGAAGTATTTCAAATACTTAGTTTGTGATAAGAAAATACCATCATTATTCTACACAATCTACAAACCCAAGAAATACTTCATCTCACCAATCACGCTCATCTCAAATTCCTTCTTCATTTCACTACCAAATTATTTACTTGCTTCATCATCACCTCCAAATATTATATTATCCACAAAAACTTCAACAATTAGTAAACCATTTTCAATCTCCTTCAAATACAAATTACTATCTAAAGTACCTTAGCAAATCCCAATTTTCCTAAATACTTGTCCAACCTTGCATGCCATATTTTAGGTGTTTGTTTGAATCTATATAATGATTTCTTCAACTTACAAAGCATGTCTCCTTCTTCTGTCAAAGAAAAAACCTTCAGGATGCTCAATGTAAACTTCTCCAAGTTCTCCATTCAAAAATGATAATTTGACATCATCTGATACACTATGAATTTCTTGCTAGCCACATATGCCAAAAATATTCTAATTGCCTCTATTCTAGCAACATGTGCAAATTTCTCCTCATAATTTTATAACTTCTTATTGTGAATAACCTTTACATAGTAGTCTTTCTTTGTTTCTTACAATTTCTCATTGTTCATTCATCTTATTTCTGGAAACCCACTTAGTTCCAATAACATTTTTGTCCTTAGGTCTAGGAAACAATTTCCATGTATCATTCTTTTCAATTTGAGCTAATTCTTCCCTCATAGCTTTAATCTAGAAATCATCCTTACTAGCTTCATTGCAAATTTTAGGTTTAACTTGAAAAATCAAACACAATTCTTCTCTTTGTATCTTATTCCTTTCATCACTCCTTTGTATTTTCTTCATATAATCTGATCAACAAGATGATTCTTTATTAGATTCTTATTAGGTGTAACTGTCTCAACTCTGACTTCAACTGTAGGTTCACACCTTGGTTCTTCTCTATGTTCCACAATTTGTATGTCATTTTGCAAATCTGTGTTAGTCTCATAAAACAAATCATCATTCTCTTTTTTAGCCTTTGGATTAGTCTCTTCATCAAAATTATAATTAAAAAATTCTCTTGAATTCCAAGTTTCACATCAACTTTAACATTTGTGCTCTCAAGTATAGTCTTAGTTCTTTGATTAAAACATTTGTATGTGTAAGACTAGAAAAAGTGTGAGAATGCATAAATGAGAGAACCATAGATCTCATAAAATATATGAAAACCAATCTAATCCAAACATAAAATCAACTTAAAGAAAAATAAAATTAAGCAATGAAAAACCCTTTTAAGTTGAGCTCATATGCTCTCATTTCTTCTCCATAATATTGAAGTTGGCTTAGCTCTTGATCTTGACAAGATGTATCTATGACATGATAAAAAGAGGATAATGGTATGATGAAATGATAGAAAAATGACAAGATAGTGAGAATACTAGGAGTGTGTGGTTAACAAAATAAGTGGAAAAAGGCTCATTTTATAGGATTTTGAAGCCAAAAAGTAAAACTAGATGGAAAGTTTGCAATTGGAAAGATTTCACAGTTAAATTGTACAATTTGGAAAATTGATATGATTAAGAGATTTAAATTAGAAAATATGTTACAAAATGGCACATTATAGAAAATTGTAAGAGATGTGCATAGATAGATGTAAAAACAATTAATAGAAGAAGTGGAAAATGAAAGGGAAGGTGTAAGAAAAGGAATGGAAAGTGTGAGAGTTGGAGAAAGGAAGGTATAAAAGTGTAAGCTAGAAAATAGGAAGTGGAAGCACAATTAGTGGGAAATGTGGAAGAGTTAGGATTTTAAATTCCAAAAAATAGTAATTCCCTCACAAATGAAAATTAGAATTTTGGAAATCAAAATTTAGAAAAAGTGAAATTAAAAATTAGGAATTCCCATAATTCATGAAAATGGAACAAATAATTAATAAATATTAATTAATTAAGAAAGGTCAGTAAAGATGAATAGTTAATAAGGGGGAAATAAAATTAATAAATGATTAAGATATAGGAATAGACTATGAGTTATCTAATCCTATTATCAACAATTAATAATTAATTGGCCAAAATGATGAAATAAATACAAGATAACCCTTTTGGAGGATTGTGATGAAAATGTAGATAAATGAAATGATATTGGAAAAAAATAAGGACATGATCAAATTGATGAAATAGATGATTATAGATAAATGACAAAATTTGATGACTTGTCAAGGACACATGACAAGGGTTGACGACATATGACATTTAAGGGATTTTGCAAATACCATAGGTTGATTGCAATTGATTGATAAGGATTGATCATAATAACATCAAAAAATTCAGTCAATTCTACTAAATTGATTAAATAAAGATATGATAAAAAATTGAAGGACCAAAAATGTCAATGACTGAATTGATGACAAATGATGACAAGGCACTAAGGGACATGAAAAATGCCAAAGATCAAATTTATAAAATTATGACATGTCAAGGACAAAAGACATGAATTAGTGATTGTTGATAAGACATTGAAAAATATAACAATGTCTAAAGGATCAATGTTGATAAGATGATGATATTGAAATTATTTTGAGCTAGTTTTGAGATAGTCTACATTTGATTAAAAAGGGTTACAAATAATGAAGCATATATGAGAAGATATTCATAGAATGTTGGGAAATAAAATAGAATAATGATCAAGTTGGCCAAGAGATTGATGCTATTAAATTGAGAAAATGGGACAAGTTAGGATGAAAAGGTGATGAAAGAGTAGGAAGTAACCATTTTTTAGCATCTATATTTTGCTCCTCTTTGATACAATGTTACTATGAGTGTTGCATCAAAGAAAAAAGCCCTAGTGAAATTAAAATAAGGGAGGTAGGATGCCCCCCTTGAAAAATTGGAAAATAAATTGACTCGAGGACAATTTTTTGAAAAGAGAGAAAATGATGAGAAAGATTGATAGAAGAAAAATTAGTAGAAAGATGAAATAAGAATGAAAAGAGTTAGTAAATGATGAAGCTTCATTTCATAAGATACATGTTATGCAAGGAGAGATTTATTTTAATATGGTAAATAGATGTAATACATTATAGCATAAAGAGATAGGGCAATAATGCAATCCCTTTTTGTAAAAACAAAAACATTGGTGACAAGGAATGTTTTCATCCATCCTGAAGCATATGCTATACGTGCCCTAGAATACTTTGTAAAAGACTCCTTAAAAAGAGGGAAAAATAAAAATAAATCAATAACAAGTAAAACTCACTAAACCAAGCCCACAACCATTCTAATGTTATTGTCAAAGTTGATAGTTTGTGTATATATTTTTGATAATGATCAATATATTTGATCAACATGTTTTCCATCTATTAAAGCACGATTTCATTGAAGTGCAATGTTTAAGTTTGTATCTGCATGTGCTAGTGTTTAGGAAAAAGAGTAAATATGTACAAGGTTTATTACAAGTTTTTTAGTAGATTTTCAATTTTTTTAAAAAAATATTTATGTTGCTATTTTTTTAAGAACATTTTTTTCAATTCTTAGATTTTTTATCTCAAGTTTCTATTTGATTTTTAGGGTTTTTTAAAGGATATTTTATGATTTTTACTCATTTTTTCAAGATATTTTAAATATTTATAGTTATTTTTAAAGGATTTATGATTTTTAGGGATCTTTTGAGGTTTGTGTTTGATTTTGTAGGTGTTGTCTCAGGATCATATGTGAATTATTTTGGATTTTTTCATGATCGTGCAATTTTTTTGAATTTTTTTTAGGTCTATATGGTATTTACAAAACAAGAATTTCCCCCATTGTCTAGCAAGGAAAGGGTATTATGGATGGACAAGTGGAAATACAAATGGATGATGGACAAAGGTTCCTTAGAATGTCTTCAGGGTTTGTTTGGGATGCCAAGGACTATCCACAAAAATGGGAGGATATACTTTATGAGTCAAAGACTAGATATGACAATGATAGGATATCAAAACTGTAGGCACTAGATGACATGTGATGCATGGGGATGGACATGTCAAGAGGTTTTTAAAATATTTTTTGCATTCTTTTTCATAAGATCAATAATTGACAAGGGGATATGGATTGAAGGTTATGATAGGATATACAAATATGGATGAAGGAGAATAGGATAATGGAAGGTGAATATGACATGAGGTGCTTCTAGGGGATCTGCATCCTTGTTAGGAACAAAGTTGGTAAAAAAATGTGAAATGTTGATAGGATAAGGGATATAATGGACATAGGATGATGGAGGAGATGATAGGGGATAACATGAGTAAAATTTTTCTCCCAAGTATGGAATGCAACATGTCTATAGACTACACATTATGCCTATTTGCCAAGTTTTCATTGTGGTATTTTCCAAAATTTCTTGTTTGATAGGTTTTCACTATTGGACACAAATATTTCTATTTATTTTATTTTTTGTGCCACGACACCTATTTACCAGGTTTTCATCAAGGCAACTTTTAATTTTTTTCTTTTTAACTTATTGACTTTTTGATACTTTTCAGAGGATAACAAACATACGCCATGATGTGGATGAAGGAGTTGAGCATCTTATTCTTTGAATAATTCTCTTGGAAGTTATGTAATAATGGACCATGACCATGTTAGTATGCTCAAAGAGGTTGGTAAGGTAATGAGAAATGGGGATCAGAGGATTTAAGAAAAAATTAGATAGGCTTGATGTTTGATGCATGGAAATGGATGCAAGGAAAACATTGGAACACACCTTGAGGGGTGATCTAATGATGGAGAAAAAGGATATTTTGGATTTGATAGAGGCAAGGTTGTGGATTTTTGGACATAAGGACCCAAAATGGGTTTGCAAGATGGAAGGATTTTTGATAAAGGGGTAGTAATTTTGGATGCCATGTTTGATCTTTATTTAGAGATCTTTGCTTCAAAAATTTTCTTAGGAATCCAGATGTATTTTGAATTTTTATTCTTTTGTGGGTCATTTGGTTGCTTTATTTACAAAAAAGATTTAGGAACCTATATTTATTTTGATTTTTCTTTTTGATTAATGGGCCTTTGTAGCCTTTTTTATATTTCTTTTTCTTTTTGGATCATATTTTTTTTTGTTTTGACATGTCGATTAGATTGGACATGTTGATCCTTGATTGCATGTGGATTCCTTGACTTATAGACCTTATGCTTGGCATCCAAATTACTTGGAGAGGGAATGGAATTCATGGATGGATATGATATATGGAGGAATTTTGGATGTGTGGAAGGTTATCAAAGATGTGTGTCTTTTCTAAGTTGCATATATGAAAGGGTAAGTTGATTGTGAACTAGTGGATGGAGGAACATATGGACATAAATTGGATGGAAGGGCTGAAGATGGAAGTATATGTTTAGATCTAGATTTGGAAAGGATATAAATTCCTTGAGGGTGAGCTTTAGGAATGAACTTGTGGCTTTTAGAAATCTCTTTGATATGTAAGGGTTTTGACATTCTTTGTTATTTAACGTTGGACCCTTTAAATTGATAATGTTTTTGACCAGGATTATACTTGATACTAGATGCAAGTCCATTATTAGTTGTATATGATATGGAATAAATAATAGGACCATGAATTGGACTAGACTCAATAGAAGTAGGGGAACCCATTTGAAGTGGAAGGGGTTCATGAACATTTTTCATAAGTGTATTTAAACCATAAGGGGGGTCAGGTGCAATAATATGATCCTTTAGTGGAATAGGAGTACTGGTAGGGTTATCTTATAGGATATGATCTTGTGGAGGATCTAAAGGGATGGAAGGATCTTGTGGTGGATATGAAGGAATGATAGTATCTTTTAGAGGATATGTAGGTGGAGGGATACTTTAATCTTGACTTGGAATTGGATCATTAGGTAAAATGGAAGGATGATCAAGATCTTGTTTAGGAAGTGTAAGGTCAATGGAACATGGAAGAAGGTTTTGGTCTTGAGATGGAAGGAAATCATTGTGTATATAGGTAATTGGGTCTTGATGAGGCTCAAGGGAAATGGGATCTTGGTAAAATATTAGATGGGGTTGGTCATTAATAGGATCTTGATCTTGATTTATTTTAGGACTCATTTCCATTCTATAGGTAATAGGGTCATGATGAGGCTCAAGGGGAATGGGATCTTGGTAAAATATTGGATGGGGTTAGTCATTAATAGGATCTCAATCTTGATTTATTTCAGGACTCATTTCAATTTCTATTTAAATCATCCTCTTGACATGGTTTATGAAAGTTTGAAAAAGAATTAGTATTTGGATATGATGGATCTGGACTTTGAGTTGGGCTATCTAAAATAGGATTTCTTAAAAATGGAGGAAACAATGTCATTGGATCTAGAATTTGCGAATAATCAAAGGGACTTCTATCAAGAAGGGGACTAGCTTCAAGTTGTTCTATGGATAAACCTTTGAGGGGTTTCAACATAGGAAGAAACATTTGAAGGTGATGAAGGAAAATGCTCATGTGATTCTTTGTGAGATGAAGGACTAGTGGAAGGCATGGATATTTCATGGAGGATCATATCTTGAGATGACATTGGTGTTGCATCCATGTGAGTGTTTTAGGATGAGTCATTGCTAGACATGGGTAAATCATTATCTTGATATTTTTCAAATAACTTTTGAAATATTTGCTTCAAAGTATATGACTTGGATTTTTGTTTCTTGGTTGATCTTGTTGTTTGTGTAGAATTGATATTTATATGTTGTATTGATTTTTTGGGTTGAACATGTTCCTGAAAGGGAGTCTCATTAGTCTTTTTTTTTTATACACAAAAGTTGACATGTTTGAGTTGGTTTTTGTTTGAGAAAAATTTTTGGATGTGAGGACACAAAGTGTTCTTGACTACATTTAAACATTGTTGAAGATCTAGTTATTTTTGATGTTGGTGTTCGTTAGATTGTTTGCACTGAAGTTTGCAATTTTTTTGAAGGATTACTTGATTCAAATGGAATCTTTAGATTTATTCAAAGTTAGGGGGTGGCCCCCATTGTATCATTCCACATGTTAGTGAATTTTTTTGTAGAGAAACCATGTTGCACATGTCATTTGAAGAAGATGAGACATGTTATAAAATAGTATTAGATTGATCATATTAAAGTTCTTGGTTGACAAGTATTTGGTTGGAGTTTTCCTTTGCCTCCATGAGTTGTGAAATAACTTTTGGCATTTTTTATGTTTCCATGAGAGATTCTATGTGAGCTTAATTTTTTTTTAAATGGATGGTTATAAAGTTTATCCATGTCATAGCTTTGTTTTATTGTAGTGCCTACCCCTAGTTTACATCTAGTTATTATTGCCAAAATCTTTTAGGTCAGTTTATGTTTTAGATTAAGGTAAAAATAGGTTTTGAAAGGGACCCAAAACCCTTAACAGAAAAGAAAAAGATAAACCATGAAGCACCACTAGATTATAAAAGGACCTAAAACCTATAGTTTAATAGTAACAAAATCAGGTTTTACAAGGACCTAAAACCACATAAAAGGACCATAAAATGAACCCAAGTTTTACAAGGATCTAGAACCTAGTTTTTACAACAACCTAGTTTTTACAACAAACACAAAGTAGATAAAATAACCAAGATCAATGACCAATTACCAGGACCACTATAAAAATAGAAACTAGATACCAGTGACACTACTAGCTGCTATTGTAGCTCTTTAATCATATTGACCACCTCTTTTCCTACCTCTGCAGTGTCTTGGATGGTATTAGCAGTCATACCTCTAGTAACCTCAACTGCCCTTTTTCTGGAGCTTTGTCTAGTTCTTTTACTTGGCCCACCTGGAGACATGATTTCTTCATTAGTTCACTTCCCTAAACTTGCAGCAGCTGCACAGGTGCTAGAAGTAACTTGCGCCATCTTATTGCCACTTTTTTTTATCAGCAAATGAAGTTCATGTTCATACTCCTTTAGTTTCTCTAGTATATTAGCCACCTAAACTTCCATTTGATTGATCTTTGCATGGTCAATTTCCTGGTCCTATTGTACCTTTTCCACTTTTCTTCTCAAAATCATTAATTCATTATACATCCATGAGTCATCTTGTAGAGAGTTATCCACTTTAAGCTTTGCAGTATGCAAGAAAGAAAGAATAGTATCCCAATGAGTAGACTCATTCTTCTCCTTCCCCATTTCTTCCCTACCAGAAGACTCATCCTTCTCTATCCTTACATCTTCCCTCACATTCACATTAGAAGGGTCCTCCTTTTTCTTTTCCATTTCTTCTTTTTCATCCCTCACTCCCTTGGAATGCTCACTCTATTTTTCCTCTTCACCAACATTACCTAACCCAGTATTTTTCTCATTACTTTCTTCCTCCTCATCCTTGCTACCTCAATAGCCTTCCAAATTGGAGCTAAAATCTCCCACATCCATACTCTCCTTCTCATCCAAATTTTTCTCATCATTATTTTATGAGTTATTAGACTTAGTAATCTCTTCCACATTTTGTTGAGGGGTTTGTTGGGTTTCTTGCTTCAGACTCCTCCTTTTCCCCTTAACCCCTTCATCACCCTTACTCTTTGTAGAGTAAGTTTCACTAGCAGAGCCCTTATTTTTTTTTCAGGAGGAGGAGAAGACACAATGGCCTTATTTTTATAGTGATCCTCAATTAGTAAAATTAACCCTTCATGTAAAATTGAATGAGACTTTTTTTCCTATGAGCTTGCAAACTTTGCAATAAAGAAAATCTCAGATAAAAAGGAAACGAGAGCCTATCCTTGTGCCTAAAGTGATTGAGGAACATAAAATAAAATTTATGAACATGCTTAGCTCGACCATCTAAAATAAAATACTCATGAATGCAAGAAAGCACATCCTACCAAATAACCTTAATCTAACCTAGTTCATAAAAATTGTCGTTCTTCTCTAGATTTGTTTCCTATTCATCTATTTTGGGAAATTTCTTAAATGCAACATTTGAAATACTCATTTATTTACTAAACTTTATGCCTTCCTTAGGCAAACCCGTCACCTCAACTATGAACTCTTTAGTCAAATGCACTGTCACTCCATGCAGGGAAACCCTATCTTCAATCTAGTTTTTGAAGAATGCCTCTATAACATGAGGTTTATATCCATGAAGGTGTTCCAAATAAGTGGTGGCATTACCCTTCTATAGAATATGCCAAACTTTGGCCTTCCATGTCTTACAATTTTTTGGCTCCTATTTTCTTGGTTCTCCACCCATTTCCAAAGACTTCGAATTACTGCAAAAAGACAAAGTTGAATGGACACAAAGAATTGATGATTTACTCAAAGACAATACATTCATTAAAACAACTAAGGCACGCATTAAAACAAATACATGCCGAGCTAGGATAAAAATCACATTAATGTACTTCCTTAGGGAGAGACATCTGTAACCCCACTCTCATATATCATTAAATTGCTAATCTTAGCAAATCTTTCTCTTTGTTTCATAAGTAGTATCATAAGTAATAAGGGATTTCAAATCCATGTTCCTACTTAAGTCACCATGCCACATCATCTTATATCCCTTTTGTATAGCTTGATTGGCAATCCAATCAACCACCACATTACCTTCGTGGAAAGAATGAGATATAATCAATTTTTTAAATTTATTCATTAAAGATTTAATTTACATAACACTAGCTTCAATTGACCATGTAATTGAATTTTTATCATTAAGCATATTGACAATGTTTAAGGAATCTCTTTCCATCCAGAAGTTCCAAAAACTAGTTTCCACTACAAGCCTCATTGTATATAGAGCTATAGTAGCCTCAACTTTATGACAGTTAGAGATACCAATAGGTATTGCAATAGCATCTATTATATTACCTGTATGATCTCTCAAAATTCCTCCACAACCTACTTTACCCAGGTTTCCCTTAGCAGTACCATCAAAGTTCCCTTTAAGCCATGCAATAGGGAGAGCCTTCCATATAGTCTTCAATCTTGAGTCATCTTTTTTTTTATCAGAACCTTTGGATAATATTGGAGTGTCAATTTGAAAATCTTGATCACATCTTCTCTAAGACTTAAAATTTTTATTTACTGCCCAACAATATTTTGGTGAAGCATCCACCCTAGCATTTCTTTATTTCTAAAGATTCTGTTATTTCTTTCTTTCTAGATACCCCACCAAAGATGCGAAAGAGTAATCTTCCATAGAAAATCAACATTAGTATCCTTAGATGGACATCTACAACTTTTAAAACAAAGTTCAACATTATTTTGATGAACCCAAGTTATGTTCCAATAATTGAGAATAGAGCTCCATACTTGTTGATTGTAAGATGTCATGCCCAAAATTCAGGGCAAAAAGCACACCAATTTTTTTTTTTTAAATAATCTACTAATTTAATACATGTTACACTAAACAAGTTATGGAAAGATGACAAAGGATTAAAGTGAGTTTCAAATACATATCGCTAAGATACAAAGTTGACATCTCCACATACTATACTGTTCGAACCCCTAAAATCCTAACACTATGGGAACACTTAGTTCTGGTTAAATGAGTTAATTGATTAAACATAAGGGTCAAATTGCAAAGGTACGACATCAAGTTCAAAATACATTTTAGGGTTTCTAAGTTCTTAAGTCGACAATGATGCTATCCTTTTTAACACTATAATAGATCAATCTCTAAGGGGAATCTAATTCGACATTTATAAGTTAATCTATCATAACATACTAAAACTGAATTCTAGATATTATCATAACCTATTTTAATCTAATTCAAGGCATTAGATATTCATCATTAAAACAATTATGACATATTACCTAGCAAAAATAATCCTAACACTAAAAATAACTTAATACAATATAAAATAAAACTTACCCCAATACTTCTATCTCAAACAATTTAACCAATAAATAAACAATCATTTTCATTTAGAATCTAACTATTGATACTAAAAATTCTTTACTAACCACTAAACATTATTTATCTTTTAACATATTCAAATACTAAAATATACAACTAAATATATTTTAATGACAAAACTCCAATCATTAAAACATCCTATCAAAAAAAAAAGATTAAACTTAATTAATTCCTAAAACAAACAAATCCATTTTAATTTAAATTAATTCTTTTGTCTTTAACTTACAACACATTTAAAACATACAAATCAATCATTATTTAAAACTTAAGATTAACTAATTAATAGAAAAATAACATTACTAAATAATTTCTAATACCTAAGACAACTATCTTAACATAATATTAAAATTAAAATGAAACTATTAACTCACTAACAATTACCACTAATTTAACATCTAACACTAAATCAAACTTACTATACACTAACACATTAACCCATATTCACTTTAACAACTAACTTTATTTCACACTAACCCATCAACTAAAACATACCAACTACTCTTACACATACAAATTCACTAGCAATTTATTTAACTAACTAACTAAAATAATAATACAAAATATTAATAATAATAAACAACAACTAATTCTAATTCTAACATTTAACAAATTAAAACTAACTTGCTTTTTCTAACAACTAACTATCATCTATCATTAATACTACAAGCTAATTTACTAAAATCTAACTCTAACTAAATAACTTAGCATCTAACATACTAATTTTAAAATAAAAGACACATTAACATACATACTAATTTTAAATAAAACACACACTAACATAGATACTAATTTTTAATAAAACACACACTAACTAACTCAACCTAGCCACCCACTTCCTAGACCATATCCCCATACATCACTCATGCTGCCCAAGGACTAAAAGGGAGGAGGAAGATAAAGGTTTGTTTTTTTAAAAAGAAAACAAAGCAACTTAAATGCATATGTTGACTTTAATCTCCCAATACATGCTACGTCCAAAACTTGGAGGAATAAGGGATGACATAAGCTAAGATGTGATGGGAACATAAAAAAAGAAAGAAAAAAAAACTTTATATGCAACCCACTTTCCATTTAAAGCTCATGTGTAGATATGAATCATTAGGAAGGATGGTGAAATAATTATTTAAAGTTTAGTGGTTGGGGCTTTAGGATAGGATAGTTGCTATATATATATGTATGTATGTATGTATGTATGTATGTATGTATATATATGTATGTGTGTGTATATATATATATATATATATATATATATATATATGTATGTATGTGTATATGTATATAAATGTATATATATATATGTATATATATACATATATACATACATTTATATACATATATACATACATATATACATGTATGTATATATGTATATAAATGTATGTATATATGTATATATATATATATATATATACACATATATATACATATACACATACATATATATATACACATACATACACACACACACACACACACACACACACATAAATTAAACAAACAAGGATATTTAAAAGGTGAAGGTATCTAGGGAATATTCTCTATTACTTTTTTTTAATGTAACAAGCTCTCATGTATTAACCAACATCCTGTAGATGCTTATTTTGAAAATATGTTTTTTTTAAGCTATATATATTTTTCTTTTTTTGAAAACATATGTATATTCTTTTTTTCTTGAGATAACTTTTAAGGTTGATTTATTTTATCTCAGTGGGGCATACTTTGAAAAACTGAGCAAGATGATAATATTACCCAAGAACTATATTCCCAATGCTCTATATGGCTTACCAAATGAATAATGTATCCATTAAATCTATTAAATAATTAAGGTAGGACACTAAGAAATTTTATAATATCTAATGTAGATTAATCCAAGGACTATATTTCTGATTTAATTTGCACTAATTCTTGTATTGGAGATTCACACAAAATATACTTAAGATATATCATTCCATTCTTTTATCATTTTATCTAATTAACACTAATCAAACGAACATGATTTTGAATCAAAAGAATACAATAGAAAAGGGTAAACATCATTGTATCCGCTTTTTGATAAACACATGCATATAAATTGAATTTGCAAGAAATATAATATGAAGGGAACATACTCCATTTTTATTTTTTATTTTTATTTTTTTTCAATCATCTGATTCAAGGACTCCCTCAGGAAAGAACTAGGGAAGAAAATTTGAGATAGTAGTCGTATCCACAATAAGTTTAACAATCACATTTTTACAACGGGATCATTATCCCGAGGAGAAATCTTCCAACAATTGAAATTAAATAACAACTTTAAATTTCTTGCTTGGCTCCTCAATAGGGAAGCCATTTTGAAAATTTGCAAACACATCAAGGTAATCGCAGAGAGATCAAAACTGACCGGGAGACAAACAATTTTAACATGAAGACACAATCAATCATTTACTCCCATCTAGGTTTGTACAATAAGTTTTTCATTAAACTAGAATAGGGAGAAGGTGGATTTTTTAAAAGTGAGATGTCAGCCACAACACCATAATAGGTGCCCTTTTGGGGCTAAATCACAAGAACTCCCGTTCTTCCATTTCTCAAATTTCAAAACTCAAAACATGGTTTGTGTTGACAAGTAGGGGTCCATAACACCCTACTATCTCCCTCTCCTCATCTTGAGGAGAGACTCTACACTGTTAGGGTCCAACTAAAGACCTCTAGTACATGGTCATTTCTGTCCTATCCGAAGGTGAGTAATGCCAATACAACCCATATAATCCTTTCAAAATCAAAGCAAAATACTAAAGAAAAACATTTAAGAAAAACCCATTTCAATCCCTCCCAAACATATTCATCAAACACAAGAACAAACATATGCAAGAAAACTACTTTAAGCATGAACACAACATGAACAAAATGAGCTTGAGGGATTCCTACCTTCACAATAAGGTTATGGCAATTGAAAATTTTTAGATGAGCTTCCCTTCCTTCTCCTTCTGCTTCAATCTTGAATTGCTCTCTAAAACTAGAGGTTGGGTGAACACTCATTCTCTCTCAAATTTGCTCCTAAATAGGATATTTAACTCAACCACCTTCAAAAAGTAATAACTTCCACACTTGCCTAAGGCTCTAGAGACTTCTAACTTAGCTTTTCATAAGGCTAACCTCAAGGTGGAGTCAAACCTATCCAACTCATGGTGAAAACAATCAATTTTTGTAATAAAGCAAAAATGGGATATTTTGGTGACCATAAAAGTCAACAAAAGGGGCTAGAGGGGTGGAAAATGCCCCCAACCCATACCCATACCCCTTAGGTACTTAGATTTTATGATTTTTGGCCTCTAGGACTAATTAGGGACCTATCAAAATGCTAAAATTTTTTGGACTTCCTAATAATACTCAAAAATGCAAATTAAATCACTAATCCTGGTTAGGGTAATTAATCTCAATTACTAACTTATTAGCAAAAAGGTAACTAACCTCATCTAACTTAGATCTTTAGGTTACTTGGTTAACCCTAACTATCAAGCTGAAATGCATATACGAGTCATGAGTGTCAAGCGACACTATAAAATCACTATTACAAAACATTAACACTTAATGCTTACAGAATGATACATCCATTCAATTCATGATACAAATAAAATATGAACAATGGGGTCTGCATCTTTTATTAGACTCAACCCTATTTTTTACAAACTGTATATAGGGTTTAGTTCCAATTCTCCATTAGATTCCTCAGCTAATAAATCTTGCACACTCATTTCACACATCAGTAGCTCGAGAAAATCACATGCATATATTTAAAACTTATTTGGATAGTCACATAAATCAAAACATAAATCTTTCATTTAAATAACCCTTTCTAATTTCGTCACACACATTTAATCATCAATAATTACATAATCAATAAAACATAAATTTATCTATTAATTCAAATTAAATACTAGAATAATCATCATTAGGCATGCATATACCTAAACATCATAAACATCGCCAATTAAGGAATACTGAACTATTTGAATGCATATAACCTAATCATTGAGGTACCATAATCAACATCATCATCCTTGGGTGAAAACACCTCGTATCATTGTTAGTGAAATTTTAATATTTTAAACAGTCAAGATAATGTAGTAGTTCTTGAATCATTGAGTATTAAATATGGATGTATCAATTGATCTCAATTTTTTATTAGGACATTCACAACATAAAACATTACTTCATATCTATTTCAATCTCCTATAATGGTTTTAACAAAGAAATTCATATTTAATAAGTACATACGAGGAGGGACCTTACACAAGAACAATTTAAAAATAAATGGTCTCTATGTTCAAAACCTCCTTTACATAGACTACACCTATTAACCACATTAATTCCTATTTTTTGCAAGTTATCTTGAGTAAGAAATTTTTTTTGAAGAAAAATTCAATAAAAGATATTTATTTTTGGTATGAGACCCTTTATCCAAGCTTGTGTCCATAAAGGTTGATTAACTTTCTCCTTAGATTTAAAAATAGAAGAAACTTTAAACTGGCCACTAGGATCAACAGTCCATATCATCTTATCCTCCTGATGGGGATACAAAGAAAAGGCATTCAACATTATCTAGATGTATGAAAACCTTGGTCAACATCAATCAAGTTAACCCAACTATTGTTATGCCAATAATGTCCCACAAAAGTCCTATACAATTGTTTGAATCTATCAACTTGGGTTCTATCCTCAAAGTCCTCAATCAGAGGATGATCCATTAACCAAGAATCTTCCCAAAATATTACCTTTTGCCCATTTCCAATTTTCCATGAACAACCTTTGGCAAAGGTACTCTTAGTTCCCTGAACAACTCCCCAAATAGCAAAAGGGGAGAGAAAATCAGGAGATGATAGGAAGTTAGATAAAGAATTAGCATTAAAAAGATACTTATGTTTCCATATAGTACTCCATTCCTTATCATTATGATAAATTCTTCATCCTTGTTTTGCCAGAAGAGCTCTATTCATACTTCATATAGACCTGATTCCCAATCCACCTTCCTTGATGGGCTTACAAATTTGATCCCAGGAAATCAGAGCCATTCTCCTCCTTTCCTTAGTTCCAATCTAGAGAGTTTTTTTTTGAATTTTATCAACAGTATCTACAAGTTTCACTGGTATTCTAAAAAGACTCAAAGCACAAGTAGGGATACTTTGGAGACAAGCTTTAAGAAGCGTAATTTTACTAGCTTGACTCAAAAGGTTACCCTTCCAGCCCACCAATTTCTTGTTAAATTTCTTTATGAGATCTTCTCAAAAGGAATCAGGAGCTTTTGGTCCCAAAGGAAGATCCAAATAAATATAGGGAAAAGATCCTATTGAGCACCCTAGAATTTTAGCAAATTTGTTCTATCTTGGAGCAGGGGTATTAATAAAAAAAAAAGAGCTCTTGTTCCAATTTACCAACTGACCTAAAGCAAAAGAGTACAAATTAAGGGCTTGCTTAAGTTTTCTGGCTTCCTTAACTTTAGCTTTGCCCATGAAAATAGAAATATCGACAAATTGACCATGAGAACAAGTAAGAGGTTGAGAAGAAGGCTAAAAACCTTTAATATCCCCTTGTAAGACCAATTTCCCAATATATCTCCCTAAGAAATCAACCATAATAATAAAAAGAATAGGGGATAAAGGGTCTCCTTGTCTTAATCGTCTAGAAGGACTAAAAGATTTAGTAGAACAACCATTCACCAAGACAGCTATAGAAGTAGTTGAGATCAACTGATAAATAACTCTTACAATCTTATGATCAAATCCAAAGGCCTATAAAATGTTAGCAAGAAAAGCCCATTCAACTCTATCATAGGCTTTTGCAATATCGACTTTCATGATAAAACTATGATTATTAGAACATGATAAAGAATGAATATTCTCATGAGCAGCAATGAAAAAATTAAGAATTTACCTACCTAGGATAAAAGCATTTTGTTGAATAGAAATAAGAGAAGGAAGCACTGACAACAACATGGATGTGAGGACTTTTGAAATAATCTTGTAAAAGGAATTATAGAGACGAATAGGCCTGAAATAGTCTGGAGAATTAGCCCCAATTTTTTTGGGAATAAGACATAGGAAGGTAGAATTCATTTCCTTAAGGATTCTTTTAACCCAAAAAGTTCTTTAACAAAATCACAAACATCTCTTCCAACCATCTTCCATGCCTTTTGGAAAAAGAACATGGGAAAACCATATGGTCTTGGCGACTTGTCCCCTCTTAAGGAGCAGATAGCTTTTAAGATTTCTTCTTCCTTAAGAATGGGACCCAATGATTTGTTCTATTCCTTAGTAATTAAAGGAGGAATCACCTTTAAAAGTTTAGCCTAGTGAGTAGGGTCAATGTTAGGGTCAGTTGTCATTAAAGAAGAAAAGAAGGAGACCATCTCTTCCCAAATATCTTTTTCTTTAGTAATATTCAAATAACCCTTTTTAAGATATGAGATATGAGTTTTAGCTCTATGCTTTGAAGTAGAAAGATGGAAAAACCTAGTATTCCTATCTCCTTCATTCAGCTAGATCAATTTGGATCTTTGCCTCCAATAGATTTCCTCTTTAGTAACAATGTCATGATATTCTACCAATTTTTCATTCTCTTCTCTTACAAGGTCAAAAGTATATCCTTCCTTTTGTATCTTGTCTAGGATAATTTGGAGATCTTTATTAATACTTGCTTTACTCTCAAAAATATTACCAAAACATATTTTATTCCATATTCTAACCTCCTTTTCAACGTTTCTTAATTTGAGGCCACTCTAAAAAGAGTAGTTCCTTCAACATCTATATTCCACCATTTAGCCAATTTATTTTCAAACTGTGGATGCTACATCCACATTTTTTCAAACCTAAAAGGAAATTTTTTCTTGAGATTTATCTTATCAGTAGAAAAAATCAAAGGGAAATGATCTAACCCAATTTTCTGAATAGCCTCCAAATTGCAAACAAACTCTTTAGTCCAATCTGGAGAAATAAGAGCTTTATCCAATCGAGCCTGAATGCAATCTTTACCTAGCCTCTTATTACTCTAGGTAAATTGAATTCCATGAATATCCATATCCATAAAACCCTCCTTGTTAATAAAGTCCATAAGATCCAGTCTCCCTTCCAACTAACTCACATTACCTCCCTTTTTTTCATGGTCATAAAGAGGAATATTAAAGTCCCCCATAATAATCCATTGACCAAATTAATCTTTACTCTTTATATGAGAAAGAGTGTTCAATACCTTTTTCCTAATATTCTTGATATTTGGAGCATACATATTAACAATATACCAATCATTATTCTGATCAATGCTAGTAATTTTAACCACCATGAAATGTTTACTAGCATTCAACACAGTTCCTAAGTAATAAGAGTTCTTCCATAACATCAGAGTTTCCCCTAAAGCTCCTTCTAAATTGCTTGCTTTTAAATAATAATCTTTAAAAGATTTAATTTGGTCAAATTTCTCCTTTTCCATCTTTGTTTCTTGTAGTAATAGAAAATTTGGTTTGTGCTCTCTAACAAAATTTCTAACAACATCAAGTTTATGACTACTATGCAAAACCCTAATATTCCAAGTAATAATTTTCATATCTATTTTTTAGGGGTAAAATGTAGAATAGTTGCCTGTCTTTCATCATCAATACTCTGCATACTTTCCATTTCTCTAGTTCTCCTAGAAGATTTCCTTCTAGGTTTCTCCGAAGTACCAACATTTGGTTTCACCTTAGCTTACTGCTCCAATTTAGTACTACAAGTCTCCACTCCTTTAGGAACTATATTAATCTTCTTTTCTATCTTTTTCCTTTGACTCAATTTATGTTTAAGATCCTTACCTTCCTCCTCTATCTCCTCAAGCTCAAATTCATTCCTAAAGGAAACAATTTCTTTGCATACAAGCATCTAGAGAGACTTTGGGGTAACATTATGATTTTCAATCAACTAAAGATTTTGAGAATCTTTTGGCACCATTAGTTTACTAGAGTAAGATAGAATTTCCCCCTCCTCTAATTCATCCATCTCAACTAGATCTTCCCAGCTTGCATCAATCTTCTGATAAATTGCTATCCATTTCATCATATCCACCATATTTTCAATATTTTGATTAGGTGACACAGCTTCAAGCATCATCCCAACCCCTTGATTTTCAATGCTCAAGTTTTCTTTCAAGGTTGAATTTGACATTTTACCAGTATCCTAAAATTCCAAGTTCAATTTATCCTTCATATCTTTCATATGAGTAACTTTAGGTTTCCAAACTTTCTTCTGGAATTTTACTTCTTTCTTTTTATCTTCCTTTTTAGTCTTGGGATTGTTCTTGCCTTTATGAGGACCATTTTTCACCCAATGGCCCTATTTTATTATAGGCAAAGTAGGTATTTGGAAGATCTTCATATATAACTTCTTGTATTCTTTTACCCAATTTTGAAATTAGTTCCACTTTTTTTGGGAGGTGATTCAAGTTTACCACTTTCACATATAATTTGGCACTATAAAGTTTAGATTTCTATGCCATTGCATGATCTATAGCAACCAATTCCCCAAAGGAGCTTGCAATTCTTTTAAAGATATCTTCATGCCAAAATTCTAAAGGAAGGTTAGGGAGTCTAACCCAAATCGGTGTGGTTAAGAAGAAAGCATTAGTTAAATCCATATTTGGCTCCCATTTTTTAATAGTGAGACTACTTTTGCTAAAAAAGCATGGACCTCCACAGAGAACCATATTCATATCTTCTTTACAATTAAAAAAAAAAGAGAAGAAACCATTCAACATAGGGGCTATATCGACTTCACCACGGATAACCCATTTCTGTTTAACCATTTTTTCAAAGTATCTATATTTGGTCTAGCCCTCATAAATTTTCCCACGAGAGTAAACTCCATAGAAGATATAGAGAAATCAATGATTGGGTTTGGAATAAAAATTTGGAAATCACCTTTCTCCCAACAAGATTTTGAAGTGACCAACAAGAAGGATGATTTACCACCAAGTTCCTACCAAACAAGGAAGACCATGTCCTTTGATCACTAAACCCTTTCCTTGACCCTTTTGATTTCCTCTCAATATTGACCTCCACATTCTCTAAAGGATTCTTTTCATTCTCAAATACCTAACCAGGCATGTGATTTGCAGTGGAAGAATCCAAAGAAAGGTCTTGGACCCCACAACTAGTGATACCAACATCCATAATTTTTTCAGTATAAGCCAAATTATCCTTGATTCTTCCTTCTGTCCCGTTAGCTTTTGCCAAATTTTCCTCTATTCACCCTTCTATCCCCCCAAGATCAATACCTCCTACCAGATTCTCCCCTACCAATTTCCCACCTAGCAAGGAACCAACCGATTCAAAAACACTTAGAGCACCAACCATAATTCGACAATGCCCGTCAATTTCATTTTACTCAAATGTAATTCAATGATTGTATAGGATTCAACTAGGCCAGTTTATGTTTATGATTGATGATTAGTAACATTATTTTCCAAGTTATTGGATATTATTTTCATACTCAGTTGATTATATGATGTGACTACTTTGGTACTGGTTATTTCATGTATGCATGATTATACTTTGATCATTATTATTTATAGTAATTCTAGTTATTTAATAATGTTATTTAGATGGATTATTTATATGTGTTTCCTATGGATACTTACCACATACTGCATGTATATGGTGTGCATGTGGTTAAGGAAGGAAGTAGTTGTCACTTGCTAGTTGAGATCTACATGATGGTCCACTTCCTACCATTGCCTATTTACTTTAGAATATATGTGATTGTACATGCGTGGATTTTATGCAGATTGCAGGTATAGGGTATTGACTTTCTTGAATTGCTAGGATGAGTGTACCCTATCACAATATCTCAATGGTAAGAGAGGGGAGATAAATTCTTGAGTCCAGATCCTAACCTTTAAACCAATTGTCCTAGAAAATTAAGACAAGTATATGAGACAATTATCCTTCTAAATTCATCATATGACGTAAATTCATGATCATAACCCTTGAGTTGATCTTGTATGTTATATTTTAAGACAAATTAAAAGATTAATTAATAATTTAATTTAATGAAAAATTATAAAAAATGATTTTAATATTTAATTATATTTAATTAATTGGGAAATTAATTAAATAAAAAGAATTAAATTTAAAGAGAAAATTATAGTCTAATTTGAGAGTGTAATAATATTAATTTAATTTAATAATAATATATTTAGGAGATCATTTGTAAATAAATGCTAAATATTATTATTACTTAAGTTAATAATTATTTTGATCAAAAAATGCTTTGAAAATTAAATAAAGAGAAAAAGAGAAATTAATTTATTAAAGATATTTTAAATTGCAAAAAGCATTCATGAATATCCAAAAAGTAAATAAAGAGTTAAAAGATTGTGATCAATGAGTTCCCTCATGTGATCACACAATTAGTGACCCAAATTTAGGAAAGAACTCCATATCAGAGATTGGGAGTTCATTTCGTAGGGGTCAGGGATTTTTGAAGAAGCAATTTTTAGAGAGAAGGTTTTGAAAGAAAAAAAAGAATTCTTTCACAATCTTCAGGTGGTTGTGTATTAGCATCAGATTTAGGTAGAATCTTGTGCTTTATTCGCATAATGAATTACGTAATTTAATATTCTTGTCTACATCGTGTTTGTTAATCTATTTTTCCAAATTTTATTTGTGATGGATCTTTCAATCTTTCATTGTGAATTACTATTATTCATATCAAATTTCTATCTGTTTATGAGGTTTGGAAATTAGGAAACCCTCGTTCTATAAATTAAATAGTTGATATTTTAATCAGAAAGGGTTTTGAGAAGGAATTGAATTGTTAGAATGCAAAATTCAATTAGTCTATCATATTTTCCCTATTAGAGTATTGCTAGAACTTTTATAATATATATATATATATATTTGGAGGATTGTTTTAAAAACAATTTTTATAAAATAAAATATAAATATAAATATAAAAATTTTGGTGAACAGGGTCACCAACCCCCCACCCACCATCCTTTCATATTGCTAGTGGCAGACAACATTGTTGTACGTAGCAGTGTTGTTGTATGCAGTAGCAGTACAAAGTACTACTATTTGCAATAGCAAGGCTACTATGGAAGTCGAGCTGCCTGCAACAATAGCCATTGAAGGCTGGCCAACGGGCCTAAAACACCTTTATCATATGCATTTAAAAAAAATTGTTTTATAATTTTTATTAAATTAAATTATTATTTATTAATTTAATTAATGATTAATGTTTTTTAATATAGTTTATTTTAAATAATTATTAAATTAATTTAATGAATTTAGTTTAAATTTATTTTTTTAATTAATAATAAAATATTTATTAATAACACTTAAAATATCTATTAATATTATTATCTAATAATTTTGATTATTAATAAAATCATAGTAATTTTATTTAATGATCAATAATGATTGTTTTAATAATTTATTAGAGATAATCATTTTTAAAAGTCATCTTATGATATATTTAATTGTGAACCTTGAAAATTCATAAGTTAAGGGTGATTGTGTAATTTGTTCTATCATGGGAAATGGGTTAAAGTGTAAAGGTAAAATGTAAATCTCATATACTTGAAAACTTACATTGAAACAAAAACTTAAACCTTACTATTAACTCAGACTATGCATCTTTAAAATCAAACAAAACTATGAAACTACATTGTTAACTGTATGTTGTCTTATGTTTTGGGATTTGGGTTGACTAGAGTGTTGAGCCAGAGGCTCAGGAGTCCTATTTTTGTGATGTTAAGATGATGCTTTGATCTTGATTTTTTAATCTCAACCATGGTAATGTGTCTGGTATGCTCTATGATGAGTTTGGATCTATTATTTGTTATTGCTTTTAGTGTTCTTGTGTGATAATGAGATGAACGGTATGACGTATCTGACTTAACCTTTGAGTCTTTGATTAGTTATTTTTAGATGCTTGTAGAGGATTGAGGTTTTATTGTGAATTGTCTTTTGATGCTTTTCCATTCACTTGTATAGGACTAAGGTAAAAACTATGATTCTTTGATTTGTACTTTTATGAGCTTAGTGTAGGTTATCAATACGTAATGTCGAGAAGTGGCTTGCAATGGAGGTTAGAGCCCAAAGTGGCTACTTGGGTAACCCATTGTAGATTATCTTAATAAATAAAAAACTACACTTAATGAGAGTAAAATGAACCTAATAAGAGTCTTTATCTTTCCTCACCTATGCCTTGAGTGCTAGTACAAACTAGGATGGGAGTAGAGAGGATGCTTGGTTGCGACCATGCATCGTTAGTATGCCTTGTCAATACAAAAGGATACTAGTGTTGCATAGAGTCACTAGGGGGTTGGGGTCAAGTCAGACTGCTAGGGTAACTCTAGAGTTGATTCATGTGATAGCACTTGCCCACTTTCATATTAGATTCCCTACATGTCTTTGATTGCCTCTAGGTTTAGATGTTGTTTTATCTTGGAACCTTTGAGTTAGATTACTTTAAGGTATTCCCTTAACCTAGATTATACTTTTGATTTTTTGGATTGATATCCTATTTGGGACTTGAGACTATCTCCTTAGTGTGGTGGTAGTGGACCTTTTTGGGTTAGCAAGAGGTCGGGTGGTAGTGCTTTTAACTTTTACCATTGAGATTTGTTTGCAGATGTTGTGGCTGGAGTTCCTTGTTCTGCATTTTCTTTCATTCTATTTTTGTATATTATGATGGATGGTTATATCTATTTGATGGATGATTTTACTTATTTTATTTTATCTTGTTTCATTTATTTGAAAGGGATGATGTAATCTATTTTATAAATGTATATTCTCTCAACCTTTCATACCTTGTGACATGTACAGTGGATGATTGTGCATTCTGAATTAATGCCAAGTGGCATTTGGAACAAATGTATATTATTTAAATGGATTGAAATTGAAGTTATTCTTTCATGTGGATGTGTTATTTATTGGACTTAGTATTATTTAAATTTAAATGTGATTCTGCATCTTGGGATTTTTAAGGAATTTAATCTGTTATGTTTTCTTATGTATGTTTGTATGTTATTGCTTCTACTACTTTATGATTGTTGTACATGTTATTCTTTTTATTAAATTTTTTTTTGGAAAACTTAGCAAAACTTTAGGTTAGTTCTTTTGGATCCCTTTGTGGGGCATTACATTTATAGTGGAGTCCATTTTCTTTTGAACCTTTTTAGACTTTTGTCTGATTTGTTATGTAAATTTTAAATAAGGAGTATGTGATACTCAAGTGATTGATCATAACATATTGTAGATGTCATGTGTGTTCGATTAAAAGAGGGAACACCATGTTAGGTGCATGCCATGTTTGTGTCAAACATTATATTGAATCAAAAGATGTTTGTGAAGCATCCATGATGTTTGGGTTAAGGTCTTTTTGTTGCAAATTGATGTTTTGTCTTGGGTCAAACAATATTTGTAGACTCTTGCCACTTGAAATATACATGGTTTGCTATGGACATTTTTTCCTTGTGGAAGTTGGTGAACGTAAAAGGATTTCCATGATGTCTAAATGAAAATTCACCTGAGTATGAGGGTGTAACAAAGTACAATTTAGGATATGCAAGATTTATTTATTTATTTTTGATTTAAGGAGATGAAAGTGAAAAGATTCCAAATGTAGAGAATGACAATTAAATTTTTGATTGGATTATTGACTAAAGTATGAAAATGAAAGTATTTTTGGATTTTTTGGAATACAAGTGTGAAAAATGTATGCTAAGGTATGCATAAAAAATATATTTCGTATTTTTGAACTTTGGATTATGAAAATGTAAATATGAACATGTGCATACAAGATGTTTTGGATTTTTCTACTTTGGATTATGAAAATACAACTAAGGCTTTATGTATGTAAGTATGCAAGGGGTTAATGATGTTTTAGGACATGCAAGATTTTAAGTGGAATATGAGATTATGCAAAGGTTGACTATGAAAAGAAATTTTGGGTTTGAAATTGTTCGTGGAATTGTACAAATTTGATGTTTCGATAGTGCTCCTTGGACTTTGGAGGCTTTTGATGTTTGGAAAATGTTTTTGGATGTGATATGAAAAATGTTTGGGATATGATATGAAAATATTTAAAAATGATAATGCAAAATACTCCTATGTTTTTAAGATTTTTGGGATAAATAAATAATATGCAAACTAAGATTTCTACAACTAGGATCATGCAAGGACAAGGTTATGCAACCTAGTGTTATGAAAAATGAAGACTATGACAACTAAGGACATGCAAAAGGAGGTTTAAAATATGAGGTTTTTTTTTGGAAAATACAAGGCTAAGAGTCTAACCTTACAAGGATGAATATTGGATCTTGACCACAAAAGAAAAAGAATAAATGTGATAAAAAGGACCAAGTAAAATTCATCAATTGACATAGATAAAACTTGACTCAAAGAAATAGATAAAAGGACAAAGGAAAAAAATATCAAGGTCAAGATCATGTATTCATCCAAATAAGGGAATACTCTAAGACTACCATTTTGTTTGGGTTTTCAAATATAATCAAGGGTTATATGTTCAAATTGATGAATAGGATATGATCAAAATGAAGGCTATGCAAGGACCTAGATGGAAATGAATATTTTGATGGGATGCTAAGTGGAAAATGACAATTATGTAAGGACTATGATAAAGATATGATATGAGAATTTCAAGATGAATATGCAAAATGATTTCTAAAAGACATGCCATAGAGACTAAGGAAACAAGTTTGAGTTTCCATGTTTTGCAATATTTGTGGACAAGTTTGACAAGTGCATATTTGCAATGTTATGAAGGTTTCAATGCATTTGTGAGATTTTGAAAATTATCTCGATTAGTGAAAATACTCACACAAGATAGTATATGTAGAATGACTATTGTTAAAGTGAACAAACACACTACAACCTAGGATGAAAGGATCGTGCCCACGAAATTCTCACTTGAATTAAAGTTCAGTTGCACTTAACTAGAGTAGACATTTTAGAATCTTGGTAGCACAAGTTTCCTCTTGTACTCACTTCTCAGACATACCAAGATCTACTTCCTAAGGGACATCACTTCGCAAGGGATTGTTGTCTCTACTAAGGACTATGAAAGTGGGAGATGTCTTCATGGGAATGGGTTACCCCTTGAGCCAATGAATAGAAGGACTTTTGCCACTAAGACATGTTTAGTAAGAGCCACTCTCTTTAGTAGAGTGGATGATAAAATCCTATAAAAGGTATCCCATCCCTAAGAACCATGGTTTCGCACATTTCTAAAGGGTGCTAGAGGAGAGCTATCTCCTAGCCATACCACTGATTAGGTAGTACCCACAACCAAGCCTTTATATATTAGTTAGTGTGGAGACATAGATTGGAATGTTACCACTCTAAATTCATCCCTTGGTGTAACCAATATTAGAGAACTTGGTTTAAGGTGGGTTTCTCTAAAAGAATTACATGGATTTCTCTTACACCCAAGATCCAAAAAAACAAGGAGAAAGGATATTTTTGTATAACCCTTTGGGTTTTAAAGACTACAAACATTCCAAGAAAAATGGAAAATGTTCATTTTAAGCACCAAGAAAAGTGTTTTCTAATCTACTAAAAATCACACACAATGTTATAACAAACACACAAGGTCTTTGTCATACATCATAAAAAAAATGTAGAAGTAGTTTGTATGATATGGACTTCATCCTATGATTTCTACAAGATATAAATAGATCATTAGTGAAAAAAATGCTACTCTTAAGAAACTACAAAGCTTTATATTCACCCAAGTTCAATAAAGGCGAGGGGAGAGGATATATCTATATATAGCCCTTTTGAGATTACAAGTGATAAGACACACCAAACACTTAGAAGAAAAAGTGTTTCATCGCTTTTCATCCAATTTGAAAGGAAATATGATAGACAAAATGATTTCTATTTATTTTCCTTCCTAATTAAAGTTGCATGATATTTTCTTTTCACTAACCAATTAAGAAAGGAAAATTTGCACACTTAAAGCAAATTGTTGTTATTTTTCCTTCCTACATAAGCTAGATGAGACGATATAATGCCCATTCACCACCTAATTAGATCTATGTGACTTTTTTGTTCATTTTAGATCCTCAAATATAAGAAGACATATAACAAAAAAGTTAGACTCTAAGAGTTGTACAAGATTCTTCCTTGCACCTACAAATGCACAAGAAAAATAAATACAATTTGTAAACCATGTTCACGTTGGGTCCACCAAATGTAGGAATAGAAAAAGGATGAGAATGCATAAATGAGAGAAGCACAAATCTCATAAAATATATATAAATCAATCTAATCCAAACATAAAAGAAACTTAAGAAAAATACTAACTAAAGAATGAAAACCCCCCTTTAAGTTGAGCTCCTGTGCTCTCATTTCTTCTCCATAATATTAAAGTTAGTTTAGTTCTTGATATTAACAAGATGTACCTATGACATTATAGAAAGAGGATAATGAAATGATAGCAAAATGACAAGGTAGTGAGAATACTAGGAGTATGTGGTTAATAAAACAAGTGCAAAGAGGCTTAATTTATAAATTTTGAAGCCAACATGTAAAATTGGAAGGAAAGTGTACAATTGGAAAGATGTTATAGTAAAATTGCACGATTTGGAAAATTTCTTTGATTAAGAGATTTAACTTAGAAAATATGTTATAAAATGGCACATTATGAAAAATTGTGTGAGATATGCATAGAAAGATGTAAAAACAATTAATAGAAGAAGTGGAAAATGAAAGGAAAGGTGTAAGAAAATGAATGGAAAGTGTAAGAGTTGGAAAAAGGAAGGTGTAAGAGTGGAACCTAGAAAATAGGAAGTGGAAGCACAATTAGTGGGAAATGTGCAAGAGTTAGGATTTTTAAATTAAAAAACTCATAATTCCCGTACAAATGGAAATTAGAATTTAGGAAATCAAGAATTAGAAAAATGGAAATTATAAATTTGAATTTAAGAATTCCCATAATTCATGAAAATGGAACAATTAATTAATAAATTTTAGTTAATTAAGAAAGGTTAGTAAAGAGGAATAATTAATAAATAGGGGATACAATTAATAAATGATTAAGACATTGAAATAGACTATGGGCTATCTAATCCTATTAGTAATAATTAATAGATTGATTGGCAAAAATGATGAAATAAATACAAGATAATCCTTCTAAAAGACTATGATGAAAATATAGATAAATAAAATTATATTGGAAAGGATAAAGGACATGGTCAAATTGAAATGATGATAGATAAAGGATGAAAATTGATGATTTTTCAAGGACACATGACAAGAGTTGATGACATATGGCATTTAATGAATTTTGCAAATGTCATAGGTTTATTACAATTGATTGATAATGATTGACCATAATAACACCAAAAAACTTAGTCAATTCTATGAAATTGATTAAATAAGAACCTGATGAAACATTGAAGGACCAAAAATTGCCAACGATCAAAATGATGACAAATGATGACAAGTCGCCGAGGGACATGACAATGCCAAATATCAAAATGATAAAATGATGGCATGTCAAGGACACAAGACATGAATTAGTGATTGTTGATAAGGCACTGAAACATAACAATTCCTAAAGGATTGATGATGATAAGATGAGTGATTTAAATCATTTTGTCAATTTAGAGGACAATATCAAGGGAAGTTTTAATGGTATTGTAAGCGCATAATAGACAATATCTAGAATTCAATTTACTCATAATATTAAATAGAATTTCATATAATTGTGGACAATCTTGTAAGTGAGATTTATGCCTAAAAATCAACTAAATTTGGACAAACTTGTGGAGTTGTGTGTCCGACCTCATAAAAGTTGGGCTATCCCATAAATGAGATGTATGCCTATGAACTCTATAGGAGTTGGGCAAGCTCATGGTTGAGATGTCTACCCATGAACTCTGTATATAAGATCTAAATAAAAATTGGCAATCTCAAAAAACAAAATCTATGTCCATATCCTTCTCCCTTGTTAAATTTGACTTGAGCCTCTTTATACATCTTTATGGAATTTGAAAGGTCACTTTATCTACATATTCATTAGAAATTGAATGCACAATTCCAAATTAAAGAGTCATTAGAAATAATATAATATGCATGTTCAATTATGATCATTCCTCTCATCTTATAAGGCAATGGGATCCATTGTCTTATCACCTTCTACAACCTGCTTATACAGTTTTTCCAATGGCATTGATTTATCCTTGCACTACATCTCCATGACTAATTTCTATACAAGTTTTTCTCAATATAGTATAAAATATCTTGATCTTGATTGTTGGATGGATATCAATTTTACAAGAATTGGAAAATAATATTTTGGTGACTCTTTAGAAGTTCGAAGAGAATACTAAAAATTCCTTGAAGTCATCCTGATATGATTATCTTATCCACTCCCACCCTTCCATTCACATAATTTCTTCAATACTGCAAGCCAATTGGTAATAAGTATGTATTCCAGTTGAAAGTATAAAGCCCAAAAATCACCAACAAACATGAAAATAGAGTGCACAAGTGACCTCTAGAGTGGAGCCAACTAGTTTGGCATGCTAAGAGCTTGTTGAATCTGCGCCAACTACTAGGGGTACCATCCTTGGTGATCTCAAAAGTTGAAGCATTATATGATCAGGAAGATCAATAGATGAAGGTGACTCTGCTCTCTTTATAGTTGCAAAGGTAGGTAATACCAAGTTTTCCTTGGCCCAATGCATGTTCCACATATGGCCCTTGGTGCTTAAACTTCCATCATGAACTTATTATTGAGTTTTTGAGACTCTTTGGCTCCTCCTTTCATAATAACTTGCGACCACCTTTGTTATCTCCACATTTCAAGGAGACTATTGAAAATAATTTCTCATGGAGGCTTTTTATCCTTCAGCTAGTCATCATGGTAGCTACCCGTACCCTTTCACATTGTTCACTAGTGTTATTTAGAGGAAAATTAAGCTATAGTATAAGGAAAAGTCACTTACACTTGCACAAGTTGGGTGCTTCACCAACTGCTTGGTGGAGGAAAAAGTTGCATTACAAAAGAAATCTAAAACTACTCAACACAAATTCACAATTTCAAGGTCAATTTTAGCAAAGGTAGACAAATCTATATTGGATTAGCCTTTTTTATGGCCTTGACTGCAATTGCTTTGGACTTTTTAGCTATTTCTATATGATTTCTTGATAGAATTTGGTGGCTTCTTTGGAGAGTTCTTGTGATTTTTTATTTTCCTCCTATGCAAAATTTGTAGCCTTCTGAAACTACAAATCCATCCCAAATGAAACTCTACATCAATATGGGCACTGCACTATTGCTATGCCACTGATTCTAAAAAGATTCTCTAAAGAAAAGATTTAATAAATGTACTTGAACAACTGTACATTGCAAGAACTCTTCTTCATTGTCATTATTTTACTGACCTCTATGTTTCTTTTCATGCTAAATCATTGCCTCCTTAGCTAATCTATCTTCCATTTCAAGATCTCTACAGACTTACCATTTTTTCAATGCATTCTTTTTCAAATTTCTGTAGCCCCAAGGTTCTTACCTTGCAATCTAAGATTTCTTGATGCAACTAAGATTATTGAACCTGGCCCTGATACCATTGATATGAATCATTTTGTCAATTCAAAGGATAATACTAAAGAAATACTTAATGATATTGTAAAGACATAATTAATAATATCTAGAATTTAATTTACTCATAATATTAAATATGATTTCATACAATTATGGACAATCTCGTAAGTGAGATGTATGCCTGCAAATCAACCAAATTTGGACAAACTCATAGAGGAGTTGTGTGTCCAAGCTCATAAAAGTTGGGCTATCCCATGAATGAGATGTATGCCTATGAACTTTATAGGAGTTCAGCAATCTTATGGTTGAGATGTCTACCCATGAACTCTGTATATAAGATCTAAATACAAATTGGCAATCTTAGTAAATGAGATGTATGTCCATATCCTTCTCCCTCATTGAATTTGACATGAGGCTCTGTATACATCTTCATTAGAAATTGAATGGACAATTCCAAATTGAAGAGTCATTAGAAATAATATAATATGCATGTTCAATTATGATCAATGATGGGATTGAAATAATTTTTAATAGGTTCTGAGATAATTTGTATCTGATTAAAAAAAGTTGCAAATGATGAAGAATAGATCAAAAGATATTCATAGAATATGAAGAAATAAAATATAATGATGATCAAGTTGGTCAAAAGATCAAAGTTAGTAAATTGAGAAAATGAGACAAGTAAGGATGAAAAGGTGATGAAAGAGTAGATGCACACCATTTTTGAGCATCTAAAATATGCTTTTCTTTTCAATGAATAACCAAGAAAAATTCCTTCATCACTTATTGAATCAAACTTGCCAATATCAATTTGTCCCTTAATGTAACACTTACTTCCAAAGATTATTAAATACTTCACTAAGGGTGCATGGCCAAATCAAAACTCATAGGGGTCTTACCAATACCTTGTATAAAATGTACTCTATTAGTTGTGTAAAGTGCTATATTAACTACTTCTCTCTAGAATATCTTAATAAAATGAATGGAAAGTGTAAGAGTGGAAGATAGAAAATAGGAAGTGGAAGCACAACTAGTGGGAAATGTGCAAGAGTTAGGATTTTAAAATGTAAAAAATCATAATTCGCCTACAAACAAAAATTAGAATTTTGGAAATTAGGAACTAGAAAAAGGGAAATTAGAAATTAGAATTTAAGAATTCTCATAATTCATGAAAATGAAAAAATTAATTTATAAATTTCAGTTCCTTTCCGTCCTCTGCTTTTCTGTCTCTTGGTTGCTTCTTTTCTCGTGTGGCTTGCTTTTCTTTATGTTTTTGGTCTTCTAATTTTATTATTTTTTCTAGGTTTTTAATTTTATTAATTTATTCATTAATTAATTTTTTAATAATTATTATTTTTTATTGTTTTTTATTTTCTTATTTTTTGCTTTCATTTTATTTTCATTTGTCTCTTGTTTCGAGTTGGTCTTGTATAACTTTTGCAATCTCTCCTTTATATATATATATATATATATACATTTGGTTCCTTTATTTTTATTTTTTATATTTATTTAATTTATTTATTTTTAATATTTTTATTTTCATTTTTAATTTTCTCTTGTGTCGGGTTGGTCTTGTTTTTGGAGACCTGTTGCATTTGTTCCTATATATATATATAAATATTTTTATTTTTATTTTTATTTTCATTCTCTATTTTTCTTTTATTTTTATTATTTCATATATATATATATATATATATATATATATATATATATATATATATATATTCATTGTGCATATATATTTTATACATACATATACTATTATATTAGGATATATATGCACAAGTCATCTTTTATATATATATATGTATGTATGTATGTATGTATGTATAATTTCTTAATTCATATATATATTTATATATTATATACATATGTTATCTTATATTAAAAATTTCATACTCTCTTTTTCTCAGATATTTCTATACTCTTCCCTCTTTCTTCTGTTTCTTCTATCTTGTTTTTTCTTCTCTTGTTCCCCTTTTTTAATTTTAATTTTTCTTTCTTTTCATTTCCTTCTTCCTTTGCCTCATGTTGTGTGCTCCTCCTCCCCCTCTCTCCTTTTTATTCTGCTTGGCTTGGCTGGTCTGCATACTTTTTACTTCCTTCTCTCATCCTAATGATGGATCACAAAGTGTGATATGAAACGTTGATGATAAAAAAAACTTACACAATCGGATCCAGAAGCAACATCATCATTAGCAATGGATTGTGGAAGCTTGATATTATTAATTGAGAAAGGTTAGTAAAGAGGAATAATTAATAAATGGGGGATGCACTTAATTAAAAGATTAAGACATAGGAATAGGCTATGGGTTATCTAATCCTATTAGTAATAATTAATAGATTGATTGGTCAAATGATGAAATAAATACAAGATAACCCTTCTAAAGGATTATGATGAAAATACATAGATATATGAAATTATATTGGAAAGGATCTAGGACATTGTCAAATTGATAAAATAAATGATGATAGATAAAGGATGAAAATTGATGACTTTTCAAGAACACATGACAAGAGTTGATGACATATGGCATTTAATGGATTTTGCAAATGCCATAGGTTGATTACAATTGATTGATAAGGATTGACCATAATAACATCAACAAACTTAGTCAATTCTATGAAATTGATTAAATAAGAACATGATGAAACATTGAAGGGCTTAAATATGTCAACGATCAAAATGATGACAAATGATGACAAGTAACCAAGGGACATGATAATGCCAAATATCAAAATGATAAAATGATGACATGTCAAGGACACAAGACATGAATTAGTTACTATTGATAAGGCACTGAAACTATAGCAATTCCTATAGGATTGATGATGATAAGATGATGACATTAAAATGATTTTCAATAGGTTCTGAGATAATTTTCATTTGATTAAAAAAGGTTACAAATGATGAAGAATAGATCAAAAGATATTCATATAATATTGAGAAATGAAATATAATGACGATCAAGTTGGTAGAAAGATCAAAGTTAATAAATTGAGAAAATGAGACAAGTAGGGATGAAAAGGTGATCAAATAGTAGGTGCACACCATTTTTTAGCATCTAAAATATTCTTTTCTTTTCAATGAATAACTAAGAAAAATTCCTTCATCACTTCTTAAATCAAACTTGCCAATATCAACTTCTCTCTTAATGTAATACTTACTTCCAAAGATTCTTAAATACTTAACTAAGGGTGCATGGCCAAACCGAAACTCATAGGGGGTCTTACTAATACCTTGTTTTAAATGTTAGTTTTGTATAGTACTATATTAACTACTTCTCTCTAGAATATCTTCAAAACATTATTCTCAAACATCTTAGCTCTTTTTGCCTCTATTACTGATCTATTTCTCCTCTCTACTATACCATTCTACTCAGGTGTCTTAGGGGATGAAAGATATCTTTTAATGCCATTCACTTCACAAAAAATATTAAACTAATTTGAAGTAAACTAGCCACCTCTATTAGATCTTAGACATTTAATTTTCAAACTAGATTCATTCTTAGATCTATTCTTAAACACCTTAAACTTCTCAAATACTTCAAATTTTTCTCTAAGATATGCTACCCACACTATCCTAGTAAAATCATCAGCATGGACCATGGAATAATTTTCACCATAAAAATATCTTATCTTTTAAGGGCCACTCAAGTCTATATGCACTATCTCCAACTTTGTTGATGTAGTAAATTTCTTTATTGTAAAATAACTTTCCTTCTTCTTTTCCATAACCCATTCTTTGCATGCCATGTTAGTGGGCTTCACAATTTTAGGAAAATCTATAACAATAAGTGTAATATTTATCTTCACTATATTATAAAATTTTATGTGACAAAACTTCTTGTTCCATAACCAATTGTTATCAACTTTAGCAACTAAGCATGTCATCTCAGTAAGATTCAACTAAAAAACATTACCTATTGTTCTTTTACCAGTATTATTTAACTTACCATCTTTATCCTTGATAATACATGTATTCCCTATGAATTACAACTAATATGTAATCCCCCCATTAGGGAACCGAATGAAATTAAGTGAATCTTCCTAAGTGTTCGCATATTATTATTATTTTAAAAAAAAAATTATATATGATAAGTTCCCTTATTATTGCAACTTATTGTAAATGGAAACTTAAAACTTAAGAGGTGTATATATCATCCATAGCACAAATAAACTTAAGAGCATAAGATCATAGAAATAAGAAAGAATAGAAATTATAATGAAACATATTCTTACTTCATTTTTACAAAGAGTCATAATGATTCATATACCAAAATTTCCTTTACAAAAGATAGATAACAATTTTTCCCTTTTGATGATATATACACAAATTCTCATCTCTAACTACCCAACCCTTATATACGGATTTTCACTTAAATACATAAATATTTTCCCCTTTACATTATACATCTTTGATTAACAAGAAGTTACATTACATAAAATTTTATTACATCCATCATTCATCTAGCACAAGCATTAAGTGCATCATTGATCTTCCTCAATACTTTCCAAGCATATATCTTGAAAGGACTTCAATGCTAAGCCAAGCAGAAGCTTCAAGTTTTTCCACCCAACCATATGACCCCTAAGGAACCACCTCCAAGGTAGGAGACAAACCATGATCCAAAAAATGCCTTAGGAAAACCTAAGGTTTAACCCCAAGAAAGTAATGATGAAGCATAACACATAAAGGATCACAAAAAACTTCAAAAATACAAGAACAAGAGTGAAGATTGTATTATTCACTAGGTGATTGTTGTCATACCTTCAAATGTATTGGGATCCACCCCCTAGGCTTAAGATCATACTATCACATAGAAAATCTTTTACCCAATCGCTCCAATAATGATAGGCATGACAAAGAAATGTTGGGATCAACCCCTTGAGCTTAAGGACCTATATAATGTGAAGTGAGTCCCTACTCTGTGTACTCCAAAATTAAGACTTCCACAATTATCTTATTAATTGTGAATACCCATGCCCAACCCATAGTTAAATTATTTATTATGTTATCACTTGTTTACTTACTCACATTGGAGCCAACCTGCATAGGGCTATGGTCTTCTAGCATAGGATTTATGGGTTGCCACTTATGGGGCCCAATACCTATGGTGACCCACTCACCTAGGGTTTCTATCCTACTCAACATTTACACTCAAGAATGTTCATACAAATAGTTTCCTCAAAGAGAGCAACATGTATTGAAATAATAAGTATGAATAAAAAAAAAACCAAAAGATCCACTTCAAAATATACACAAATGACAAATCAATTGTAAAATTGCACATTTGTTTACTAGGTTTACACATTTTTTATATTTCATCATCACACTTTCATTAATTTTCACATTTATTCAGTGAATACATGTATTGGTATCATAAACCTATACAAATGTTTCATTTTCACCAGACCTATGCATCCATTCAACAGAACCACGCATATGTGACACCTAACTACACTTCAATTATATTTGTGCTTTGGTTCAATAGTATTGTACATACATTGAACATGGTTTCACATTTTTTTAACTAGGCTAATAGAGAGGTTGATAGGTAGTGGGTTGTAGTGTCACACATATAAACAATATAACTCCACATATGTATAGTATACCTATGCATTTGTTTTGGAGGACTCCAAAAAAGAGGGATACTATGAAATGAATTCCAAGACCTGTTTATATAGAGGAGGTTTTAGCAGCATTGTTTGGGCTAAGATTCTAGGCTAGAAACCCCACATCCATTCTCACTCAAGGAATTCATTTCCTAGCCTCATCTTCTAAAATAACCTCCCATACCATTCCCATTAACAAGTAAGGAAAGAAAATAGTGAACAAGTCTAACGATTTAATAGTGTTGCACATACACAACCAACAGTAACTATGTAAAACAAAAATATCTTCCTTAGTCCCTATATTGTATAGTTTTTCTTATAATAAGAAAGGTAACAAGGCCTACTTGATTTTACTTTTTTAGGATGAAGTTGAGGTGCTACGGGTGTGTGATATCCAAGCTTCTAGCCCTTCCAATCTAATTAAATATTTCTTCCTTCTCTATCTTAGATCTTGTAAATTTATTAGTGCAAGTTACCTTCTTTTTATTTTTTACTATAGTTTTTTCTAAATTTTCTACTTAATTTTTTCTTATCAGGAAGCACCATATTTATAGGGATTCAATTAGTTGTGAATGTTTGTCATGTTAGAACCAACCATCCTAATGGTTTGATTTAATAAATCCCTCATTTATTTGTGCTTTTTAATATCTCCCCCCCTCCCCAATAATCTCTAATTACCAAAGGGTGTGGAGAGGTTACAAAGAAAAAGTATCCTATGGTGTGTTGGTTAAGTTGTGATAAATTATTGAGGAGGTCATGGTTTCAAAACAATTTCCATCTTAAGTTTTATCTCTAGATGAAATTATTTTGAGTCCAACTCCTTAATCCAAAATGGGTTTCTAGAAGAGTTATGTAGGGGAGTGAGGATGGAATTAAGTGAGTGATAGATTTGTAGTTCAAATCTCTTAACCTATTATATTTTTGTTAATTATTATTATTTAAAATATTATTCTCGTGCAAGCAATCACACTAACATACACAATACATATGCATATTTATTTGGGTATATACATGTGCACCCATATATTCAAACAACCTTATACGTAAGGATCAAGACAAAATTCAAATAAAGAAAAAATAAAACCTTAGATCATTTTACACATAAATCTCCCCCAAGCTCCTAAAATTAGGGTAACTGACTCCTCCATAAGGAAATTCCTAGTCTCAAGGTGCCCATATGGATCATCGTTCTATCTCTAGATCAATAATTATTATTGAGACTTTCATACTATACTTGCACACACCTACATCACAACTAAAAGTAAAAACATATCTGTGAAATCTCATGGTACGCATTGTACAGTACTATAAGTAGTGAATGGGTTAGTATGGTTAGAATCCATAAAACTAGTATGACATAAGGTAAATCACATCTATATATGTGCATGCATATAAATAATGTATCTCTAGTATCATATGTAAGGTAACATCACATCTTCTATCTCTAGTACAAAATATGAATCCAGTACATAATAAATCAAGTCACAAGGGTGGGTACTACAGCCTCCTCCTCTAGCATTAGGCTTTCTCTCAAAAGACAATAAATAAATATGGATAAAATGTCCTATGTCTATCAATATCCTCCTAGGTGGAGGGTGACTCATCATTGGGGTCCTTTTGGACCCAAGCTTGCTCCATGGTATGACCCCTAAGATTTAGGGTTCTCTACTGAAGTATGCACACTAGCTCCAAAGCCAATTGCCCATTTGTGACCTATAAAGAAGAATGCCAATCCAAAATATGTGCAGTATCAAGAATATACTCTCTAAGAACATATATATGAAAAAAATCATGTATGTGAGAAAGGATAGGTGGAAAGGTAAGCTAGTAGGCAACAAGTCTAATCCTCTAAGATCTCAAATGGTCCAAAAAACCATGGTGCTAATTTAGATCCTTTTCCATATATGATCAGACTCTTCTACAATGTTACCCTAAAAAAGACTTTGCTCCCAACTAAAAATTTCTTATCAATCATGTGAACATTAGAGTACTTCTTCTGCTAGTCTTGTGTTGTAACCAGATGCTCCCTAATCCTTTGTACTTATCTTTCCATATCTTGAAGCATGTTTGGCCCCAAACTCACTCTTCCCTCCAGATGATCCCAACTCAAAGTAGTAAAGAAACGTTGATTGTATAATGCCTAGAATTGTGCCATGCCTAGATATCTATGATATCCATTGTTGTAATAAAACTCCACAAGATATAAGTAGTCCTCTCAATGGCTCTATCAATCCATACAATACATCTGCAACATATTGTCCAAAACCTAGTTTAAGCTTTTTGTTCGTCCATCTATTTCTAGATGATAGGTTGAATTAAAGTTTAGTTGTGTATCAAAATCCTTCTAGAGGGATGTGCATAACTACGAGGTGAAGATAGGACCCCTATCTAGAATAATTATTTTAGGCACCCTATGAAGTCAAACCACCTTCTTCATAGAAACTCTCACCATTGAGTTAGCTCTATAAGAAGACTGAATGGGGATAAAGTGTGCTACTTTTGTGATTCTATCCACAATAACCATGATATAATCATATCTCTAGGGTATGAAGGGAAAACCAACTATAAATTCCATAGAAATCATATCCCATTTTCAACTAGGAATAGAGTGTGGCAATAAGATTCTTGTTGTGTGTTGGTGTTCTGCCTTAACCCTTTAATATTCTAAGGATTTGGCCACAAAATTTTCTATATCTCTCTTAAGACCCTCCCAGAAGTAGACTCATCACAAGTAATTGTGCATCTTCTTAACTCATAGGCGTGTTGAGTGTGAATCTTTATGTTGGAATATTCAAATATGGAAAGAGTACTTATGAGAGGGGGGTGTGAATCATAAGTATCATACTTTAGCCAATAAAACTTTTAACTGAAAGTAAATTGCATGCATGTAAGTATATCAAATAATCATGAAACCAGACACATGCATCAATAACACTTAACGCTGGAATTTGGTAACCCAGAAACCCTCCAAGAATAAGAAGGTAAAACTGGGGTGGGGATGATACCCACAAAAATTACTACAGCAATATTGTTCAACCACTTCTAATGGTTTTCCCTGTTAAAGGCCTACCCTGTTAAAGGCTTTACACTATATCAATAGTGACCTGGTTAGAGGCTTTTAAACACTTAACATGAAGTGTTACCCTGTTAAAGGATTTTATCACCTAGTTAAAGGATTTATCGAAATAGCTGTTAAGCTAACCTATCACCATAGGATTTTTATTCTAATACAATTGCTAGAAAGTATTAGGTACAATAAACCTAACTGATTACAATCCTTGATTGCTGATTGTAGGCACTTGTTCTACTTTCTCTGATCTAGATCATTTTGTGATCTGATAATCCTCACTTCTGAAAATAGACTTCCTTGCGAACCCTTGTATATCTTCTCATACCTCTTATCTCTCTTTTTCATTTTACAATGAAGTTTCATCTTCCTTATAAAGACATATGAAGATTTAGGCTCAGGTATGGATCCATATTCAATCTTCAATTTTTGCTCAATACTTATCTTTTTCTGATTGGTTGCATGCCTTTACCGCTCAATTCTCCCTCTTCAATTTTAGGGTTTCAAAATTGATTAGGTAGTATACAATGTATCTACCCCATATCTTGTTTTATTTTTGAAACTTTACCAATTGTATCTTAAAAATGTTCTACATGGTGTTCTGTGCCACCAACTCATCATTCTTATCTTCCTTTTAATTCACAGATTTCTAGATAACAACCTTGTCAGCTTAGATCTGGCGAATCTTTGATTTCCTGTAGCAACTCAACATTATTGAGTTACTGGTGCTTGGCACCTCTGTGTTACTTGGAACCTATACCAGCTTGACACTTGAACTTACTTGGCACTTGATTCTACTCAGCACTTGAACTTACTCGGCACTTGATTCTTACTCGGCACTTGAACTTACTGGGCACTTGATTCTTACTCGACACTTGAACTTACTCGACACCACTCGGCATCTGAAGTTTACTCGGTATCTAAACTTCACTCGGCATGCATGATGTACTCGGCATCCAATGTGGAATATGATTAAGTGTGTTGGCACTCAAGTGTCAAAAATGTTATGATGTTAACAATCTCCCCCTTTGACATGAGTGACAAAAACACTTAACTGACCTTATAAGTACATTTACTAATCTGATTGGTATGTACATATTGAAAACTTTGATCAAAATTTATGTCTTACAATCTTACAATATATACCTCAAGAATTTTGTAACTCCCCCTGAGTTGATTGTGCCTTATCTATATATTATTTGTATATCAATGCTCCTCCTTTATATTTGTTCTCCCCTTATTAATCTGTATAACTACCCCTTTACAATCTATATCTCCCCCTTTTTGACACTTATGTCAAAGAGTGTTTAAGGGTTAAGACCATATTTGACCAAGAATGTGCTATTTACCTCCATAATCATTCTGAGAGTTGCATCCTAATTATTCAAAGAAATTTCTAGTGACTTATGCTGGATGGCAGTCTCGGTAGCAAGATGAACAAGTCCATCTAATGTAGAAAGATTTGGATCTTTCTTGAGTACATTTTCAGCATATACTTGCTCTTTATGGAGTATTTCTAAATGTGGGGTAATGGAGGACTGGAGTTGTATTACTTTGGGCTTAATATTGGCCTCATCTTCTATTAATATAGCTATTTCTTTGTGAGTGTGAAGCGATTGAGCAAAATACTTCTCACTTTGAGCTGGATCACTTGGTAGTTGCATGCTTGAAATGTTTAAATTTCTTTCCAAGCTCAGTATCTTTTGGCTAGTTTCTTGTGTGAAATATGAAAAATCACACAACTTTTTGTATAGTGAGAATATATTCTCAAGTACCTTCTTCACCTTATCAATGAGCTTTGCCAATTCTACTTGTGAAAGTGCGATTTGTCTTGATATTTTCTCGTTCACTTTCCCTTAAAATTTATTTTCTGACCATTCCATAAGTTTTGCATTGGTTTCTAGGTCTTCATTTGTCACCTGGTCAACAATATCTATTAATTGCTCTGTGATATGCTTTGACTCATCTGGTGATTGCAGACTGAAGGCATCCATAAAGATGTCCTTGATCTCATAAAGTGTTTGTTTATTTTTATACTCTTTCCTGTGTATTTCTTTTCTTTTCCTTCTATTTAGTGCATCCTGCACTTCATTGATTTGATCAATGGTTATTGATTTTGAGTCATAACTTGGTATGAATATCTCTTCATCTAATTCAGGGTCTCCATAATGAAGTACCCTTGCAATTCTGGTAGTGTTGGATGATGGTACTAAAATTTGTAATTGATTGTATGGAGTCCCCGAGGTAGGCAAATTTATTAGTGTTTGTATTGCCACTTGTTCTTTAGGGGTTTTTACTATTTCCTCCTCTTTCTGTTTACCATGATCAATTATTGTTATCTGTGGAAGTCCACCTTGTATTTGTGCTGTAGGATCAGATGTAATGGTCTATCCTATTTGTTCCTTTCCTTGTACTACAACTGCACTTTGCTTTTGTCTTGCAGCATCAATTATACTAGTTGGTATTTCAAATTGACTACTAGTAGTTGTGATAGAAGGTGGTTCTTGTGTATTCACCTTATCTTTTACTGTACTTTCTACTAGTTTTTGTAACTCATCTATACTGACCAATACTGGTTCTGTACATAATATTTCTTGTTGTGTTGACTGGTCAAGAATTCTTTTCAGATCTTCTACAGTTAATGGATTGACATTCTGACCAGAAGTATCAGGAACATTAGTAATTGTTATTGTATCTACAGGTGGAATGGATGCTTGTGGAGGGCTAGGGGGTGGAAATTGTGTGTCTTGCACACTCTGATCTAGTTGCTCCTCTAGTTCAGCTGTTGCCATTGTATCCTATTTTTGTGTCTTTTCCTCCTTTCCATCTATCTTTTCTTCTTCTCTCTTCTCTTCTTCTCTTCTCTTTTCTTCTTCTTCTTTCCTCTTTTTCCTCTCTTCTATTGGTATGGATACTTCTTCCTTGTATTCTTCCTCAAGAAAATCTTCAATCTTTTTATACAAATTCTTCCATGATTTTATTGTTCTTTGAACAATCTCTTCCATTCTATTTTGAAGTATAAAGAATGCCCTGTATTTGGGTGTGAACCTGTTATTATGCCTTTTGACTGCTTTGCTAATTTGTTCTCTAGTCAAATCTGGAAATACACTGGCTAGGGTTGATTCCCTCATCTCCTTCTCCATTTTTAAGCAAAAATGCCATCTGTCTTCTATAATTTTTGACAACACCTTTGGCAATTGACCATCTAGTTCAAGTGGGGTGTACTTGAACTACACCATCATTCCATACACTATTTCTTCTATCTTATTTTGTTCTTCTTTATTAAATTTACTAAAATCAACTTTATTTAAATTATTCAATTCACCAATTGCAATATTTTTACATAGGGTATCAACTGATGAATTGCTTACCTCTTCTGTTTGCTCTTCGTTATCAGTGTCATGTTGAGCCACATACTTTCTTCTTTTCCTCAGCTCTTCTTGAGATTCCTTGACTTGTTTCTTCTTGGCAACTTCCTCTTTAGCCTTTTGAGTAGAGGCTCTTGTTGATGCTCGCATTGTTGGCTTTTGAGGTGATGGAGTGGCAGCTTTCTTCATTCTGGGCTTGGCTGAAGTCTGTTCTATTGCCTTTCTCTTCTTTGGCTTGGCTTCAGTTGGTGCTTCCTTGGCTTCTTATTCCTCTGCACCTTCCTCCTTGTCTTCTCCAAGACCTTGGGTTAGTTCTATTGGCCCTTGTTCCTGCTCATCTTCATCCTCACTATCATCTTCTTCTTCTTCTGCCTCAACCTCAATTTCTTTGCCAAACTTCTTCTTGATCTTCTTGACTAATTTATCTTTCTTCTTCAATGTAGAAGCAATTTTTAATTCCATGTTTATTTTTTATCTTACCACATCATAAGTTCCAAAATGTGGTGCATTTTTATCTGCTTCCTCTGCAAGTAGAGCTGTTATTGCTGCAGAGGCTTGATCAACATCAAGTTCATAACCTAGTGGCCTAAGCCATCTTATCCTAGGTATAACTGCTTGTATGTAAGTATAATCTATGTCAACTAAGAAACATATGTAATTTGTATGCTTTTCTACTAATGAAGCTGGTATCCTTGACCTTTGTTTCATGGATTTCTTGAAATCCTCAAAATAACTTGTCAATGAATCCATTAATTTGTTCAACAATTGTTTTATCTGGATTCCATTTTACTTTCACTATAGAAGGGAATTCTTTCATCAGATAGAAGAACATACACATCAAAATTGATCCAAATTTGCATTGAGCTCCCTTGCTTTTCCTTATGGCTCCCAAATTTTCATTAATCTGTTGAAACATGAGCTCTACTAGATCATAAGTGTGATCTTTTTTGATTATCTTGTATGCAACATCAACTGCTATACAAGGTACACTATTCAACCTGCTTGATTGATAGAATTTGTGTGAAATAATTCTCACAGCAAAATCTAGTAGGGGATCTATGACTTTGTCGATAGTCATTCCTCTATTATTCCATTTGGCACCTATATTTTTCTCTATTATTTCCCTTTTGTCACTTCGTAGGGTCTTTGGCTGATCTAGGGTTGGAATACCAGTAACCCTATGAACAGTTTTCTTGGTAAATTTTACTGGCCCTAACTCTAACCAAAAAGCTTTGTCATGTATTCAGCTCAAAATTATCTGTACCCATTTTGTTTTAAAAATAGTCAGAAATGCTAGGGTTTTGGTCAATCCTTTTTTTTCTACTATTAAAAACTCATTTTTCAGTACTTTGTTTTCACACAGTTTATCATATTCATTATGAATTTCTAAGTCTCCTATGGCACCAATTTTGCAATTGTAACATCTGCGAACATCTTGTACCATAACAAATTTTGGGGGAATGTAGGAGAGAGCTCCGGCTGGGTCATTTTTGTAGGCAACTTTGGGAATAGGGTAGAAATTAGGTTGCTTTACTTCATTTGAAACTAATTGGACTTCAAATGACTCTTTTTCTTGGTTTTTCTTTGAACTTGATGCCATTATTGCGAACTAGGGTTTATACAACAAATGGGTATAAAAATGCGTAGCTCGGCATAAACAAAAATACCTTTAGATCGATGAAAAATGTGTTGAATGAGTTTGCAATCTGCTTGAAATACTGGATTCTTGCTATGAAGTCGCTTAGCTCTCTTTCTTCTCCTTTTCTTCTTGATCGCGATGCAAAAAATTGATTTGAAATCGCGATAATATACCCCAATTTTATCGCATTGAATGCTCAACTGCCAACTCAGCTTCTAAAGAAATTTTGACCTAACTCGACTTCCATTATTTCCATTTTACTCGGCTTCTATTGGAGTTATCCAACTCGGCATCAATTTTCAGCTCGGTCGCTGTTGGGAGCTCGACATCCAAAGGCAGTTCGGCATCAACATTTAGTTTTATCTTAACATCTTATTTCATGTGGATTTATACTTTTCTTAACTTCCTTTTCTTGGGACTGATGTATGATATAACTTTGTATATCAGTCATGTGTACTTCTTGTTCTTAGTTTGATGAAGTATGATCACTTAACCCATTGGGTGAGGTGATCCCTCCACTTGATGTGTTGCACCCTTCCTTCTTTTTCCAAGTCTTATTCATTTGCCCTCTTATCTTTTCAACATCAATTATTTGTTTCCCTTTGCAATCTTTAGTCTTGGGTGCCTTTGATCTTGTAGGACAGTATCTGCTAATATGACCAATTTTCAAACAACTAAAACATGTAGTTTGATTCAACCATCTTTTGTAGTTTCCTTTGAAATGTGTTCTTATACAGTTTTGTGGTATATGTCCATATTCTTGACAATAGTGACAACTATACCTGGTGTTGTAATCCCAATGATAATGACTTTCATTTCCTTCTATTTTTGCTGGTTGATTTAATGTCCACATAGGTTTTGATCTGCATTCAAATGCCCTATGTCCATACTTTTTGCAATTATAACAATGTCCATCAAATCTTTGAGTCTTTGTGACATTGGATCTGCAATTTTGTGTCATATGTCCTTGCATGTTGCACTTGTGACAGAAACTTTTGGGTATGTTTGATTGATTGAATCTTCTACTCCTGCACACATTAGTTGTATGTCCCTTCTTATTATAGAAATAAAAAGTGGGTTTTGAATTCTTACCTTTATCACTTCTTTGTTTAGCACTCTTTGATGATTCTCCAACTTTATTGCTGTTGTATCCTAGTCCTGATGTATCATGGGTAGATTTTGGAGATTTCAGAAATTGTTCAAAATACTTGATTGCTTCACTTGATTTGTTGAGATTCTCTGCTACCTCTTTTTCTCTGTTCAATTCATTCTGCATTTTTTCATTTTGCATCTTCAAGGTAGAGATCTCAATATCGTTTACATTGAGTTCATGATGAAGGTTCATCATTTGGGCAAGTGTATCCATCTGCATGTTTGAGATCCTTGTCAGTTCAGTACATTTTTCTTCAAGTCTGTTTGCAAGATTCCTTTTGTCATTTTCCATCATGACCTTATCATCAACTGCTCTTTTCTTTTGTTCATTAATTTCACATATCATTATAGCCTGTGATTCATGTTCCATCTTGAGAGATCTTATCTCATCTTCTTGGACTTTGTTTTTCTCCATCAGTTCTACTATTGTTGCATCAAACTCTTTAGTGTCTCCACTAGAAAATATGTTGGTGGTATCAATCTCCTTGTAGTGTATATCATTTTCAGCTATGGCTAGATCCTTCCTCTTTTTTAATGAGTTTCTCAACTTTTTTCTGAATTCCTCCAAGCTATGCAAAGAAAGTTGCACATCTATCACCTGATTTTCAATGATCTTTCCAAGTTTGAAGGCTTCCATCTTTAGATCTTTTCCTCCTAGCTATTATGCTTTTCCTTAAGAGAACCTGGTTTATGCTCTGATACCAATTGTTGGAATATTCAAATATGGAAAGAGTGCTTACGAGAGGGGGGGGTGAATCATAAGTATCATACTTTAGCCAATAAAACTTTTAACTGAAAGTAAATTGCATGCATGTAAGTATATCAAATAATCATGAAACCAGACACATGCATCAATAACACTTAACACTAGAATTTGGTAACCCAAAAACCCTCCAGGAATAAGAAGGTAAAACTGGGGTGGGGATGATACCCACAAAAAATACTACAGCAATATTGTTCAACCACTTCTGATGGTTTGCCCTGTTAAAGGCTTTACACTGTATCAATAGTGACCTGGTTAGAGGCTTTTAAACACTTAACATGAAGTGTTACCCTGTTAAAGGATTTTATCACCTAGTTAAAGGATTTATCGAAATAGCTATTAAGCTAACCTATCACCATAGGATTTTTATTCTAATACAATTGCTAGAAAGTATTAGGTACAATAAACCTGACTGATTACAATCCTTGATTGCTGATTGTAGGCACTTGTTCTGCTTTCTCTGATCTGGATCCTTTTGTGATCTGATAATCCTCACTTCTGAAAATAGACTTCCTTGCGAACCCTTGTATATCTTCTCATACCTCTTATCTCTCTTTTTCATTTTACAATGAAGTTTTGTCTTCCTTATAAAGACATATGAAGATTTAGGGTTAGGTATGGATCCATATTTAATCTTCATTTTTTGCTCAATACTTATCTTTTGCTAATTGGTTGCATGCCTTTACCGCTTAATTCTCCCTATTCAATTTTAGGGTTTCAAAATTGATTAGGTAGTATACAATGTATCTACCCCATATCTTGTTTTCTTTTTGAAACTCTGCCAGTTGTATCTTAAAAATGTTCTACATGGTGTTCTGTGCCACCAACTCATCATTCTTATCTTCCTTTTAATTCACAGATTTCTAGATAACAACCTTGTCGGCTTAGATTCGACGAATCTTCAATTTCCTGCAACAACTCGACATTATTGAGTTACTAGTGCTAGGCACCTCTATGTTACTCGGCACCTATACCAGCTTGGCACTTGAACTTACTCGACACTTGATTCTACTCGACACTTGAACTTACTTGGCACTTGATTCTTACTCGGCACTTGAACTTACTTGGCACTTGAACTTACTTGGCACTTGATTCTTACTCATCACTTGAACTTACTTGGCACCACTCAGCATCTGAAGTTTACTCGGTATCTGAACTTCACTCGGCATGCATGATGTACTTGGAATCCAATGTGGAATATGATTAAGTGTGTTGGCACTCAAGTGTCAAAAACATTATGATGTTAACACTTTATGTGCTTTTGCTCAAATAAGCCCCCTAAGTTCTTTAGGAACATATACTTTTCCTTTATGTCTTAACATCCCATCTTCTTCTAAGTAATAACTAGAGAACATTCCTTCATGGTTCAAACTTGAATCTATTGTTGACTTAACTTTGTCATGCCATTTATCAATAGATAGCCCTTGAAGTCTCTAACTACATATATCAACATTTAGAGTTAGGGTGAAGACTTCATGCCTACACCTACTAAGGGCATATGTCACTACATTTTCTTTCCCATGTATATACTTCACATCAAAGTCATATTTTCATAGGAACTACATCCATCTTTATTTCCTTGCATTAAGATTTGGTTGAGTGAATATGTATTGAAGGCTTATGTGATCCACAAGTAACTCAAACTTATGTCCAAGGAGAAAATATCTCTACCCGATCAAAGTGTGTACTATTTTTTCCAATGCTAAGTCATGGGTGGGGTAGTTGAGCTCATGATCTTTAAGATTTCTAAATTCATAATCAATCACTCTTCCTTCCTTCATGAGTACTCCTATCCCTTCTAAAGATGTATTAGTACGCACTAAAAAATTTCTAATTGGTTTAGGTACTACAAGAATTAGAGCATTGATCAACTTGTGTTTAAGGCATTGAAATGCTACTTCACACTTTTATGACCAAATAAATTGATTCCCTTTTCTTCAGAGGTATGTGATTGTGTGAGAAATTATAAAAAAACCCATTACAAACCTTTGATAGTACTTGACAAAACCCATGAAACTTCTCACCTCTAAGACATTGGTAGGAGTCGACCAATCCATTATCACCTATATTTTTGAGGGATCTACCAAGGTTCCTTCTCTAAATATTAAATTCCCCAAGTTTTAATCTTCTATTTGGAAAAATTCACATTTCTCCAAATTAGCATATAGTTGGTTTCTTTGAGGCACTAGAGCACATGTCTTAAATGTTGCTTATTTTCTTCAATGGTGTAGAATATACAAGTATATCATCTAGAAATATTATAATTTATTTTGTCTAGGTATGTCCTAAAGATCCCATTCATTAAATTCATGAGCACTAAGGGTGCACTAGTTAACCCAAATGGAACAACTATAAACTCATAATGACCATATTGGGTACAAAAAGTTATTCAATGGATATCTACTTCATATATTATGAGTTAATCATACCTAGATTTGAAGTCAATCTATGAGAATATTTTTTCCCCTTTCATCTAATCAAATAAATCATCAATCCTAGGTAGAGGATATTGGTTCTTGATGGTGACCTTGTTAAGTTGTCTATAATCAATGCACAACCTTAAAGATCCATATTTCTCGATGGTACTCTCCAAGGTGACACTCTAGGTCTAACAGACCTCTTCTCCAAAAGTACCTCTAACTGAAGCCTTAATTCACTTAGTTCTTGGACCTGGTAAGGTGCCTTGGAGATTGGTTCTATCCTTGGTATTAGATTAATATGGAAATTCATACCCTTTTTGGAGGCATCCCTAGGATCTCCTTGGGAAATGCATGATGAGGCTAATTATTACCTCTATTTTATGAAAATTTTAAAATAATATGTTTTAACATTGCCAAGACATTTTTGAACTTATGTTTAGCTAAACCTATGATTAATTCCAGATAGAACCATTAACTTATGGGTAGATAGTATGTCATATTTTTCCAATATTATACATATAATGCAATATTTCATATAATCATCAGAATGTGTGTTCTAATATTTGGATTTAATTTGATTCTACTTGTTTGCAAATATTTCTACATCATAACTAACTTGATAGGGAAGAAGCTGGAGATGGTCAACAACATTCAAGGAGGAACATTAAAGTCCAGTCATGATGGAAGAACCATAATGGTATCAACAGACATGGTTGCTAAAAAGGAGGAACCATTATTTCATGAATGTAGGGATGAAAAGTTCCTATATTTCCTTTGCATTTACTATTGTGTTGACTTGGTTATTAACACTTTATTATTTGTACTGTGAACTATTGTGTTTCCTTCTTTTTCTCTGGCAGATTTGTAATCAGTTTGTTTTCTTTCCTATTTTAGAATAAGCGTAGATCCTCTATTTATAAGGATTGGATTGATAGTTTTAGAAGGTTGGAAGAAAGTTTATGAAAATAAATTGTTGACTCTTGTAGTGAATTATTTTTATAATTTGATGTATTATTCTCATGTAAGGAATTTTGGAATATAATGAGATAATTCTTGGTTTACATTCTATGTTAGTAGATTAGAAAAAGCTAACCAAGGCGGCCCACATGAGAGGTGGATTAGACTAGAGTAGTGTAGATTTACTTCCACCATTTTCAATATTTCAAGTAGAAGTTGTAATTTTCCTCCTACAACATCATACTTTGTGAGTGTTCCTACAACATCTATGAGAATAGTTATAGTGAATGGTTTGAGTTGGAATATAGGTTAGCATTTAATTACATTTTCAACATTTATTTCAGTGAATAGTTAAATGTGTTAGTTTCCTATAGCACTAATGTAGGTTCTTTCCTTGCATTTTACTTTCCTGCAACATAAACATAATGACTCTTTAAGAAACCTAGTGCACATACTGTGCTGACCATTTGTGAAAAATTAAATACATCTCATGGTAGGGAGAATAGTCCTTAGATTGAATATACTATTCCTAAGTAAAGCCTTGAGCATGATTATCACACACTTATTGTGAGGAAGACCATCATTTTTGGTGCCATTTCTGGGGATGGTGTCAACCTAGGAACATTTTTGGGTCATAGTTTTTTTTAGTTAAGTTTTTTTAAGAGATTTGCAATCCTAAAAGATTCTTCACAAGTGTGAAAAATTCAATTGCATTCATCAAAGAGGAAGATGACAAGCTGAATATGACAAATTACTTCCATGGGAGTTTGTTGATTTGAAGGAAGGAATTGAAGAAGAATTTGAGTTGCCTTTTGAGGATGCAAGCCCTAGTTTTCCTACAGAATCTTCCTCTAGAGCACCACCCTTGGACACTAGTGGTCTTCAACCTTTTGCTAAAATTTTGGCTACCTTTCTTGGTAGTTCTACTCCAAATCCACCTATTGTTAATAATCCAGTACCAAATGTTCCTTTTCAGTAGCAACCCCATAATCAAATACCTCTAGTAATGGCAAAACCTACTTTTCCATTTCCTCTCCCAAGCCTCATAACCAATGTTAATCTCAAAAATATACCTACAACTGCTCTTCCAAAGTTCTATGGCCTTGCAACTAAAGATCTTGATACTTTCTTGTTTGAGTTTGACATAATCTATCATAGCTTTGACTATAACACTAATGCCCATAAGCTCAAGTTATTTCTAGCAACACTAAAATAATCAACTTTATGCTGGTTCATGGGTTTAGGAGCCAATGCAATAGGTACCTGGGATGAAATGCAAACTCTATTTCTAGATAAATACAAAGAGTATTGCAAGGAAAATGATTCAAGAAGAGATGATATCTATAAAATATCACAAAAGGAGGTGAAACATTGGAAGACTATGTTTCATGTTTCTTGTATACACTGCAAACGAACCCTCAACATGTATTGGTGAAGGATTCACAAAAGCTAGTCTTCTTGAGAGGGGTGAATGATAATTGTCTAGAAACACTAAACCTAATGGCTAGTGGTGATGTATATCAATCTTCTTGAGATGACCTCAAGAAAATCTGTCTTAACTACTCAAGATCAACTATAAAGAAAGGAAGAGGACACCAAACTACAACCACTAAAGGAATTAGTTAGGGTATTTCAAAGCTTGAGATATCTAATCTACTCTCAGATTTTAAGCAAGACATCATAAATGATGTTGCCACACATCTCAACATAATGACTAAAGAGAAGAAACATGTAGAAGTTGAGGTGCAACTAGTCAAGTACTGCCTGCACTGCCAAAAGCAAAAGAAAGATTGCCAATCCAAATTGGTTGCTAGTGTGGAGAACCAACATCTTTTATCATGTCCCCCTAATTATGGTAATATAAGTAAATTATTTTAAATATATAAATATATTAAATTATTAGAGTAAATGACTATAGATAAACGTATAATAATTCCATAATGAATAAATATTAAGAATAATATATTATTTCTTAATGTTATCATATATTAAAAGAAATATTGATATATTATTAATATTATTAAAGAATAAATAATAGTATATCATTGATATAATAAAAATACGGTACTAAGATAATAAGGTAATGTATTATGCAATATTATCAGTATAAATATTAATAATATATTAATGAAAAATATAATTCATATTATTAATATATGTTATTATGTTAGTAATATAATATAATCAATAGTATTTATTTATGAAAAGATTTGAATTTTAAAAATAAATATAAGAGTATATATAGAATAAAATAACATTGAGAGGGGGCATTCAGATTTTGGGGAGGAAGAGCATAATGATCACAAGAACTGTCATATCCCCTATTTGAAACCTTAATTATAATGTTTAATAATAATAACAAGATGATACCTTTAATGATCAATTAAAATACAATAAAATCAATTTGACAACATAGTTATGGTAGATATTATTGATGGTCAATCAATCCATTTTAGAATCATACAATATGATGAAGCCATGATAATTGATCTAAATCATTTCATATAGAGAAAAGACAATGAAGTTGAGACTAATACTTGTCAGCATCAGTATTATCAAGACAAATTGAATATCAAAGTCATATTAGAGTCTCTCATTAATGCACATTATTTTAAGTAAAGGATATGGGAATAACTATATGATGACAATGGGGAAATAATTAGCAAGTATACTAACTGCAAGTATAACCATTGATCATATATAGAAACAAGTATGATAACTATCAAGCTAATAAGGAACCAATAATTGTTATGATAATTAGACAAGAGTTAAGGAGCATGGAACATGTCTCTTCCAAGAAACACACCATTTTCGATTCATCATATAAGAGGAAAGATTACTAATCTTGAAAAAGGGAAAAAGAATAGGGAATCCAAGTAATAAGGGAGAGCTAACTCTACATTTACGTTAAGATCTGCACACATATTCAAGCTATCATCCAATACTAAAGGACTATCTGTCTATGTGTCATGGCTTTGATAACTTCTACATTCCAAGAGTACAACCATATGGGTCAAGCAGTGCTAACGTTACCCTGCGTAAGGGTTGACGCTGGGTGCAACAGGTGTGATTACCATCAACTTTCATTCTACTCCAGATTAATGCATTTTCAAATAGTTTGATATTAATTCATGGACAAAGGTATTGGTATTGGATTACATTTGGAATTCCATTAATGATGTCTCTATGCAATGAGTTATGTTAATTGTTTAATTGATTCAATTCAATATAGTTACACAATGATTAATGAATTATATAAGCAATTCATATGAGTAAAACATTATAGTGATATTGGAAATATCGATACATGCTATAGGTAAGTGAATATATATATATATGTATATGAATATGCATACAAAATGATCAATATTTCATGTAGTAATAATATGGAAATAATTTTGATAATAAAAGATATTGTTACATTATATGGCCTTAGAATTTATTATTAAATGTATTTTCAACTATGGTCCAAGAAGCTTGCTCTCATCTGAGCTATGACATCTTCAGATAGGGAGTGGGTGGAGGGAGAGGCAGAGTGAATTCGAGCACCTGACAGTATCCTCTAGGGAGCCGCTTGTAGCTTGTTTCACACACCCTTTGCACCGTCAATCTACCATCTCCAGATAGTCATAACTAGGAGAGAGAAGATTGCTTGGCACTATAGAATGAAACTTACTAAATAGATTAAAATAATAAAATGATAATACTCAACTCCTCAAATGTTGAATAATTAAGGATCCAAGGCATGTTTAATCTAAATGACTTCCTAACTTATACTAAATTTGAACATCAGGTCAAATTTTTTAAAAAGATGTCATTACATCTTCCAACTGAGTACATCAAGATAGATGAAGAGGATGAACAAGTATTCTTTGTTTCTCAATGCCAGTCATGGGTCCAATGTCAAGGTATGCCTCATGATCCTTTAAAAAATTTAAATCTATATGGTAATCAATGGCAAAACTATAGTACCCAAGGTCCTCCACAATATAGTCAACCCAATTAGAATAATGCTTGGAAAAATAATCCACAACAACCTCAATGGCCTTAGAATTCTCAACCTTCCTATCAAAAACTAGCAAAGCAATTAGTGGAAAAATCAATAGAACCAATGGCAACCACCCCAAGGGAATTGGTAGTCTACAAACTAATGGAGAGGACCCCATCAATGGCCTAACCAAAATACTGGTAATCCACAATTACCACCTCCAATCCAACAACCTACACTAATGCCACTACCTACAAGTTTTGGACCTCAAAAGAAGACTCAGTTGCCTGCACAACCTTAGCCAAATCCAAATAACCAACAACCACAATAAATCATATATTCTACTGATGCTCAACAATACCTTTTTTATACTCTAAAAGTTGCAGATATACATTTGCGTTCTAGTACAACCCTGCCAGTGACTAAACCACCTCTCATGACTAAAATACTAGATACTCCTACAACATTAGAACCTGTAACTTCTCAACCACAAATGGTTGACCCAACCAATATAACTAGCTTAGCTCAAACCCAAATAGTAGTTGAACCTCCTTTTCCAAAAAAGCTCATACTACACAAACTTGTACAAACAAAGGAACAATCCTTTGATATCATTGATCAGCTAAAGAACATGCATGTCCAAATTCTTTTATTCCAAGCTATTAAACCTATTTATAGAAAATCCATTAGAGAAGCTTGTCTAAAAAAGCTTGGAAGAAAGAAAAAGGACCCCAACCATAGTCCATGTTGTAGGACATGTTGGGCGGTCATTATGCACAAGATTAACAGTAGGAATCCATTGTGCAATTTCTCTCTTGAAAAGCTAATATATTGGGATCAACTCCAAGGTTTACTATTCATCTTATGACATACTAAAATTTGCTCAGTTGAAGATACATATGATTGTTCACAAGGAGGCCTTTGTTGGTTTTGTTTTGATCTTGAAATGAAGAAAAATATGTTCATTGTCTCAAAATAATACACTAAAGAACAATGTTTTTGTATTTTTTTCTTTCTTCAACGAATGAAATTCTAACAATACAACTAGAATGAGTTCCTATTCTAACAAAGGGTTAGCAAAGCAAATAACGAAACTGAAAGAAAGTAACATGAAATTGAAATTCTAGTGGACATAACCTACAGAAACAACACACTGCGAGTTAAGCTTTTGAATAAATCGGTAGGAAACTAATGAAAATAGGAGTAGCACTTTCCATAATCCACTGATGCAATCTTCAGTGAGAAACTTTAACAATTGTATGATATTTCACCTTTCATCAAATTGCAAGGCCATAGAAAGTGCACTCATGCGAGATGAAAAGTTATGTAGGCACAATTTTGATGATCTCTTCTCAAGCTAGATACATTAGCGATATTTGTAAATCTATAGCAAATACCAAAACTAAAAGATCGCACGAACAAAAAAAACACAATAAACCTTTGGCTCAATCACAATCTCATGAGCAAAATTCACAAAACAATGACACATTTAGGCAAGAATCACTACACTCCAAATGCAAGCACCAAAAGCATAATTTTATTGCACAATAATGGCGACCCTTGTTACATATTACAATGGGGTATTTATAAGAAATCATCTCCTCAATTTGTGTTGAGAGTGAGAGATATCTTCATGGAATAAAGTGCTTTTAAAACATTAAAACAAACTAAATATATACAATCTAATAATTAATTTGGCGCTTAGAGGAAATCCATCCATATTTTATTCATTAATTGGATGCATGAGCCATTTACATTTCAAAATAGAGAAAATATGAAAGAGAAAATAGGAGGAAGCCTTTAGTCAAAGTAGGAGCATCTGGAGGTGCCAAAAATAGAAGCTAGTCCTTTATTAGGCATGTGTCAAAGTTAAATTGCCATCAGAATGTGTTCCTGATGCATGGAAATTGCTATTTTTGGAATAAGTAGTTAACTATCGGTGCACCTTTGAATTTCAAAGCTGTGGAATTGCATACTTGTGGACCTATGCACCTAGAGAGTTGGGACCTCGATAGGGTCAAAATCTCAAAATTTTATTGAGTTTCAAAATTGAAACTTTGGCATCTGGGTTTTGTTCTTCTTCATCCCAAAGCTATGTTTGGATGTTTTCCCTTGAATTTCTTTATCATCTCAGAAATCTTAACCGCATCTGATAAATCTAAGGCCTCATATTTATCTTTTACTTTCTATCTGTAATTGTCTACCTCAATTTGGGTATTAGCAAAATCCTCGAGTTTGGTATCCAATTCTAACAAGGCTTCTTCAATCCTCAAGGATTGTCAGATGTCCTCATCATCAGAAACCTCCACAAATATTCCTAAAATTCTCCAATAGTGTCTCTATAGGTAACAACTTTCTCATTCCTCATCTTCAAAAATATCCAAGCATGCATCACTATAGTGTCTTTTTGCTTCCAAACTTTTCTCTTGGGCTTGGTCCTTGAGCTGATGAATCTCCTCTTGTAATGTTCCCATTACCTTATTGCTATCCACTATCTTCTCTATCCAGTCATCAATCATATCTAATTCTTCTCTGGTATATACATCAATCAAAATCTAGTATCTTTGGCCCTTTATGACTTGTAGAGTCTACAAATCCTTACTCCAGGCCCATACCTCATCCATGATACTAAAGTCCTGCTTCAAAATTGCTATGATTTCATTCATGTTCTCTTGTGTAGCATGTAGTAACTTCAAATTCCTTGTGATGATGGTAACACCTTTCTCCTCAAAACTTTCTCGTCACTCTTGACAAGCCTTAAAAAATGGATCAAGTTGTACACCTCCCCCTTCTCTGAGAACATTATTCAAAGTCAGCTCAAGGTTTTCAAGATCTAGAGGACCAACTATTTTAGCTAGATATCCCTTTAGGATCTCAACCTACCTTCAAAGTGCTTGGATTTCAGCCTCATCTTGTTCCATATGCTTAAGAAACTCTTCAACTCCTAGAGTCATCATTAATCAGGCTAAATCACACGTAGGCCTTCACAACATAACATCCTTCAATTCATAATCCTCGAGGCTAAGACCCTCTACATTTGTGCCTTGAGGAGGGAGAGCTACTTGTGGAAATAGTTCTTGGTTCCTTGTACTAGTGATAAATGTTGATGGCATTGCCTCGTGTGATGGAGACTCGAGTTTATTCAAGATCTCTACAATGTTACAAATTTCTTCCTATAAAGCATGGAATTGAGTCTTAGTACTCCTCATTATTTCCTTTCGAATCCATCAAGGATGTGTCCTGCTGATGACCTAGCTCTTGATGATGAAGGAGAATGTTTTGTAACCTCCTTCCCTTTTTTGCTCCTACTTGGAGTTGTATCCTATTGGGAGGGCTCTTCGTCTATATTCTCAGTCTTAATAGACCTTGTAGCCTAAACCTTAGTGTCTTGGGAAGGTGGTTGAGAATGTTCCACCATTTGTCCCTCCTTTGATACTTCATTAGTCACCATTTGTTTTGGTTTCTCCTCTAATGAGGGTTCCTTTTGAACCTACTCTTCTTCCAAACTCTGAGGTGGAGGAGTCACCAAGCCCTATTATACCACTGTAACTCATGGTGGAGATAGAGGAGTAAGATCAAGACCCTGTGTATCTAGCAACATTTGCATCTAGTCTTACTATTGAGGTTCACCTGTAGGGGTGTCCCTGATCTTATCCCCAATTAATTCTATACCTACAAGCATGAAATTAAAATCTAACATTGAGAAAACATCATTTCCCTCTTCACTTTTCTCATCCACCCACTACTATACTTCATCTTTCGAAGAAGAGAGTTCTAAGGGTTTTTCTTGAGTGGATGGCAAGGTACCCATGGCACTCTTTCTCCTTTGCAACTCTATGGCTCTAGCTACCTGAGTTCTTCCCTATAGGGGCACTTGTACCTCTTCCTCTTCAGATTCTTCTTCTTCCTCCTCTTCATCTCCTTCCAAAATGCTTTCAAGAATAGATGGATTAGGCACTAATCTTCTACTGATCCTTTTCCTTTTCTTCATTTGAATCTTAATCCTTTTCTTATGTTTCTTTGGGACAGAAGGAGAAGCTAGCTTGTCTTGTGTAGGAGGAATAGAGACCTATGGAATCTCTCCCTCTTCTAGTTGGTTGGACATAATGGGAGGCAATTGTAGTTCATCCTAGACTTGAGTAGCTTTAGTATCTTGGGAACCTTGTGGATTCTATTCCCACTACTTGGGGGGCACCTATTCTGTCTGAATACTCTGGGGAGGTCCTCTTTCTTTTATTCTTTCCCTTCCTTTTAGGAGGGTGATAATATCCAATTGGGCGATCAAGCTAGTACACTATCTTTGGCCAGATAGGAGACTGGGCTACGAAGGTAGGAATTGTCACTTTCTTCCCTCTACCTCTTTTTGGGCAGGCATGTGCATGAAAGATTACTGTATCAAGAATTGGATCAAGTGGAAAAGGTTTCTTGATCCAATCCTTTGTCATTCTAATGACATGCATCGCTTGATGATTAATATCATCAGCCTCCTCCCTATTAACCTCAGCATTCATAATGGGTATTTCACCAATTTTGTTAGTATTGAACAGGGGTCAAGTAACTCCTTCGAATCCTATTGCCTTACCTCCTATCGGATGTTTAATTAGAGAGCCTTTTCTACTAGATACAAACTCATCCTACAATAGTCCCTAATGTAGACATCATAGTCATTTGTGTAATTCATCTAGTGATCTTAAACAACATCCTCATGATGGACGTCCTTTCCTACTAGACTCTCCACTCTCTCGACATTATCAAAATTGGGCCAGGGAGAGTTGTATTCTTTCAGGGGATAATTCTCCCACTCCCACTCAAAGGATAGAATGTCTTACTTCCACTTCACTTGATATGGTCCAATGACCAATGGCCATGCCCAACAAGGTCTTCGTTGTCTCTTTATCTTCTCATAGGCCAACTCAATTTGCCGAGAATCTCAAATAGCACTAGTTTTTCACTTGGGTATCTTGGGAGCTTCTTAGGATTGATGGAGGCACCAGCTACCCGAAGATATGTGAACATCTTAAACTAGATGAAGTAGGCTCCAAGAATAGTGATTTGTGCTTTGGCTTCATCAGATAACCTCTTCCCATAGTCTCCCTCAATGAATTGAATGATCAAAAAGATGAACACATCAATCATGATCCTATACTCTTTGCTCTGCACTAAGATTTTCTTCTTCACTTATTGAGGATAGACTATGTATGGCTAGGCATTGGGATCCTGCATATTGCCTCTCTTTTACAAACTAGGATAGTTTGTTGCCCTCACTGCAAGTAGGTATACTATGTAAGAAGTCATGTAAAACTTATTATTTTCCTTCACCATCCTCAGTTGCTCACACAAGTTTTCACTTAGTGTGGTGGCCCAATCTAGTGGTATCTTTGCCTATCTGATGGTCTTAATAAAGTTGACCATAAAGGTGATGAGGTGACTTGTTGTGGGTAAGCCCATGACTCTTCTCAAAAGAATGATGGAATAACCAATATCCTCCTTCATGTATCCTTGGGTCATATCCACTTTGCCTATTATCTTTCCCCTCGAAGGCTTCTCAATGAGATAAGAAGATTGTATGATGTCTATGGCCTCCTGTTGGTGTTCCCTATACCATCTCTCAGTTGCTTCATATGAGTCTTATGAATTGATCTGCTCTCAAAAGATGGAAGACCCTCTCAATGTTGTCAAGTCATAAGTCCAACACAACTTCTCCTGTGCTGCTCTTGACCACTCTCTCATTAGCAACAAATTGTTGCACCAATGTCATGATTAGTTTTGTTGACTACACCAACACTTGATGTGACGCTACATTCGCCAAGCTAGAACACATCAACGTAGATACCAATGCTGATCTCTCTATTGGCTTATTGCAACTTCTAAGGAATTCTCCTAGATCCGTGTGTTCCAGGTCAGTATCTCAAATTTCTACGTGATCATCATGAAATCTTGACTTCGAGGGAATGCCTTGGAATTTGAAAACTACAGGTTTGGGTGCTACTTCAAATGTGGATGCCATTTGATCACCTATACATCACGAGAGAAAAATGTTTATCAGTTCAAAGTAATAAAGACTAGAAATAAAATGTAAAAGCTCTTAATAAACATAAAGGGAAAAAAAAAGCCCAATTTGGGCATTTTTATTTATTTTTTATTTTTTAAATTTATCCCTTTTTATTTTTTACTTTTTAAAAATATTTTTTAATTTTTAAATTTTTTTAAATTTTATTTTTTTATTTTTATTTTTGAAAAATGAGTGTGAGCACACCATGAGCGTGAGAGGCACGCTACAATGGTTAGGGTTTTATACACGTGACACCAAAGTGACCAAGAGCATGTGGTGCCAAAGTAAGGCGCACAGGCGAACAACACCAAAGTGAGGTGCATGTAACCAAAGCGGGATGTGCGACGCCACTATGAAATCCAGGTGTAGTGGTGGCAAAGTGAGGCACACAAGCAAATGACACCAAAGTGAGGTGCACAACACCAAAGCGGGACATGCAGTGCCATGATGAAATGCAGGAGCAATGGCGCCAAAGTGAGGGTGTAGGCGTGTGGCACCAAAATGAAGCATAGAGTGCCAAAGTAGTGGCACAGGAAAGTGAAGCATAGGGTGCCATGATGAGTGTCGCGCCAAAGTGGTGGCACCAAAATAGATGTTGTGCCAAAGTGGGTGCCGCTCCAAAGTGAAGTGCACTGTGCCAAAGTGAGTGTCGTGCTAAAGTGGTGGTGCAGCGCACCAAAGTGGGTGCCGCTCCAAAGTGAAGTGCAGGGCGCCAAAGTGAGTGTCACGCCAAAGTGGTGGCATAGGGTGCCAAAGTGAGGGTTTGGTTCAAGCGCATTACCTTAATCACACAGAGAAAACACAAAGACTTGGCAAAAGAAATATGAGTATGAGATGAAGGGAGGGGGGTTTTATAACCCCCTCCACTGGGCGGGGTGTGTGGCGCAGCTCGATGCGGTGTGCGGGTGTGCATCGCACATCCCATGTGCACATGATGTGTGACACTTTTTTTTTTTTGAAATTTTTATAAATTTTTATTCTTTTCCAATTTTTTTATTTTTTTGTCCTTTTCAAATTTTTGATCTTTTTTTGTGTTTTTCTAATTTTTTAATTTTTTTGGGCTTTTCTATTTTTAAATTTTTTTTTTGTTTTTTTTGACTCTAACACTTTGACTCAAATATCTTTTCTCAACTCTCAAACCATGAGTTCAAGAGTTTGAAAAAGTGTGTGTTGTGTGAGCATAATAGGACAAGTGGTTTATATTATGTCAGGAAAATTGGTTATTCCTAAATATTTTGATCCATGAAGTCTAGTTGTGAATGTGATTATAAATGGTTAGTCTGTTAAAAATGCTTTGATTGATCTTGGTGCTACTATAAATATTATGACTAAAGATACTATGGAAAAGTTAAATATAGAAGGGTTAAGAGCTACCCCAACAATTTTGTAGCTCACAGATAGCTCTATTATCACTCTTGATGGGATGATAGAAGACATAGTAGTAGCCCTAGACTCTCTAGAGTACCTTGTAGATTTCATGATTCTGTCCCCAAAAGTCAATTTATCTGGTTACCCTATAATCTTATGCCAACCATGGTTAGCTATAGCTGATTGAAATATAAGTTGTAGGTCAAGGAGTATGACCATATTAGATGGATAGGCAATAAAGAAATTTGATTAGTATCCTCTAGCACAACCACAACTAGATTTAAATACATCTATATGGCCATATTTAGGAGATGGAGAAGAAGAGTTAAACTCTATAGTGAAGCTTATGATGTTACATATACAGTATTTTCTGAAGGTGCGAAAAGAAGATTCAATAATTCAGAGTATTCTTAATAATACTTGTGTGGTAGAAAAAAATATATCTAACAGTTCTATATTAGAATTAACTACATATGAGGAATGTAATGAGAGTTGTTTTTTGCCCAATGAGCCAGACATTATCCATCAGCTTATACCATGTGAACTAAATATAAGTCCAATCTCTAAAGCTACAATAGTTTATCTCACAACTACTATTGAGTTGTCAAAGGGTCATAATCTCCATGTCAATCCCAAATTTCCTTCCACATAGATGAAAAATTTAACAAAGCTTCTTCAAAAACATGAAAAGGATTTTGCATGGGACTATGGGGATATGAAAGGGTTAAGTCCTACATTATGCACCCATAAAATATATATCAATGAAGGGTTCCTACCACTCCGTCAACCCCAGAGAAGGATTAATCCAACCCTTAGAGAAATAGTTAAAACTGAATTGCAAAAGTTGATTGATGCTAGTTTTATAAACCCTATATCTAATAGTAAATGGATCTCACCTCTGGTCATAGTTCCTAAAAAGGGAGGGAAATGGTAGATTCATTTACATTATAGAGAATTGAATAAGGAAACCAATAAGGATCATTTTCCTTTACCCTTCATTGATCAAGTTTTGGACACTCTAGTTGGTAAGAAATATTTTTCTTTCCTAGATGGGTATAGTGGTTATAATTAGATAAGTATAGTTTCTAAAGATCAAGATAAAACCACATTTACATGCCCATGGGGTATTTTTCCATATTCTTTCTTTTCATTTGGCTTGTGTAACCCCCCTGCAGCATTTCAGAGAGTTGTCATCAACAATTTTGCTAATATATCACATGATTGCATGGAAATATACATGGATGATTTCACAACATTTGGAGTCACCTTTGAAGAAGCCTTTATGAATCTTGAAAAGGTTCTTGTCCAATGCAAAGAACATAATCTATCAATCAATAGTGAGAAATATTTCATGCTCATGTAGGAAGGAGTAGTGCTTGGTCATTTTATATCAGCTGCAAGAATACAAGTGGATCTGACTAAGATAGAGGTAATTCTAACATTGCCCATACCTACAAAATCAAAGGATGTAAGATCTTGTATAGGTCATGCTGGCTATTATAGGCATTTCATAAAAGATTTCAGTAAAATAGCTAGTCCTTTGTAGATACTATTGACCAAGAAAGCTGAATTCATTTGGATACCCAAATGTAATGAAGCCTTCCTACAGCTTAATAAACTCCTCACTACAACACCAATTCTAAAGGGACCTAATTGGTTAATTCCATTTCATATTCATACTGATGCATTAGACTATGTTGTAGGTGTTGTATTAGGACAAAATCCTACTAATCTTGAAAATGTCATCTACTATATTAATAAAAACCTTCATGGACCTGAACTAAATTATATAGTACTAAAAAAGAACTCTTAGCTATAGTCTATGCATTGAAAAAAATTAGACATTATGTAACTGTATATCCTATTTTTGTTCATACTGACCACTCATCTATAAGGTACTTAATGAACAAACTAGTTGTGACTAGTAGATTAGCATGATGGTTCTTTTTGTTACAAGAGTTTGATATTACCATTATTAATAAGCTAGGCAAGTCCAACATAGGGTACTTAATGAACAAACTAGCTGTGACTAGTAGATTAGCATGATGGTTCTTGTTGTTACAAGAGTTTGATATTACCATTATTAATAAGCTAGGCAAGTCCAACATAGTTGCTAATTATTTGTCTAGATTGCACCTTGCTGATGAAGATCCAACTCCCATTAAAGATACCTTTCCAGATGACCACTTGTTCCACATTGCAACTCATACACCATGGTATATAGACATAACAAACTATCTGGCTGCACATAGAATTCCCCCACACTTTTCTCACAAAGATAAAAGGAAGTTAGTAGAGAAGAGTTTTCATTATTCATGGATAGATAACAATCTCTTCTATACTAGAATAGATCAGATCATAAGGAGATATTTTAGCGAGGGTGAAATATATGATATACTACATGCTTGTCATGATGAACCATGTGGAGGCCATTTTGCAGGTAAGAGAACAACACAAAAGGTACTTACTACTGGGTATTATTGGCCTACATTACATAAGGATGCAGTAACTTATACAACCAACTATGACAAATGCTAGAGGATGGGTTGCCCAACTAAAACTGATGAGATGCCACTTAATCCATAGATTGTAGTGACATCTTTTGACAAGTGGGGTATGGACTTCATAGGTCCAATTGACCCACCATCAAGTGGAAAATCCTACATCTTAGTATGTGCATATTATGTAACCAAGTGGGTGGAAGTTTGAGAAATGAAAAATGAAAGAGATGAGAAAGTAGCTAAATTCTTATATGAAGAAATATTCACCTGCTATGGAGTTCCCAAAGAACTTGTCATAGATCAAGGAGCCAAATTTACATCAAACTTGATCACTAAGGTTATGAAAGAATGCAACATAAAGCACTGCAAATCCAATCCCTATCAACCTCAAGAAAATGGGCAAGCAGAGGTAACTAATAGAGAAATTAAAGCCATTCTGACTAATACAATACACATACACAAGAAGGATTGGAATAGCAGATTAATTGAAGTTGTATGGGCATACCAAACTACATGGAAGACAACCATTGGCTTTACTCCATTTGAACTTGTGTATGAAAATGCAACAATGTTGCCTATTGGATTTGAATATAAAACCCTATGCACTACTTTGGAAGTGAACATTAGCCTTCCTGTAGCACAAGAGAGACTTCTCCACTTGAACTCACTAGATGAAATGTGAAAGACAATATTAGAAAGAATGGAGATCATTCAACAACAAAAAAAGAAGTAGCATGATGAAAATATCAGTCATAAACAATTCCAAGTGGGAGATTGGGCCCTTCTATATGATTCTTGTTTCAAAGAGAACCCAGGAAAGTTGTAGATTCAATGGCTAGGGCCTTATGAAATTCAGTATGTGTTTGACAATGGAGCAGTCCAATTGACAAGTATTGATCCTGTCCACTTCAAATTGCTTGTAAACGAACATAAGTTGTGCCTCTATCATAAACCATGGACCAAAGAGGAGTTTCTCCAACATTTCCAACTACACAATTTTCCAACTAACACACTTCCTACAGCAGAAGGTGCTCACCTCCTACCTAAAGCTCTTCAATAACAACTCCTTCGATCATATCCATAAGAAACACTTTATGTCCACATAAAGTTCAAATTCTTCATTCACCTTATAATTTCTTCTTTTTTAACCCTTCTCATTTCTTTTTTTTCCATCCATCCATCTTCCATGTCATCATTTTGCAATGCTTTCAATAAAATGATGAGTCATATGTTGTCACTACTGACCTTCAACTCTTGCCATCTTTTGGCACATGAAATGATCAATTAAGCAAGTATAATCTTTTTAAAATTTTATTCATTCATAGAACATAGATTTCATAGGTTATATCTATTACTACCTTATATATATTATTGCAGCGTTATGCCATTTCCATACCCTATGCCAATTATGACAAGTGAGAACACTTGTCCATGTTTCATAGGGGGCAAGGAAGGCTACTAATTCCTAGTGATATTTATTTATTATAGATCTTCAAATTTGTATCTTCTCTTTAAAACCTAGTTGCCATAGTCCACAAGTGTCATGTGTTATACTCTTTTTCTCGAATAATTCCTCACTGTCAAGCTATGATATGACCCAAATTCAATTGTGATGTGATCCAAATTCAATTTTGGGAAGATTTTCACATATCTATAATTTATTTTCATTAAAACCACAATATTATTACTCATGATGAAAATTAGTAGAAAATAATGTGAAATGTGAAAAAGTCTATGATTTTCAAAAACAAAAGAAAGCCTAAATTTATAGAAGGGACAAAGGTAATAGTGCAAGTAGAGCAAAGTCTGAAATTGATAAGCATAAATGGGAAGACAATTGCAGTGACAAGAACCAATGGATTATGGTGTTTTACTTTTAGATGTCGAGGCAATGAGAAGATTCAATGCATGTGTCTGGTTAGGGTATTTTTTTAAAAACTAACAGAGTTTGATGATAAAGTAGCCACTAAATTTATACATACATTTGAGGAATGAGAAGCAGTAGTATGGGGGTTGATGGTTGTTTCCATAGAAGAGTAGATAGTAGAAGTAACTGGGTTACCAGTAGCGGGAGAACACTACCCTAATGCACATGATGCAAGGTTAGCTAGGGCCCAATTATTCATACCAACTAACCCTCCATTGGATATAACCAAATAGGGTTGCAAAAGAACATCTCTTCTTCTGCCACAATGAGTTGGACATACATATTATCATGTATTTTACCTATGAAGGAAGATTTTCATATTTGCATGCACATCATTTTGAGTTGCTCATTTATATAAGGCATAATTTTCTAGTGAATGTTCCCAATTTCTTGTATAATATGTTATGTATTAGTGCTAAGGAAACCCAAAAAGGGAAGGACAACTCTGTTACTCATCATGCCCTAATAAAATTTCTTATAGAGAGATCTCTTAGGGATGTATCTCCCATGTCATGGATCAAATTTTTCTAGTATAAAACCTTGCAACCTCAGGCTACCCCTAATCAGTAGCCCATGTGAAGAAAATGCAGTCCCCATTGATGCAACTACTTAGCAAAGCACCCAAGATGTTGAAACTAGAAATTTGTAAGAAAATGTGCCTTTATCTACTCAAAAGAGTAATGCACCTACCTCCACTCGAGCAAAGAGGAAACAAAAAGTGCAAGAAGAAACCTCAACTCTGGTAGTAGAAAAACAAAACCCCACAATCTCAAAGCAAAAGAAAACAAAGTTGGGTCTTGCAATAGAGCCAAAAAGAGGTGGTAGGAAGAAGGCCATGGTACTTGAGGAGACCCTTGTGTGAAGAAGGCCTAGAATGAAAGAAAAAACTTCTAAAGTATCAATAGAAACTCAGTCTACTCCACCCAAACCATCTAATGAAGAATCCCCAATACAAGTTGTCTCGGATGATTCCCCCAGTCAACCTAAAGATCTAGACATTACTCAAAATCTTGAAGAGGAATGTAGGGTTGAGGTGAATAAAAGCCAAAATAATTCCCCAGTAGGCCAATAAGGTACTCCAGGCTGTAAAGATGAAAAAACCCCAATAATGCATCAGTTAACTTGTTCAAAAAATGGCCTAGTTCCCTACAAGCGAATATGGTTTACAAATTTCTTAGAACAATCATGGAGGGAACAGAGGAAAAATAATTATGAGGAAGAAAGCAGTCCAGTTACCTTGCAAATGCTTCTTTTATAGTTGTATAATAAACATGTGATTACAATAGCCCTATTGAAAGAAGGAAAAAAGGAGATGAAGAGGGTTATAGCATATCAAGGTGAAGAAATTGTGGAATTAAGAGAGCAATTGGAAAAATAGAAAAAAAGGATGGATCATGCCCTCAAATTGGCTGATCAAATAATTACTTGCAAACCACCACCTAGAATCTATGCTATTTGTTTAAAAGAACAATTCTTTTTGTTCCAACTTATGTTGACCCTTAAAGACATAAATGCAAAATTCAAGACAACCTAGGAATTCTATGGTTTATATCAAACTCTTCCATCTTGGCAGAAAAATTTACTTTGTGAATTGTATGTGCACAATTTCATTATCCATGAAGAAACTCAATGGAATCCTTTACCTTATATAGGAGATATACATCTAAGGGCCCTAATTTCATGGATGCACAATGAAGCTAATTATGATAGACAATTGAACAATTACAAAGATGAGGAAAGAATATAACTCTTGCAATTAAGAGATTAGAGTGATAAATTAGAAGAAATCCTTAGGGTTTGGTTTAGATTGACCTATGGGGATAAACACAAGGAGATAAGAAAATGAATCTTTGAGGCTAGAGCAAAGGTATATGTGAAATATGATAACCTACCTTACTTTACCTTTTAGAGAGCCATGGTTGGTGTTAAAAGTAGATGGGGAAGACTACCTAAGGGACTCAAAAGATTAGAACCACACAGTCCTATTAACTTAGAGGTTTTCCTTAATTGAGCTTCAAAATACATACAGTTGGGAAGGCAGGCTAGACCAAAACTATGGTGTCCACTAATAATGCAACCACCAATGCTCATGTGGCCCCTATATGATATCAATTTTGAATGACTTGATAGGTTGCAAGAGGATCATAGAAGGGAAGTCTAGGTGAGAACACAAGGATTCTATTACACCTTCAAAAGTAGCAGGAGAGGGAGGACTAAAGTTGGAGATTTCTGATCAATGACTAGAATGTGCAATGCTTGAGGACAAACATCAAAATTATCAAGAGGCAAATGATGAGGCTAATTATTGCCTCTATTTTATGATAATTTTAAAATACTTTGTTTTAACATTGCCAAGACATTTGTGAACTTATGTTTAGCTGAACCTATGATGATGTCCAGATAGAACCACTAACCTATGGGTAGATAGTAAGTCATATTTTGCCAATATTATACATATAATGTAGTATTTCATATAACCACTAGAATGTGTGTTCTAATACTTGGATTTAATTTTATTATGTTTTTTTGCAAATATTTATGCATCATAACTAACTTGATAGGGAAGAAGTTGGAGATGGTTGACAACATTCAAGGAGGAACATTAAAGTTTAGTCATGATGGAAGAACCATAACGGTATTAGGAGACATGGTGGCTACAAAGGAGGAACCATTATTTCATGAATGTAGGGATGAAAAGTTGCTATATTTCCTCTGTGTTTACTATTGTGTTGACTTGGTTATTCAAACTTTATTGTTTGTACCTTGAACTGTTATGTTTCCTTCTTTTCTATGGTAGATTTGTAATCAATTTGTTTTCTTTCCTATTTTAGATTAAGTGTCAATACTCTATTTATAGGGATTGGATTGATAGTTTTAGGAGGTTGGAAGAAAGTTTATGAAAATAAACTATTGACTTTTGTAGTGAATTATTTTTACAATTTTTTGTATTGTTCTAATGTAAGGAATTTAGGAATATAATGAGATAATTCTTGGTTTACATTATGTGTTAGTAGATTAGAAAAATCTGACCAAGGGAGGCCACTTGGGAGGTGGATTAGACTAGAGTAGTGTAGATTTACTTCCACCATTTTTTAGTATTTCAACTAGAAGTTGTAAGTTTCCTCCTACAACATCATACTTTGTGAGTGTTCCTGCAACATCTATGAGAACAGTTATAGTGAATGATCTGAGTTGGAATATAGGTTAGCATTTAATTACATTTCCAACATTCATTTCAATGAAGAGTTAAATGTGCTAATTTCCTACAACACTAGTGTAGGTTCTTTCCTTACATTTTACTTTCCTGTAGGATAAACATAATGACTCTTTAAGAAACCTAGTGCACATACCATGCCAACCATTTCAAGTATATGTCCCTAGGTTGACAAATTAAATGCACCTCATGGTAGGGAGAATAATCCTTAGATTGAATATACTATTCCTAAGTAAAGCCTTGAGCATGATTATCACACACCTATTGTGAAGCGGATCATCAATACATTGACAAATTCTTTTGGCAAGGGACGTGTTAGTTTTATTTCTACAATTTCTTGTTCAGGGTCATTGATTGTTACTACAAAAAATTGGCATCCTTTCCTTATGTTTTGTTTTAACTGCATAGCTGGTATCATTCACAAGGGAATTGATACTTAAACTCCTATTATCTTTCTTTCCCTTCTAGAATCACCCTTACATAGGATCTCCTTGTTTCTACAATCTATGTTGGATTCATGAGTTCCCAACCAATCCATGCCTAAATTTTTTCCATAAGAGTCTAATGGGATAATTTGAAGGTCTACCTTGGTTGAAAAAGGTCTCAAATTTATTTTTTAGTTTTCTACCACTAGGTTTGTAGATTTTTTAGTTCTTGAGGCCAACTCTACCTAGCACTTGTCACCTTGCTCCATAGCCTCTAACCCACATAAACTTTCTCAAGTAGGAGAAATTAAATAATATGTATCTCTTGAATCAAATAATATAGATTATTTTTTTATTCAACACACTTGAGGTTTCTACTACTATACCCAAAAAATTTGCTTGATGCTGGTCAATGGCTACAAAAATGTAGCATGAGTGCCAAGGATTTCCCATTATGGGTTCTGAGACTACCTGTTTCTATGTGTAAGTTTGATTTGATTTCTATGAACAACTTATTTCATAGTGACCTTTTTGGCCACAAGAAAAACACCTTGTATTTTTGCCATAATTTTGGGAAGGAGGACCATTGGATTGCTCGATGCCCACTTTATCATTATTTTGGTAGTTTTTTAATAAGATTTTTTTTTTGTTTGTCTTATCATTGGCATTATTTTCTTTACTATTGTGAAACTTTTTCCTTTTTTGAATTTTTTTTTACCTCCCTTAAAAAATGATATTTCCTAGGAGTGTGTGGCCTCGAAATTGTTTCTATTTTGACTGTTTTAGCTACCTACATGACCTCCCATTCCTTTCATCACATTTATTTCTACTAAAAATGATTTAGCCATGACATACCTTAGTTTCTTAGGCTTAAATACCATTACCCATTTGGACATTTGATCACAGAAGCCCTTGATGAAGTATTGTACTAACATAGGCCCATCTTCTCTATAGCCAAACAAGGGTTTGAGTTCATAAAATTTTCTTTCATATTCCTCTATAATCATGATCTTTTTTTAATGTGATGGAGCTCTTATTCTCTATCATTTCTCCATTGATCAAAGAGATATCTATCCTTGAAGGTTTCTAAGAACAACTTCCAAGATATGTTCTCCACACCCACTTGTAACCTTTCTTCTTCCTAAAACCACTAATTTGATGCATTCTTTCTTAAATGCATTATAACACACCTAGCCTTCACATTAACATTGAATGTATGAATAGTAAAAGATCATTCTAGGTCGAAGAGATAAGTTTCTACTATTGACCCACCTTCATTTCCATAGAACTTAGGTATTTGTTTGTCATCTAGGTGGAAATAGGTGTTTGTTGGTCTTGTAAGTTTCTTCTCCTAGGGATTCTTTCATGTTCCCTATGACCACATGTGTGGGAATGATTATCTTTTTTTCCTATTCATCATAGTTTTTATTTGGTCTAATCTTTCCATTATTTCTCACATCAATTTCCTAAGTTGAGTACTTCATTTTCCTCCCCATGGCTTACACTACATGTATTCTTATCCAATTCCCCTCTCTCTCCTTGAGAAATCATATGTTTGGATCTTGGGAGTGAATTGTTTACTCTACCCCTTCTAGCCCTTTGTGTTTTGGGAGGAATTCTAAAATTCAAAAGTTTATAGCTTAGGTGAGAGATTTTTTCCCTAAGGAAAGTTTATTTTACATAGAAAGCCTTGGAGCTCCCAATGTAGCAACTTGGCTCTGATATCAAATGTAATGCCCTCATTAGGTTACCTAATGAAATTAAGTTAACCTTCCTAAGTGTTCAAATTTTTTTCTTTTTCTATTTTTAATGATAGGCTCCCTTATTATTGCAACTTATTCTAATGAAAACTTTAAACTTAAGAGGTGGAAATGTTAGCCATAGCATTAATAAAATTAAGAGCATAAGATCAAAGAAATAAGAAAGGATAGAACTTATAATGAAACATTTAGTTCTTTATATTCAAAAAGAGTCATTATTATTTATATACAAAAATTTCCTTTACAAAAGATAGATAACAAGTTTTCCCTTTGAGGATATATATATACAATATCTTATCTCTAACTTCCCAACCTTTATACATGGCTTTTCATTTAAATACAAAAATATTTTCCCCTTTACATTCTAAATCATTGATTTACAACAAGTTACATTACATCAAAGTTACGTTATATTTTATTACATCCATCATTCATCTAGAACAAGTATCAAGTGCACCATTGATCTTCCTCAACACTATCGAAGCATCTCTCTCAGAAGACTTCAACACTAAGGCAAGAGAAAGCCTTACATTTTTTCACCCAACCATGTAAACCCTAAGGAATCACCCCCTAATCTAGGAGAAAAAGCATGATCCAAAAGGGGCCTAAGGAAAATTGAAATTTTAACCCATAAAGCATAAAACATAAAGGATCATAAGAGACTTCAAAATTACAAGAACAAGAGTGAAGGGTGTATCAACCATTGGGTGAGTGTCATCATACCTTTTGACGTATTGGGATCCACCCCTTAGGCTTAAGACTATATTGTCACATAGAACATCTTTTCCCTAAGTACTCCAATGGGGATAGGCATGACCAAGTAATGTTGGGATCAACCCCCTAAGCTTAGGGACCTAAAGAATGTGTAGTGAATCTTGCTCTGAGTACTCCAACAATACTTATAAAATTATTTTATTAAGTGTGAATAGAGATTCCCAAACCATAGTTTAATTATTTATCATGTTATAAATTGTTTACTTACTCACAATGGAGACAAATTACACAGGGTTCTGGTCTCCTAACATATAATTTCTTGGCTGCCACTTCTTGGCCCTAACAACTATGGTGAGCCACTCACCTAGGGTTTTTACTCTAATCAAAATTTACACTCAAAGCATATTCATACAAGAAGTATGAACCTAAAAAAAACCAAAAGATCCACTTCAAAATATACCCAAATGATAAAGAAACATGTGCCTCTATTAACTATATTTGTGCATTTCTTGCATTCAATCACATTTTCATCAAATCTACACATGTATACAATAGAAATATGCATTGGTATCATAAACCTATGCAAATTTTTCATTTTCACCAAACCTGTGCATCCATTCAATAGAACCACACGTATGTGATGCTTAACTATGCTTCAGTTATATATGCACTTTGGTTTACTAGTATTGTACATACATTCAATGGGGTTGCACACTTGTTTAACCAGTCTGACTAAGAGGGTGATAGGTAGCAGGTTGTAGTGACACACATAGAAATAGTATAATTGTGCATATGTGTAGTATACATGTGCATTTGTTCTAGAGGAATCAAATAAATATATTGGACGTTATGAAATGAATTCTAAGGCCTATTTGGATGGAGGAGGGTTTACCAACATCATCCAGGATGAGATCCCAACCTAGAAACCCACAACCATTCTCACTCAAGGAATTCATTTCCTATCCCCCTCTTCTAAACAAACCTCCCCTACCATTCCCAAAAATAAGGAGAGAAAATAGTGAACAAGTCTAACAATTTAACAGAGTAGCACATACACAACCACTAGTAACTATGTAAAACAAATAAATCTTTCTTATTCCCTATATTGTATATTTTTTCTTATAATAAGAAAGGTAACAAGGCCTACTTGATTTTTCAGGATGAAGCTAAGGTGTTGAGGGTGTGTGATATCCAAGCTTCTAACCCTTCCAATTCAACCAATTTTTTTTTCCTTTTCTACCCTAGATCATGTCAATTTCTTAGTGCAAGTTGTCTTCTATATATTTTTCATTATAGTTTTTTTCCCAAATTTTCTTCTTAATCTTTCCTTGTTGGGATACCCCATATTTAAAGGATTCAGTTGGTTGCAAATAATTTTTTCTTGTTAGAATTGACCATTTCAATGGTTTTATTTAATAAATTCATCATTTATTTGTGTTTATTAATTTTGTTTAATGTCCCCCCCATAATCTATAATTACCAAAGGGTATGGAGAGGTTAGAACCCAAAAGTATCCCCTGGTGTGTTGGTTGTTGAGGAGGTCATGTGTTTGAAAAACTTTTTCCATCTTAATTTTTATCTCTAGATAAAAGTATTTTGAGTCCAACTCCTTAATCCAAAATGGGTTTCTAGAAGAGTCATGTAGGGGAGTTGGTTGAGGATAGAATTAAGCGAGTGGTACGTTCATTGTTCAAATCTCTACATGTTTTATTTTGTTAATTATTATTATTATTTTAACTTTTTTTTTCATTCAAGCAATCACATTAACATACACAATACATATGCATATTTATTCGAGCATATACTTGTGCACCCATATATACTTGAATAACCTTGTACATAAGGATCAAGACAACCTTCAAATAAAGATAAAATTAAACCTTAGATAATTTTAAATGTAAATCTTCACCAAGCTCCCAAAATAGCAGTAACTGACTTCTCTATTAGGAAATTCCTAGGCTTAGGGTTCCCATATGGATCATGGTTCTATCTTTAGATTAATAATTATTATTAAGGCTTTTGTACATGCACTTGCACACACTTTCATCACAACCCAAAGAACAAACATATGTGCCAAATATTATGATAAGCATCATATAGTACTATAAGTAGTGAATTGGTTAGTAGGGTTAGAATCTATAAAACTAATAATATATAAGGTAAATCACACACACACATGCACATGTGTGCATGTGCACACACACATGTATGTGTGTGCATGCATATAAGTAATGAATATCTAGTATAATATGTAAGGTAACATCACATCTTCTACCTCTAGTACACAATATGAATCTAGTGCATAATAAATCAAGTCACTATGGTGGGCACTACATAATATCCCTTTTCATTGAGCTATCCAACACTCTAAAGATTATGTTTCAAACCTTTAACAAAATAAACATCATCAGTGTTAGCTTTCTCATCAAGAGTAATATATCTTATTCCTTTTATGTGATAGTCTACATTGTTTCCAACTCTAACAATTCCTCCATCACAACTATTAAATTCAGTGAACTTGTTCATATCTCTAGTCATAAGAAGTAAACAATCATTGTCTATAATACAATCATATTTCTTCTTTTCCACTTGTGATACTAAGAATCTATATTTTCCAACTTCTTTTTTTAAGGACTTCACTCCTTAATAGAAATAGATCTTATTTCATTTCTTTCATCATCACTTTCACTCAAAAATGTTTCTACACTAACTTCCAAATATTCATCACTTGCATAAAGACATTATCTAATCCTAGGTTTGAAATTCCTTCTATAATTATTTAATCTCTTAGGGAACTTAGAAGCATAATGACCATATTAAATAAAATTCTAAAGTTTATTTTAGGTTTTCTTCTCACAAGTAGGCCAATTCCTTCAATAATATTCTTGTCTTCTTCTAATTTTCCCCTACTACTACTACCATAATCTCCACTAGAACATGCACTTCTTGCCAATGTAGGTTGAATGCTCAAAGCATTGAATGAAGTCTCAATTCTAGGAAGCTATCCACTTTGTCTCAAATTAATCTTAGCTGATTCCAATCTTCCAAAAAGATTCTCTCTTGTAAAATTCTTTGTACAAGGTGCTATCTATTCAATCATCTAAGTTGTTTGCTTATTTGTTGGTGTCAAAGTTTTTGAGATCTTCCACACAAGTTTATCTTCATTCATCTTTCCATTACATGCCTTTATTTTGAAAAATATATGATATTCCACCAAAATAACTTCTTATAGATTCATCTTCCATCATTTTAGTTTCTTGAAATAAACATATCTAATTTTGCAATCTAGCCTTTCTAGTATGCTTATCACCTTCAAAAGTAGATTCCAAAGCTTTCCAATTTTTATGTGCTAAACTTAAAGGTTTTACTCAACTACACTAATTTTTAGGAAGAGATATAAAAAGTTCTTTTCTAGTAAGCACATTACACATAAACAATTATCTTTGAGGTTGAGTATATTCCTCAAGATTATCTTGTTTAACCACTTCCTTCTCTTTCTTTGTGATCAACCAATATCCTAGACCCATGCACAACAAACGTGTCTTCATCTTCTCTTTCCAACTATTATAGTTAACTCCATAAAACTTTAGAATTTATTTTGTTAAATAACTCACTATAGATATCCTTAAGATGTTAAGCTTTTCCTTCAAGGACATGATGTTCTATACCAATTGTTAGAAAGTAAAGTCCACCAAGCTAGCTAAAGGGAGCGGTGAATCAAATATCACATAAAAAAAAAATCTTATTAACCTTATTAATTATAAAATATGTAATCAAGAAGCACAAAAACCATAAGAATATAACCATACACAATAGCACAAGATCTGTTAACTAGGGAAACCCTTGATTAGAGGGAAAACCCTAGTGGCGATGGTACCCATAAAATGATGTACTAATATATAAGTTCCTTATGAGAGGATGGACTATTTTAGGAGTCCATGAAATATATTCAATACATATTAGTCCTTGTTAGGGGACTTTGAATCCATGTGAGGGGTTTCCAACCCTATTAGGAGTTGTGGGAGTTTAGAAGGACCCACTATCCAAACAACTTCAAGGTCAAGACCACTGAACTCATCATCTGACTCACCTTAGTAATATCCTTTTCATAATAGTACCAATAAATAATTATTCACTATAACCTCTTTGAAAAATAGTCTCTTTGTGTGCTCATTGTGCCTTAACCACACCAAACACTTCTCTTATCAATAGATATTCAATATCTAGTGCATTGGATCTCACATCCAAGTTTACATACTAGCATTACACAAATCTCACTTTCAATCACTTAATCCACATTATCACGAGGAAAACAACATTCCTTTATGCCAAGCCCTAAAACTAATTGAGTTGGCCATGAGGATTTCTCAATTTAAAATTACAATATATGACCATATTAAGGTAACATATTACATCTTTCCATAATTAAATCCAAACTATCAAAACACACTTTTCATAACTCTTCACACGATGCTAATTGAGATGTGCACATTTAATCACTATGTCCTCATCATGTCTTATACCTCTACACAACTGGGCTTAACTAGATTCTATCTTTGTAAGGAGATATGATCAAGACATTAATAACTACTTCTCAAGAACTCTGTTTGAACAATGTCATCAATAAATCTTGAATAATTATTATTTACATCTATGTATTTCCACATGCACACTTAGCCATGTTATCAAGAAAATATGTATAGTACTTTCTGAACTATGCATAGCCTCATCTAAAATCCTTGAGCTAGACAACCTCGTTCTATGTTTGGTTCTCTATCAATCTCTATAGGATAATATGTATGTTGACATCAATGACAAACATAGTCATGAATACAACATATGATCATTGTATCATCTCTCCAAAAATGCTAGAATACTCACCTATAGAAATATCATCAAAATTCATACTAACATTTTCTCATTTTCTTTCTTTAGCTTAGAAACTATATCACAATTTTTGATATGATCATTCAACTCATTCTTCTATGATTTATCATATTCAATCTCCTTTTTGAACTTCTAAATATAAGCCTTTGCCTCTTTGTATTTGTTCTTGAAATCGTGTCTTTCTATAGTGATCACATCAAGTTCCTCAAAAGATTCTTCTATAACTAATAAACATCCATAGTGATCTTATTTAAGCTATTAGGCCCCCTCTAAGTAATTGAGCTCTAATATCAATTTTTAGAAATGAAAATTACTGGGAGGGGGGTGAATCAGTACTTCACAAACTTTTTTCCAACTATGGATATCTTTTACAGCTTTAAAACATGCACATGTGATTAAATTGAAAAGTAAACATATCAATAATACGGTGCAACTCATGTCATAATTATTTGTTAACTATGAAAACCTGAGGCAAGGGAAAACCATGGTTGAGATGGTACCCACAAAATAATCCACTAATCAAAAGTATCTTATGAAAGATATTGACCCTATTAGGAGTCTATTACATCTATATATGTTGTATGCAAAAAGAATAGCTACATAAACCTTTTCACAATGTTGATATCTATAATATCTTATTTGTCCTTTATAGCTTTGTCTACACAACTTTGCATATACTGATCTTTCTCTACTCTAACATAAAGTTTGCATCATAAAACAAGTACATAATAATGTCTGAAAACATCACACAACTTTGTATCCAAAACTCTATCCTTTATAACAAGTTATTCTATTCTATTGGTCTTCATGTCTTCACACACGTCCAAATATCCTTTTCTAAGTTAGGGTTAACATCTAGGATGTCATCCCTAATTAGTCAAGTAATTATTTCCATAAAAATAATAATTCCTGAATACAATTAATCATTCTCTTTCCTCTGCTATGTTCTTCTTATACAAGATTTCATATGATTAAACATTAATAACTTTGTTTGTACTATGCATAATTACATGCTCTCTAAGATATAGTATCCTTATATCATGTTTTATCTTCCCTCAAGTCCTCACATGCAAATTCACTATCTATGAACTTTGCAAAGAAAAAAAGGTGTCTCCGTTGATAGTTAACCTCTACAACACTTAGACAATATTCTAAATCTTCAAAATAAAACATGTCTCTATAGTATGCTAACCTAATATGAATGATATATTTCCATAAATGAAAACCTCAATGCATTTCCATACTCAACTCTTAGCCAAATTGCCAACATATTCAAACTTTATATAGTTTGAATTGGAGTCCCATATTCATGTCCATAACTATACTAATTATTGGTTTCCATATTTTTTCATGACATTTAATTTGAACTGTGGTGATCATAACCCTTTTGAGTAACCATATAATAATACAAGATGCATTGATAAGGAATAATGTGTAAACCTAGGGAATTCATCACTTTGTATAAATAAAACATAGGTAATGTAAGTTCTCAACAATATAAGATGCATAGTAAAATGGTGGGGGGATGGGGGAGGGTGGCAAGGGAGTGAGTCAGTACCTTCTAAAAATTAAACCCTCAAAACAATTTTACCCTTTAAATATTAAGTCTTACATTAGATGCATGAATACAATTAACTTACTATTGAATGAAAATGAAATTAAGTAATCTACTTCAACCATAAACACATCACACATATCAACACATTTGACACATGATTTTGGTCATGCAAAAACCCTTGGTTAGAGGAAAAACTGCAGTGGGGGTGATACACACAATTCTTCACTACTAAAAAATGAAGGTTCACTTTGTTAGAACTTACAATGATGTCACTTTTGATGGCAAACCCTGTTAGGAGTAATCCAAAAAGAATTGCTAAATTCTACCTTATAAAAGGATTTTGCAACACTTTTCAAGTGTGCACTTTGTTAGGAGATTTACAATTAAAAGGCTTGTCAAGGCCTACCCAATCTTTGGGATTTAAGAATACAAAGCAATAACAAAAATGTATTCAAATATTGATATATAACAATACATCTACTTGGATGCAAGGTCAAATCCTTTATGCTCAGTGCAATCTCATAACCTTTCAAATGACCAAATTCACAAAAATATCTTCCTCTCACTATTTATTAATATTGTTTATTGTATCATTTCCCTACACTAATTCCTTTATCTCTCAGGTGCATACTAATCTCTTTCTTGAATTTTCCTTGTATAGAAATCTTGCACTTGACTTAATTATAGTTTAGATCCTCCTAGAATGCTTAGATAATAAAACATATATACATGTCATATTCATTCTCACCTTCCAATAACCATTTTCTTTATTTTCATTACTCTATACTATTTTCTTGGGACCCATAAAATCATGTTTAAATCCCAATAAATCTCACCTAACCTTCTCCTTGATCTTCATAAACCTTTTTCTTTCTTGGTAGGATCTATTGCACAAAATTTTATCTCCTCTTGTGTTGCTCAATAAACTCTATTGATCTTCTTAGTTGTAATGTTGTCCTCACATAGTAATACTCTTCCTTGATTAGACTCTATCATTCTCAATTAACTCTATATGTTTGGAAGTCAGACTTCTTGGTATATTTGATTGCTATACACACTACTTTATGCTTGTTAGTTGTTCATTGACCAATGTTGACATATATCTTCTATCTTTATGTATTTACCAACCTATCTTTACTCTTTAATGACTTATTTCTTCATCAATAATTTTTAGTAATGAGAACAAAAGTACATTTAGGAGTAATGTTCTCCCCCTTTGGCATTAGTGACAAAAACTTTCATACTTGGATATCTCCAATGAGTAACAACTCCCCTTGAACATATACTCTCCATTTTCAAAATAGGGCCACACTATATAGATGTAATTGGCTCCTAATAGGGTCAATATCTTTAACTAGATATTGTTGATTAGTGGATCATTTTGTGGGTACCATCCCCATCGAGGTTTTCCCTTGGCTAGGGTTTCCCTAGTTAAAAATAATAATGTTATTAGTTACTTTATTTTATGGTTTTTTTTAGTATTTAGTATAGTTAATTTACTTTCTTATGCAAATTATAAGTTTGTTGAAGATATCCAGTTTTGGGGAAAAGTTTGTGAAATAATAATTCACCCCCTCTCACTATTTCCTATTTCTAACAATTGGTATCATAGAAAAGTTACTCGAAGAAGTCCTAACATCTTGAGTAATATCCCTATGGATATAAACAATTAAAGAAGAACCTCGAAGAAAGAGATACTTTGAAAGACATGTATGAAGCTGCTACAGATTACTCTAGGAAGCTAAAAGACAAGATAGATAATCTTAAGTCCAAGAAAGATCCTAACAATAAGATCAAGGACTATGATGAAATTTAAAGACTAAAGACAAAAAATGAGATCCTAGAGCATGAAATGGAGATTACCAATATGAATTTGATCTTAAAGGATGATGATAACAAAGTTGAGTCATATTTGAAAGCTAAAAAATGTAGATCTGAGATCCAACCTTACCAAAATAATATCTAAGCTTGAGTCTACAAAGTTGGAGTATGCAAAACTTGAGAAGTATAATACTATTGTGAAAGGAGAATTAACTCAGTGTAAGAAACATCCTTAGAAGTTGTACTCTAGCAAATAAAAGCTTGATGAGAAGATATTTATACAAAGACCCTCTTATGATAAGACATGTCTTGAATTCCTTGGAGATAATTTGACTAAGACATTTGAATCTAGAAAAGAACCAAATCTTCTGATCCATCAGCCTAAGCATAAGGAATATAATCAAAACAATATTGAGTCAAGTCATTCTGAAGAGGTACCTGATCAAGTTGAGCTATTTAATCAGCCTGAGCAAGTTGATGTACCTAAGAAACCTAAGAAAGTTGAATAACCTAAAGAAGAAAGGAATGAATTCAAAGGTAGATTCCATTCTTGCAATGAATTTGGTCATATGAAAAGAGACTACACAAGTAAGTCTTTTAAAACTATTTTTGGTTATTGTTATAATTGTCATGATTTTGGTCATAAAGCAATAAATTGTAGAAAGCCTAAATTTTATTATAATAATAATGGTAGAATATTTAGAGGTACTAACCCTACAAAAAATACACCTATTAGAGAAACCAATGTTATAAGGAACGGTATTATATGTTATAAGTATAACAACTTTGGACATATTGCTAGAGATTGTAGAACACAAATTGGTCACTTGGGACCTAGATATGGAAATAATGTTATAGTCTGTTATATTTGCAATAACATGGGAAACACAACAAGATTTTGTAGAATGAACATGAGGAACAACGTGAAAAGCTCCAAACTTATAAGGAATATGAACAACAATAGAAGGAATGAGGATAATAGTACCAGTAAAAGAGAAAACATAAAGGATCACTCACAAAGCCTTGATGAATCATTTGTTAAATCTAATGAACCAAAAAGTTCATATGTTGTATTGGAAGGTCAATCAAGTGAAGCAATTGATAATAGATTGAAGTTATTAATAATTGGTGATCAATCCTTGTCTATTTGAGCAACTTATTTTATAAAGATATTAGCATCAGAATATTATTAGAGGTGTTAGATGGAGAGTTAAGAGTTGTGTAGTTAGTATGAGGTAGAGGAAGATTTAATAAAGCTATGGTCAAGAGTGCATGAGATTTGGACTTCACATGTGAGAGGACAAAGCAAAAGAAGTTTAATAGTAACTTGTAACAACTTTTTGGTGATTGTGTACTTGTGCAATTAATGCAGAAGTTAATTGGATATAGTTTAAACCATTTGAATGTATGAAGAGTTAAGGAGAAAATTAAGAGAGATTTGAAGGCTTGAAAGGTGAAATTGATGAGTGTTTATCAACAAACCCTATTTTTGCATCAATTGAGGTATTTTACAATTTTGTGAAGGTTAAATTTATGAATTGTACTCAAAATCCACAATTAAAGATAGAAAATTCATTGATTCATTATGTCAAAAATAAGCCTAGACCTAAAGAAAATGTAAACCCTATTATACACTTGAAGATGATCCCACAGTCGCATTTTCAAAGATACTAGATGGAGTTTTATATCTGGAAGACATTGGAAACTATATCAAGAGTAAATTTGAGTCTATAGGAGAAGATAATATAACTAATGAATTTGAATTCATATACAACCAAGACATGAGTTTTAAAAATGGATTTGAACTCCTAGAGCACATTGACCTAGATAAATTCCTATTTTTCTATGAGTTTGATGATGAAAAGTGGATTGAGATTATATTAAGTAGGATTCATAATGGAATGTTGTGGTTAGGAGATAATGTGATAAATATTTTAGCTAACCTCATTCATGAAGTAACTGGTCTAAGTAATGAAGGAGCTATAACCATTAATGAGAAGAATATAAAACAAAGTTGTGTTGGAAAACACCAAATTTGAGTATAATGGGAGAGGTATTGTGATAAGCAAGATAAAACAACATGATGTTAGTTTTATAAGTAGGATCATTGCATATAAGATATGTTCAAGATCTAGAGAGGATGATATGACACCAAGATTTATCCATGCATCCTATAAGATATGTGTACAGATGCCTACAATGAATTTTTGTGAAATTATGAGAGCATAGTTAGTTGAGAACTCAGAAAGAATAAAGAAAGTAAGAAATCATCAATTTAGATTTCAATATTTGATCACTCACATGTTTTCCCACCTCCTAAAAATATTCCCATGCATGTTAGCATCTGAATTATTGAGTACTAACAAGTGTACTATGGAAAACATAACATAATTATGCAAGAGGCATCTTATTCACATAATTGAGAACAATGCATATCTAATAATGAAGACCCTCCAATTAGAAATGAAGCAAAGATACAAAATCCCTCCAACATTAGTTGAGAAACACAAAGATTAAATTTTCTTTAAGATAGATACTAATTTTATACACATATAAGAAGTTGAACCAAGGATGATGTATGTTGAGCCACTTGGCTATGAAATTTAAGAAACAAAGATTGAAGGTTATGTTAAGGTTATTCTTGAGTCTAATTAGGATGAAGAATTCAATAAATTGTGTACCTATGATGAGTTAATGCAATCGACTTAATGATCAAGAAAAGCTTGACAAGTCTATGAAGAAGAAGGTAGAAACTACTATTAAGAAGATAATGGAAAAGACATAAATGCCACTAGAAGAGATAAATGTAGTAAAACAAATAGTGTCTAAGATGAAGAAATTTGGACAAGAAGGAATCATGATTGTACTAGCACTAGTAGTAGCAAGACCATCACCATCAATCTGAAATTAGTAGAATGAGTAACAATAGTAGTGACATCTACACAAACTCCTATATCACCCTATGTAGTAGTTGCATAAATACAACCATAGGTTACATCGGCCATCCATCTTCTCACTCTAGTGAGGAAGAAGAATAAGTAAGGTTAGTGGAAGTAAAAAGGAAATCAACAAGATTGGCAAAGGTGAAACAAGAGCCTACAAAAGCCCCAAGAAAGAAAAGAATAAAAGAAATGGTAGCTAGACCGATTAAAGGACCTAAGATATTGATGTCCTATGAAGGAAAGAAGAAAGTGAGAGGTCAATTTAACACACCCAAGACCACTAAATAGGAGGAACGTGAAGAAACCAAAGGAATAATGTCTTAAAAGCCTAAGACAAAAAGATTGTTTGTGTAGTTATAGATGAAGGTAAATTTGTACAATTAATTTCTTTTTATCATTTGTATACAATTATTGATAGATTTTAATTAGAAAATATAGTTATTAGGTATAGGAACTTGTCTAATAAAAGGTTTGAAGACATACAAGGACAAATTCCAAAAGATCTCTATGAAAGGTTAATTAACATGAAGAAAGGAGTTATTGAAGAAGATAATAGAATAAGGGAATATATGATAAGAAAACTATGTGAATTTGAGAATGATCAGCATTTAGGAAGAATAATGAAAAGAATTGAGCCTTTACTAAGCAATAAGAGAAGAGAAATAATCATAATGGAAGACAACTATGAGGAAGTCAATGAAGAAACCAAGGAATTTGTTATAAATTCTATGACCTCATTGGAACCTAGAAAAAATGAGGTTAGAAAGAATAAATGGGGAGAAATTACCACAATAGAGAAACATGACACACTAGTAGAAGCAAAAAAGATAGGAAAATACATAGAAATGATAGAGGCAATTGCCATTCTGATAGATTCCATGTAGGTGGATAGTACAAAGACTACAATTAATAGTGCAGAAGATCCTTTTAAGTATTTTGGCCCATCCATTATTGAAAATTTAGTGAGCTATGCCAAATTTGATGAAGAAGAACACAAGATAGAAGAAGAGTGGGAAAAAAATGAGGAGAAAGTTAAAGAAAAGGAAGAAAGAAAGAAGAAAGAAGCAAAATAGAAAAGGATAGGAAAAGAAAATAAGAAGTTGGAAGAAGAAAGAAAGAATAAACAAGAAGAAGTATAGAGGATAGAAGAAGAAAAGAAAAAGGAGGAGAAAGTAAAGGAAGAAAAGAAGAAGGAGAAGGAGAAGGAAAGGCCATCAAGCAGATAAAGGCAAGTGAGCCTAGTTCCTCTACATCACCACTTGAATCTAAATTAGCATCATTAATAGGAAACAAATTAGATGATGATGATGATAAAATTAAACTGATCTCATCACTAAGAAAGATTATTGAGAAAAATTAAAGGTTGAAGAGTCCTCAAAACTCATTGATAGAAGCAACTGAAAAGTTATAGAGTACCATATTAGTCAGGATTAATATAGAGGACCCATAGACAAAATCACTAGAGGTTATAAAGGCTTTTGATAATGAGTTTACTCATTTATCAAAAGTGACAATAACTAAGGCTCAAATCTTGCATAATGTAGAAATGTTTAGGAAAGATTGTGAAAATATTAGAGATTTGAAGAATCTAGATGAGAAGATCAAGAAATTGAGAAAATGTTTAGAAGAAGGAAAGAAGTGTAAAGTAAATGTTCCCTTTCTCACACATTTATCAATGATATTACAGATCAACTAAATACTAAACTGGAAGAGTTAAAGACTATTGCAAATCAGTTGAAGAATCTTAATGTCAAGATTATGGATTTAGAAACTAGAATCAAAAAATTACATGATGATATTGGACTATTAGAGATACATAAGGAAAGGACATTAAAGAGATTTTTATTGTTGAGGGGGCACCTTACTCTAAAATTTGACCTTGTACAGAGACAATTGGATGAAAGCTTGAAAGCTAAGGCATCATATGAAAAAATTTCTTATACAAATTTGGATGTAGTAGAAATTTCCTCATATGCATTATGTGTAGTACTCAACATTTTAGATGCAGTGAAGGATAAATGGGACATGGATTTTTCCACTTTGAAGAAGAAATTTGATGATTGTATCGTACAATTATCTAGTCAAATTTCATGAAAGTAAAAGCATCAATAAATTTTGACATGTATATAGATTTGTGGTCACCTTTGTCATTGATGTCAAAGGGGGAGTGTATGAGGAAAATTATATATATGTATATACATGTAAAGATAAGTAATATAGAAGATCAAAGGATTTTAATCAAAGGGTAAGTATTATTGTAACTAGGAGATATAACTTAGAAAATGTGGTATAAATATTGATGATCCAAAAATTTTGAATTTTTTTTTAATGGCCATGTAACAAATGTTACAAGTTTTTGAAGTTTTGGTTTTGGGACTTAGCCAATTTTCCCATCAATGCCAAAGGGGAAGATTGTTGGCAATCTAGCTAGGTTATAGGATATGATGTTGTCATTTATGGAAACATATAATCAGGTTTAAGTCAGTAGACCTTGAAGATATTATTTTAAAATGTAAGCCTAGAAATTTTCTAAGTGTCATAGAGTACATATGTCAACACAAGAACCTTTTTTGGTAGCATAGCACATAGAAGAAATATTGAGAAATGTACAATTAGGTATTGTGAGTGTCAAATATGGACCTCTTATTCTACCATATACTTCAACATGATCTTTGTTTGTCAAGTACATTTAGGAATGAACATGAGATTATTCATCTAGCATGTCTACACAAGGTGATCTATTGCCTTCTAACTAGATAAGGTTTTACTATGCACTCTCAAAATTGAGAACTTAGTAAATAGACCAAACTAGAAAAAAGGATTTAAATAAATGAAAATGCATGTTTAATCTATATTTTTGAGATTTTGTATGCAAAGATATGAATTGATCTATATGATATTAAAATTAATCTAAGAACAAGCTAAGCAAATTACTTTTAATTTGAATGCATTATAATCTATATGGTAAAGCATGTGAAAGAAATAGAATTGTGAATGAAAAATGCTTGAGTGCTCAATCCAACAATGGTTTGATACTCTTCACTTGCACTCTCTCCAAATGAGAGGTCGAGGGTCTTTTTAATAGAATCTAGGACCCAATCAATGGTCAAGATTAAATCGGATGTATGGTTCAGATTAGAGGAAAGATTGAGTCTTCCATTTTTGATGGGGTTGAATAAGATGAATTAGGAAGGAGTATTGATCCATTCATATATGACCTCATAATCTAATATTCTAATTAATTAAATAATTATTTTTAATAATTATGATGAGGATATTTAATTAAATCAATATATTTAATTCCATTTTTATGTGTATTAGCTAAGGGGGTGTGGATTTTTAATTTAATTAAAGTTTTAGGACTTGAAATTAAATTAATTCAATTAGAAGGTTAATTTAGCCAATTTACATTGATATCTAGGAATTGAATAAAGTATATGAATAATACAGATTAAGTTTTTTTGCATTTGATACTTAGGTCAAGTAAAGAAAATCATAATTAGAGTAAGACTTAAATGAAATAGAAATTGATGTTGTAGGATTGATGCACCAAAATTGGTTCATAATGTCAATGTGCCAATTTAGGGTATTACAGTTTCCCCTCTTTGAATACATGTGTGAGCAACATGTTGTTTCAAAGAAATAAATAATTTGAGGCATAGAACAAGAAATGAGATTGGTTCCAAGATTGATGATACAAAAACCAATTGATGAGATTTTGAGGGTTATCTCTAGAATGAAGCTTAACCTTCTAGAGTCCTGATATAACACCTAGATATTAGTTTGAGATAATGTAGATTTTCATGATTTCTATTAAATAGTGACTGAAAGAAAACTTAGGATTATCTCCAAAATGAAGCTTAATCCTCTAGAGTCTAGATAGAACACCTAAATAGTGGTCCATAAAAGAGATAAGAAAAAACTATCATGAGTCATAGAATTATCCCCAGAATGAGGCTTAACCCTCAAGAGTCTAGATAGAACATCTATATACACTAATATATTTGCACTTAAATTTTGACCAAGATTTTTGACCAAGCCCCAAATGGGCTTCTTCAATAATTTTTTTATTTTTTTGCCCAAGTTGGTTGAAATTTTAACCAACCTAGGATATCCCAATTTGGTCAAAATTTTGACCAAATTAGGCTCATAATAGAAAAAAAGATATGATTTGGGCATTGTGTGTTTTGGTTAGTTTTTTATTTGGGTGTTGTGTGTTTTTGGTGCTAATCTGCAGCAGCGCAGGATCCATTGAAAGGTTAGTGCAAGATAATCACATATAAGAAAGGCTTGACCCATCCATGTTTCTTGTTCAAATTTCTTTTTCAAATATATAACTTTGAAACTTCATGTTTCCACATTCAAATTTGTTAAAACATTGTGGTTCAAGAATAGTCATGTAAATTCTCTAGCATCGAACAATCTTTGGAGGAAAGTTCCATTGAGATGCTGAATTAAACCAAGAATAGATGGGGGACTAGAGTGGAGGGGTGGCTCTTCTCATATCAATGCATGTCATGATCACACAATCCCTATGTATCACTAGATACATATCCAATGAAGGCTCAAAGCATACCAAATAGATCATATTTTTACTGTCCCTCCTCATTTCTTCACTTTCTCCTTTTCTTTTAAAAAAAACTACATTGAATCTAGATTTTCAAATCCTCTAGCTTGCTCAATGAATATGTACCTCCCTAAAATGTTAAGTTGAGCTCTTATATATAAATTGAGCACCATCATGGCCCACAAGGCACATACAGTCCTTGTAAAACTTAGAATCTTGAACCTTTCCCACAACTGAAGCTTCTCCTCAGAACTATGATGAATACCCAAAATTTCTAAACCAATTGCTAGGGAAGCTAAATATGACATGTTTTGGATATTTTTGAAATGTTCTTGCAACTGGTTTTTAGCAAGCTTGTCTACTTCATGTTGAGCTTAATCTTCCCTTCCCAATGCCAACATCCTCTTCATCCAATATCTTCAAAACTATTCCCTGAGCATCATCCATAGCATTAGTCCCAATCATGTATGCACACACTCAAAATAAACAATGTTCCTTCTAGATTTCAAAGTGTAAGGATTCCCAAATCTTTGAGTTATAGTGCTATGAGATTGATGTATAAATCTGCTTGAATTGTAGCTTCTCAATAGTTCATAAAACAACAATTCAGGACTACCATAAATGTTAAGTAAGAAAAACCTCCACTCATACTTTCATTCATGTATTTAAGTTATCAGTTAAACAAATCCCCTTGAATATTGAGCTTTAGATTAAAATAGATAATAGAGTACAAAATTCAGGTATCTTCTATCTAGTTTATGTGAAATAACAATATCTTACAACCATGAATTACTAAGAATGAACTAGGCATGTATTAAATATCATAGGAAAGTCCAATATTTTTCATATATACCATTTTAAGAAAATAGAGAACAAAGGTCAAAATTCCTATAGATTACAGTTCTATAGAAATATAGTATATACTGATATAATAACTTACTAAAATTAATAGAAAATCTTAACTTATAAACAACATCAAAAGTAACAAGATAGTAGATAAAAAATGAATAGCTAGACCTCTAAGAGTATAACCAAATGCAAAATGTAAATAAAACATAATAGATCTAGCTATACAAATAACCTAATAACAAACTTAAATTTGATCAAGCATAGGCATGTGATTAAAGTGCATACAACATACTTGTTATAAAGTTTAGATGCATAAATTTTGTCAAGCCTTTAGATTTAAAAAAAATAGAGAAATGCCCACCTAAAGGTCTAAAAATTTCTCCCATTCTAAGGGCAATGGATATTTCTTCAAGTTCTCCACATCAATACTAGAATTAACACAATTTAATTTCTATATTTTATGCTCCCATTCAGAGCCCATTTTCCTCTTCTTATAATTATTGTCTTCTTAAAAATCCTTGAACATTAGCACCCCTATATTGGACCCTAAACCTCCTCTTCTCTTCTTTATATAGAGGCTAGCTATTGAAGGAGAGGATGAATATTATAGTGAGGAAGGAGGAGCAAGAAATAGATGTGCATCCATCAATGAGCCTATCTTGTTAGACCACTTATTATTGAAATCACAACTTAACTTTAACTACCAATAAATCCTTGTAGAAATAAGTAATTATAGCCTTGAATAATGTGACTCCTATTGGAGTTAAATCTAATTGTCCTCTACCAAACATGTATAATTCCACATGTGTCAGAGGGGAAAAGAGTTTCCTCTCTTCTCCAATCACCTCCACTATCACACAAGAATAGTTCAAGAATAGAAGTGAACATTACTAAATGCCTGCACCATTCTCTATATCATCCCTCTATTGACCCTCCCTCTCTCATTATAGTACATTAATGTCACTAGAAAAATATTTGCATCAATAAATTAAAAATAGATTGTTCCTAAAAGGATTGAATCAATTATGACTAGTTGTTGCACTATAGATTTTAGCATTGATTGTTGAAGGGTCAGCAAGATGGCTTTTTTTGTTTGCAAGTAGGAATTTTTTTATGGATTTTCTTATTGATTTTCTCATTTTCAAGATGGATTTTATCTTGCATTGGAAAATTTTGTAGTGGGAGTGGGTCATCTTTTCAGCATTCATCTTCGAGGAGCTTACCCATTCTTGAAGTAACTTTTACATAACCACCTCTTAGAGAACTATCCCTTCCAAAATTACCAAACAACCCTATGGGTTTGGATCATTAAGTATGGGAGTTGAAAAGATGATGATTTGATCATAACTTTAACAAGGTGGGAGTGATCGCAATGGGAGGTAGTGGAAAAACAACTTTGGTAGTTGCTCTTTACAGAGATCGTCAAGTCAAGGAACACTTTGGAAACAAGATAGTATTTTAAAAAGTTTTAGAGTATCTAGATATTTAGAATATTCTTAAGAGAATATCATTGGAAGAAGACAATGATAAAAGTTGATATCTATTATGTTTCTAATATGGAGATTTATGGTTGTAAAGATTAAAAGGTCTGACATTAAGGATAGTAATGGTTTACTATGACAAGAGCAATACAAATTTTAAGTGGTGTGTATAGGGAAGGGAAGCAATGATGAATAGTCATAAATCATCACTCCAAATACACCACAAAAGAAGATGCTAGAAATAACTTCAACTGAGAGGAGATCCATTATGAAGGATTTATAAAACTTCAAATATAGATTGCAAATGTCACAATCCCAAACACCTTATTATTGTAGAAGAGCATACACAATGTTAAAAACAAGGAAAATAATAAGTAAATTTGCAATACTAGAAAGTTCCTCTATAATTGGGAGGGAACATAATTCCATTGATTAAAAAAGCACAATCTAAATAGAGAGGCAATCTGATCTTTGGCTCTTTGAGCATAGAATTTGAAACCCCACCATGTCATTCAATCTCATTACTGTGTGACCTTTTACAACTTGATCCCCTTCTATAATATCCACAATAATCTCTATAGAATTTTGTAGCCTGACAATTGACCTCCCATTTTGATGTCGACAAATCCTACCTTGCTAAGACTAGTTACTTGAAATTACCACCTGCCATTGGGTTAATAAAATGACTATATATATTATTGTAATTGGGAACCTAGATTTTGTAGTGTATCTTGGAGATGTTATCATAACAAACAATATTTTCATCAAGAATGCAACAAAATACTCCCAAAGAGTAAACCCCAGAGGTGTTTTCTTTTGTTAGAAGTTGCATTGGAAGTAAACATCTTCATGGCTACCTATTTGTTCATTTCTTTCATGCCTCTTCTAAATCCTAGTCCACTCTTCTTTGTCTTGCATGTATAGCTACAAATGATCTTAGAGTGGCAACAAAATCTGGCATTAATCTTGACACAACAGAGATCCATATATTGGGTTCACAATTGAAGATTGAAACCTTGCAAAAAAACACATACACAAGCATCAAAGAAACCTTGCAGAAAATGATGGGAAAAAAGGTAGTAATTAAATTGTCAAAATTGAATGCTATGTATCATGCTAATCTATGGTTTCTACGTGTGAAAGAAATTCACCCATCCTTTTTTGAATTTGTCTAAACTTCTGCAATTCTTTCATCATATCATTTGACTGCTTCCTCACAATAGTTATGTTATTTAACTAAAGTTCCAAATTGTTGTTGAAACTTAAACAATAGGTTGGTAGGAAAACCCTCAAAAAAAACTAACATGCAATCACAAGCACTAAGGTGCAAAAACTAATACCACACATGCCACCACTAAGAATAGTCATTCTTTAGTGACTTGCAACATGTAATAATCATTATAAGGCTAAGGTGTGATCTATCTTGAGCTTTGTCATAATTGTAATAGAAAATGAAATTGTTTGAACAATGATTGGAATCATTGGTTGCTGGTCTACCTTTATCTATCTTGTCTATCTATATTCTTTTGTATGCTTGGGATATTTTATAAGAACTAGGACAGTGAATTTTCATGTTGAAGAACTGAAATATATACTTCAATTTAAAATTTATATCAAATTAAAAGAATTGTGTACAAGCTATATAAGAAGAATAAGTTTCTTGTGGTTTGAATCATAAAAAATAAGACAAAATCTTAAGTAATCTCACAAGAGGATGTCACATACCCAAGGTTTATAGGGCTCAAAGCTATATAATAAAATACCTTGGCAAAGCATATGAATCTATGCATCCATGATCAAGAATCATCTTGGGGATATCAAATCTAATCCAAGTGAAAATATAATCAAGATTATACCAATATCACCTAGGAGTGTTAGTCTTGTCAATAATTTGAAGAAACAATGATATGCTATTGTAATGTCAAAATGCTTCCTAGAATGTATAATTTGGGTAGAAGATTTAAGGTAGATGATATGGATGATTGTAGCCTTGACAATCCTCTATAAGTTGTTATCTGATTACTAACGTATGAATACATTATGAAGAAACTTGTTGATATCCTTCATTCCATGTTATGAGTATCTTATCTATATTATGTTAGTTATTGGGACTTTTTGATTGGTTTCTTGCATGCTCAGACTAGTCTAGTTGAATTCTTCGCATTTTGACACCTTTCTTTCCTAGTAAATTATGTCTCTCTCTGCTAACACATTTAACAAAGGTATCCTCCTTGGAAATTATTACATCTCAAGTGAGCTACTAGATCCTATTTGTTTAGGTGATAAGCTAGAATAGAAAATCTTAATTGTTGGAAAGTAATGATCTACATAGGAGCTGAAGGTGACCAGAGACTAGTCCCAAGGATCAAATATCCTACCAAAAGATCCATGGAATTTCATATGAAAGAATCTATCCATTGGAAGTTGTTTATACAAGTATTCTATGGAATATGGATATTTTCAAGTGTATATCAATAAAGATGTCTTTTTTCTCCCCAAATCATACATATCCATGCAACGAATACCCATCTTGTGATCTGGGATGTTGAAAGTAATCATCATAACATATGTTGTAAGTAGAACTCCAATGCTTACCTTTGGTGTGACAAATTGTCTAGTAGTTGGATTGTAGTTTCTTTCCTTCTCTAAGACTAATTCTATCCATTGATGTGTAGGTGGGAAGACTGCTACTCACACAATACCCTTCTTAATTATCTTCTTGATTTCTTTGGATTTGAGGACTCCATACATTTTGTCCTTGGTGTAAGGGCCCTAGGTATTGATTAAGGTAGTCGAACACTAAGGAGAAGAGTGTGAAGGTCAATAAATGTCCAAGTTGATAGAAGATTTTCTTTTTGTGCATTTTTGACATCTAGATTGCATGACTATTAAGGTTACAAGCAATGTCAAAGGGTGGTCAATGAGTTGTCAAACATGGGAGTTGACCAAAAAAATCATCAATATTATGTTGTATAATTATTATTCATATTTTGGTATAGTTAGGTGACCTTGGTGAAATTCTTGTGTTTTGTTTTTGGAAAAAAATGTAAAATTTGCAAAAATTGCAAAAAAAGTTGTTATGCAACTTTTCTTGCAAAATGTGGAAGCTCAAAAATCAACTTTATTTTGGTTTGATTTAGGTAGTTGAAGTTGTAAGGTCAAGATAGGGGAAATATATATTATTTTACCTTCCTCTTTATAAGTAGAAACGATACAATGTACAGATTGGGAATGAATAAACAAAATTATCTTTGACAGTTTATGCACAGTCAGTAGTTTTTTTCCTTATTTGACCACTTGGGTGACAATAAGTGTTCAAGTTATTTTGGAATTTTTTTATGTTTTTTTTTAAATGAAAGGAGGAATGGATTGATTCAAACCTGATAAAGAAATTGCTAATTATGATTTTTTCTTTGCCTATTATTTACCCTAGACTGTGATGGGGTTTGAATGCTAAATATTATATTTCTTTCAACTCTCATAGTCAGTGGAAAGAAAGGTTTTGATTCTTGAAAAAACTCCCATGGTACTAGTTTTTTTGGTTTTTAATTGTGTTGGGTCCAACAACAACTTTTGGTGTATGCATTCCCTATTGTTACATGTTAACAAACTGTGAAATCAAGTTTGGAGAGCATATTTTAGGTGCTGGAAGATTGGGATTTAGTGGAAAGTGAAGTATAATGTTTCCAATAGATGATGTAAAGTAAAATCCAAATGGTGTTATGAGTGAAGCAACCAAAATGACCAAACAGTGTTATTAAGCAAGAAAAGCCTAGAAACTAGGGCTTAGTAGAATAGGATTATAAACTTGTGATCTTAACCCAATATTGGAGATTTAGATATGGTTTTATACATGCTAAGATATTATATAATTAGTTTTTGTGGTTGTGTGGAAGTTTATGAAGTTTAGTGTAAAGTTGGCAAAATAGGGCTTTTAGGAATGAGCCCCTTTTAGGCCTCCTAGTGCAACTTTTGAATTTGGGATATTGGGAAGTACTAGACCTACAATTGGCCAATAAACCTTGTAGAAGGTTAGAGAATGATATGTTAGAGTATATGGTAGCTCAAGATCCTATAGGATGTAGGTGAAGAGAGGTGTAAGGGTGATTTTTATTTGGTGTATGTTCTAGACCACTTGGAAGATAGGGTGAGTTGAGGTTGTGAAGTTGGTGAGGGGAACAAAGGACCATTTAAAATCTACCTTAAGCTTGAGCAGGTCTTAGGAAGGATAGATGGATATCCTTTAGGGGAATGTGATTACTCTTACTTGCATCAATCCCTTACTAGATTCATGTCAAATGGGCCAATATTGGTATTGCCAATGTGCTCCCATTTGGAGGTGAAGGTGGATTCAAGAGTTTATCAGATTTCAATTGTGCCAACCTTCATGCTTTAGAAATTTCAACATTTTTGGCTCCTTAACTCTTTCTCTGTTTTCTCATTTCCTTCCTTCTCCTTTGTTTATGGGTCTTTCTTTTGATTTTTGCTACCTATTTCCATGATTTCTCTTTATTTTTATCATACTTAAATTAAATTCTAAAGTTAATAGTTACCAAAGCTCTAAAATTAGACTTTAAAACTTCTTTTTATTTTTTCCACCTATTTCCATGATTCCTCTTAGTTTTTATCATACTTAAATTAAATTCTAAAGTTAATAATTACCAGAGCTCTAAAATCAAACTTTAAAACTTTAACAACAAACATTGAAATTAGTAAATGCAGTACTTTAATGGCATGAAAAACTTAGAAGTTTGATCATTTTCAAATCCTAGGCCTCATACCACTTCTCTCTATTCAATTTTGCTATATTGCTAGCAAAATGTTTGAGTGAGCTCTGATAAATAGAGGTTGTTGTGGAATTATATTGTTCTAGAAATGGTTGTAGATCTCTGTCCACAATACCAACATTTTTGTGAGAACAAAATTTGAAGAATGGGGCTATTTTAATTAAACTCAGGCCTTATATATGTCTAAGATGAATGAAAATAGACCCAAATTTTCTAGTAAATGCTTGTAATTGTAGTCCTCTTGTTGGTAAATGTTGATAGGGATTGAAATTAGAGTTTAATTTGTTTATAACTGGTAGAGCACCAAGCAGCCACCTAATGCTAGACAAGGGATCACCATTAGATCAACTTAAAAATCATTGAATAGATGTTCTATGGAATGGCAACTGCTACCAAGACTCTTCCGAAATTGCATTGGCAAAGTGATTGAAGAAGATGATCTAAGAGAGAGTCCATGGGTAGGCATTCGTTGGGGGATTCATGCATGTAGAAAATTTCTATAGTAGCTATGTAGCATATTGATGGTAATCAATATCCACTGCAACCCGTTGTGTTTTTTTTTAAACACATCAATTTGGTCAAAATTTTGACCAACTATTAAAGATTTTCCACCAATAATTGGTCAAAATTTCAACCAACCCTTTGGTCATGACCATGGCATCCTAGTCATGGGATAGGCCAAAATTGGTCAAAATTTTGACCAATTCTTGAAAGTTTTCCACCAATAGTTATTCAAAATTTTGACCAACCCTTTAGTTGTGACCATGGCATCCTGGTCATGGGATGGGCCAAAATTGGTCAAAATTTTAACCAACCCTTTGGTCTTGTTCATGGCATCCTGGTTGTTGGATGGACCATAATTGATCAAAATTTTGACCAATTCTTGAAAGTTTTCCACCAAGATTTGGTCAAAATTTTGACCAATAATGACAAATTAAGCTAAGAAGAAATATAATATTTTTGACCAAAGAGTTGGTCAAAATTTTGATCAACTTGAGGTTTGGTTGAAATTTCAATGAGAAATTTTTTGATGTACTGCTTGGTTGCACTTTTGACCAACATGGGTCAAAATTTTGACCAAAATTTGTTGAAAATTGGGTCAAAATTTACTAGTGATAAATGTCCATCAAGCTATGAAAAGGATTGCTATGAGTTTGATAAAGTGTTGAATAAACACGATAAATAGCATATGATGCCTAATAGAGGGAACAAAGATGCTCTAAGTGATAAGATGCCCCTAGCAATGAGGAAATTATATTCAGATTATGTTGAAGCCAGATTTAATTGATTCAATGATGTAATCACCCTAGCCCCTCAGAAGTGAAATTAAAAGATGACACATGAGAATTGTAATGTAAAGCAATAGATTTGAAGACAGTGATGTCATCAAATATTCATAAGAACATAGAATAGATGAAACAAGCATGTAGAAAAAATTGAGCTGATTCAGAGTGATTCAGGGGTCTGGTTGACCATGGTTGACCAAAGTTGACTTTTTATTAAAAAAAATTGAGAATATGTTCAGTTGATGGCTTTATGAGATTTGTATGTTATCATAAAGATATACTACACAAGCATTCAATCACATCGGTCACAACATTTTAAAATGCAATGTTGAGTTGTTCAAGTGTGTCAAATTTCAATTTTGATCCCAAAAATGGGTTCATAGTGATCTACTTAGCTAGAGAGTCATTTTTCCTTCCATTGAAGCACTTTGGAAAATTAGGTGAAAACCTATATAAGGGACCAAATGGTCATTTTATTTAATCATTTCATTATTTGTCTTTTGTGGGGAAGGAACTCTAAGGTGAAAATGGTGGTTATTATGCATACTCATAGATTTGAGAAATCCAAGGATCACAATCAACCAAAAAACTACAAGCCACCTATAAGTGATTGAAAAACCTCATTGTGATTTCAAATTTGATGCATTTTGGTTGATTTTTTCTTTGTTTTGAGTTAGTTTAGGTAACATACTATTGGGTCCTTGCACGAGAACTCATTTTATCATGTGAGTATATGGAAATCCTCATGTGAAGATATTCTCTGCAAGAATTTTCTCGTGCCATCAATGGGGAATTCTTGCATGAGAGATACCAATGTCTTGTGTAGGAAACTCTCCAACAAGGGTAGAACTCACCTATCAATGGGGAAAACTTGTGTGAGGAAGTTTTCTCGGTGAGAAATTATAAAAATGACAAAGATTGTAAAATCTTGCATGAGTTTTGAGTCTCTGTTGAGTACATCTTATGTGTAAAGTTGCATATTTTTGTCATTTATAGCATCATTATGAGTCTACATAACATATTTTTAGGATGTTTGTATATCAGTGGCATAGAAAAAATCATGTTATCCAATCGTGTATTGATTGTGCTATGTTGTTTACGTGTTTGCAGGTTGACTTTCCAGATGTTGGTTTTCAATCCCATTATCCATCAATCAGAGCTTTGGTTAGAAATTTGGATGATGTAGAGATGGCACACATTGATTCTTTTGGGCTCACACATTTATATGATATTCTTGACATTTAGGTGAATCATGATTGTTGATAGCACTGGTGGAGCATTTCCATTTAGAGACAAACACATTCCACCTATCACTTGAGGATATGACTATCACTCCAAAGGAAATTTATAGGATTCTATGGATCCTATTTCATGGTCCTTAGATTGAGTACAATAAACAACCTAGGGCTGGTCCCTTGGCCCAGAGGGCCATATTTAAGGATGACATCATCATGGAATATAGGCTCATCCCCTAGGAGGTGCTAGTACAATAGTATGGGCTGACTCATAGTTTTGTAGTAGTATTGGGTGCATTCCTTAGTTGTTATTTGATGCACAAAAGAGGTCATCATGGATTAGAGTATGGATGGCACTGCATGCTACATCAGATGTTCAAGCAACCTACTCATTTTAGTTGGGTTAAGTGTATGTTGGCTCATATGTTCCACAAGATGTATGACATCACCTATAGAGAGGTGAAGAGCATGGTGGATAGGGTATACATTGTTGAAGTTGATGAAAGATCAACCCCATAGCTCCCAAATATCATTTTCATACAAACACCTATCACAAAAAGAGAGAAGTAAAAGCTATGGAGTCTAGAATTTCTAGATCCATAGATGAGACATTCTTGATGAGAAAAAAGAGAAGTTGTTATTATCAAAAGTAAATTAATAAATTACAAAGAGACTAGTCCTTATAAAAGGAGATCAAATCCTAATAGGTAAAACCTAGGTTGCATGATAATAATTAATAAAATAATTAATTATTATATGGCCAAAGTTTAGCTTAAGTAAATTAGAGATAATAAGAAACTTAATAATTAAATCAATATGATTTAATTAATAAGTAAATACTTTATTACACTAACATATGTACTACAGGTGTGCACATGGGAGCACTTGCCCATTATGAGACCCATTTGTGAGGATATGAGACAACCTCATGAGCTATGCATATGTAGATATAGGGGATAAATGACCCAACCCGCATGGGTAAGACTGAGCAATGGAGGGTTCATCTTGATAATATAGTATCAATAGTATGGAGATTTATGTTTGATAAACTATTAACCTTATTAGACAAATGGTGATTTAATACACATGAAGAATTTATTTATTCTTATACCATAAGTTTTCGTGCATGTTATTAAACATAAACCTTTATGGCCAAACCAAACTATAGGAAAACACCAAACTTAACTAAATGATTTAAAAAATTTATTTTATAGATGTTTGTTAAGGTATTTTTATGATGTTTAATTTTATGATTTGGGCTTTATGTAGTTGGCCAAATAAGATTTTATACCAAAGTCTATGGGATTTTATTTTTTATGTGAATTATTATAACCATTTTTATATCATGATCAATCTATGTGATGTTAAAATATATCTGAGTAATGTCACTTATTCTAATCATCATGTTTTTTAACTAAAAGGGGTGACAACCATTATTATACTAAATCTAATTTACCTAGACATGAATTGTATGATCATTTATGTTGTTCTATATTTTGGATGGTAGTGTTATGAATAATGTTACTTCATGATTCATTTTATAATCAAAATGGTTATCTTTATGTATGTACGCTATGATGGAGATGGATGTCATTGATATCAATATATTACTGTTCTCATTTTATGAGGCTTTATGTATTTTTGCTATACTTATGGGATATCTATTATATGATGGATGATCTTTTGAGGTAATTTATAAGCAGTATATTATTGTATGGTATAAATTCTTTCCTATGCTCCATTACATTAATTTGGTGAAAGTTGTGTCACCTTTAGGTTGACTTATTAGAATGACTGAATTTCAGTATTTCTATCTTAAAATCAATTTTGTTCAAACATATGATCTAGATAAATTCATTCTACCTAAGTTATATATGGTCTCATACTTTTCCAATTGGAAATGTTCATTAAATCCATATTTTATACTAGTTTGTATCCAATTCTAAAGAAATAAAATTATTTCAGAAAAATGACGTTTCAATAACTCTTACTATTTTTTATGATAATTTTATAATAACTTATAAACGTCATTTTATAGATCTCAAAGTCAAGAATATTCTCATATAGAGTTTATAGTGTTTTAATTAGACATGGTATATTGTAATTAAAAAATTCTATAGGCACGTATGTTAACACAAAAAGATGTCAATTTTGAGAAAAAAAAATAATAAATCATATCAATTTTTTTTTAAAATTATATTATTTCTAGAGGAGAGAGTCATATTCTAGAATGTATAATTTTTCTTCTGGTTAGAATAAATTTGTTTTGAAAAATGTGGTGGGAGATGAAAACTATCAATTTTAGGTGAGTTGATATTTGAATCATTATAAAAGAGAAAATATAGGTCTAAAGCCAATTTTTATTTTTGATTGGTCTAGCTATATATGGTATCTACAATATAGTCTAAGATCAAAGGAAAAATTGCTTATTTCCATATGGTTTTGTGGTGGGAATTGGACCCCTAATTTTTGGCATTTTTCAACAACTAAAAAATTACCTATAAAAATTAGGAAAATACATCAATTCTTATTCCAAATTATTATTAAAAATTATAATCCTAAATTTCTTCTATTTCTACACATTTCATTATTTTCAATTCTAAATAATAATACCAATATTATGTCATTGAAGTTGAACAGTTATACTTTTGTTAGCCTTTTCCTTTACAAAAGGGTGACATAGGTTTGTGCTTTAACCATCCTATATTTTGGATGGTAGTGTTATGAATTATGTTACTTCATGATTCATTTTATAATTAGAATGGTCATCTTTATGTATGATGTACCCTACGATGGAGTGGATGCTATTGATATCAATATATTAGTGTTCTCATTTTATGAGGCTTTATGGATTTTTGCTATGCTTATGGGATATCTATTATGTGATGGATCATCTTTTGAGGTAATTTATTGAGATAGGTAGTGGATTCTTGTATGACATGAATTTTTTCCTATGCTCCATTACATTAATTTGGTGACTTTCATGATTATAGTTTATGATAATTTTTTGATATTGTTTTGTCCTTCTCTTTGATTTATTTTGAATGGACATTGGGTAGGTTATCTAGGTGTATTTGGAGAAGTGGCTTGCAATGGGGTTTGGGGCCCTAAGTGGTTGTCAGTGTAACTCATTGTAGGTAACCTAATTAAATGATAATACTATACATTAAATGTGGAGGTTCAACATGAATTAATAAGACAATTGTGTCCACCATCCATGCCTCGAGTGCTAGTACATGCTAGGATGAGAGTGAGAGAAGATGCTTGATTGCAATCTTACATAGTTAAGTTTCCTTGTCTATATGAAAGGATTATTGATGTTGCATAGAGTCGCTAGGGGTCGGGATCCAGAGAGACTACCAAGGTAGACTTAGAAATGGTTAGCTAAAATTAGGCAGTTGCTTTACTTAGTCACCAAGATTCCAATTTTTGTGTTACTTGTCATTGATTCTGTCATGTTTTTAAAAAGTTTTCAATTTGATTCCTTTTACCTCATGATGAAGTTATGCTTTAATTTGATATTATAGAAAATTAATTAAGTAAAAAATTAATATTTAATCAATTTTCTTGGTTTAGTGCAAAAAACACTTTTCTTTCAATTCTCTCAATTTAATTTTTTTGAATTATTTTCAAAAAATAATCAATTAAATATTAATAAAATTAATATTTACTGTTTATGTAAATCAAAAAAATATCCTATTGTATTTTCCCACAAAGAAAAATGCCATTTTAATTTTCCCAAAAAAAATCACTTTTAAATCCCACCTCTCAACTTTCAAGAATTTTCTCCAACCTTTTGTTTTTTTTTTTGATATTTCATCTTCAAACTTTTCCAAAAATTTTGAACTTTCCCAAGATTGAAATTTTTTTAGGTTTTGGTCATTTAGATTTCACAATTTTCACTTTACCAAATTTTCATCACGTTTTGGGTTTCCAAATTTCCTTATTGTCCAAATTTTTGTTAACTTTCAAGATTTTTGATTTTTTGAAAATTCCAAAAAAAAGACCTTTTGAACACATCGCCATCCCACATCTATCTCACTTTTAGATTTTCAGAATTTCTACATCTTTCGAGATTTGTTTTATTTTTTCAAGTTCTAATTTTTTTTTACAAATTTCAAAAAATTTCAACCTTTTTAACCCATTTGGATCTAGCAAGTTTCACACTTTTGGATTTTCACCATTTTTCCATCCTTAGATTTTTTCAAGTTTTCAAAATTTTCAACTTTTTCTATAATTTTTCACAAATCTTGTTTCTTGGCACCTGATAGTTTGGAAGAGGTGGGGATTTTTCATTGTCAAGATCTCTTTCCCTTGGATAATTTCCATGACTATGGTGAAATTGCATCATGAAAAAAAATGGAGAGTAGGATTTTATTAAGCTGATAGGCTTCTCTTGTGGAGCAAACTCTCCAAAATAAATGTATTAATTATCTCACGTACAATCAATTATCTCATGCAAAACATTAGAATGTGTTTGTTTATGTCAACACATTTCCCCTCTTGAAACAATAGTTTAAGATTGAGTTCACTAATGACTCAATCTTACAAACATCAAGTGGGATTCTCTACATCATGTGAAAATCTTCATCTCATAAAGGGAGTTGGATTTAGACATCCGTTGAATGACACACTTTTGACCATTAAGTCAGTTGAGTGAATGCAATGTATTATGACTTTTTGCCTTATTTAGCTCCTCCTTTTCCTTCTGCTCACTCAAATATTCTGTGAATGACTAACTCTTAATATTTTGTTTTGATTCCAATGAGGTAATTCTTGAGGAAGAAATCTAGTAGTGGTGTTGATTTTGAAAAATAAATCACAACTTCAAAAAAATTTCTCAACAACAACTAATGTTGAGTGGCAGATTTTCTTAGCACAAGAGGGTGTCGAGTGATAGGATGGTGTTGAGTAAGCTTGACACATGAAGGAGTTGAGTGTGCTCGACACTTAAGGCTATTGGCATATGATTGAAAAGATCATTTAAGTAGAAAGATTATTGTTGAAGAAGTGTTTTCAATCATTATTTTGTCATTGATGTCAAACCTGCTATATGTTGGTAAGACAATTGCTTATATGTTTCAAGCACTATTACTTAGTTGATTGATGATGAGGATTTGATCAACAAGATATAAAAAAAGTACCTAGAGGAAAGGTTGAGTTATGATTATGTATTGAAGTGCAAGAATAAGTTAAAACAGTGATAACATAATGTATTGATAATCTACTTGGGCTTACAAAATAATTGGAAAGTTCAAAAGAAAAGGTTGGAAAAATTCCATTTTCTAAGCTTGACCAAGTTGATAGAAGGTGTCGAGTAAAGTTAGTGCAAGCTGAGCAAAAATTCAATTGGAGCCGAGTGAAATCAATTTCTAGTGGATGCCGAGCAAACTAATAGGTGTCGAGTGACTCAGTAGATGCCAAGTGATTTTTAGTATGTGCTGAGCACCAATAAAATCCAATTTACGTTGAGTGATTCTACTGTAGATGTCAAGTAAGTTAGTATGTGTTGAGCATTAGTAAATTGATAATGTCGAGTTATTGTATTATAAAAAAGATTGAAGATTCAACAAATAAAAGCTAACAAGTTTGTGTTTTTGGAACTTGTGAATTAGAAGGAAGATAAGATTGATCAGTTGGAGGCACAAAACCTTATGTAAACCATTTTAGAGGTGAATTTAAATGGATTCTAAGAGAATTTTCTAAAGAAGACAAGATATGGGGTAGATACATTGTATCCTACCTAATCCATCGATAACCCTAATTTTTGAGATGGATATTGAGCAGGAAAAAGAGTTCTAATTCCCTATATTTAGGGATGCCTAGTCATGAAGTTGGTTGAGAGGTCAGAGAGTTTTTGGATGCAAAAATATGACAAGGTGAAGGAAGAAGGATTTGCTTCATCAAGTGACCTAAGTGAAGAAGTTTGTAATGGTGAGCTAAGCAAGAAGGCTAGACAAGGACGAATGCTTGAAGGGTAAACAAGTGGTTAGAACTAAAAAGATTGGAACCCAAGAAGAGTTGAAGACTAAATATTGATCTATAATCTACAAATAAGGTTGTAAGTTATATTAGATCAAACTCTACTATTACTCTCTAACAATTGTATCAGGTTAAGGTAAATCCTTTGGAGAAAGGTTGACTTAACAATCATTGGAAAATCTTTTAATAGGGTGGCATTCCAAGTGAATGGCCTAAATTCCTCTAACAAGGCTTATTTTTAACAGGGTGATTCAAATCCCTTAACCAGGTCACATTTAATAGTGTGTTATAACCTTTAATAGGGTTGGCCTTTAACAAGGCATCACTTCAAAAGAGTGAGAAAGGAGTAACATGTTACTGGTGGTTTTTCCCAAATTGGGTTTCCACGTTAAATCATTGTGTCATATGTACTAATGGATGTGTTATGTTTTATGCTTTACATTTCTACATGTTAATATTTTAGTAACATATCAATTTTGATTAACACACAATGAATGCATGCATGGCTAAGAAAATTTTATGGGTTCACTAAATTGTGAAAAAGTTTAATTTGGACATCTAGACCTTGAATAATTGATTCACCCCCCTCTCAGTTATTCTCAAGAATTCCAACAATTGGTATCAGAGCACAGTTGCTTGAGAGGATTAGTTTCAAGGTACTAGAAGCATAAATATCAAGATGTCAAAGAGAGAGGTTCCCAAGTTGAACAAAGATATCTTTTTTGCATGGCAAAGTTTGATGAAGCTACACCTGGGAGGACTTGGACATTATGCATAAACTTGCATTATAGTAGAACATGTTGATCCAACAAGAGCCCTAATTGCTGAAGATTTGAATAAAAAGGAGCACGATCAGGCCATGTTGGAGATTGCCTCTGCCATAAGCTATGTTGATTTTGATGATATCAAAGACCTCAAAAGTGTGAAGCAGATGTGGGATTCCCTAAACACCATCTATGGAGGAGAAAAAATGTTCAAAGAGCCAAGTCAGAGAGCCTCAGAGGTAAGTTTGATGACATGAGAATGGAAGAAGGTGAAAACATTGCTCAATATGTTGCTAGAATAAAAGAGGTTGTTGGTGCTATAAAAAGTGCAATTGGTAAAATAGATGATGAAACTATGATAAGTAAAGTCTTGAGAACATTGTTGCCTATGTATGCCATTAGAGTAACTGCAATTCAAGAGTTAAGATGTATACCAAGAAATGATCTAGCCCTTGAAGGCATAGTGGGTAGACTCACTACATTTGAGTTATCTAATTTTGACAACTATAGACCAGAGAGTATTGAATCGGCTTTCAAAGAAAAATTGTTACTAAAGGATTCTGAGGAGGTAAAGCCAAAGAAGAAGAAAAGAAAGATCAAGTATTCATCCAGTGACAACAGTATAGATGAGGAAGACATTGAACAATTGGAAGCATTAATGGCTAGAAGATTCTACAAAGGAAAAGGTAAATTCAAAGGTAAGCTACCTATCATTTGTTTTAATTGCAATGAAGTTGGTTATATTGCAGAAGGATATACACAGAAGAAGAACTTTAGAGAAGTTAACAAGTACAAAAACATAAGAGAAGATGATGGAAGAGACTACAAAGATAAAGGCAAGACGTCATGCTACATTGCTGATGAAAACAACTCTGATGGAAATGATGATGAAATGGTATGTGTTGCAATGAAGGATGAAGCTACAACACTTATGACTTGTGTAAACAAGAATTAAAAATGGATCATTGATAGTGGATGCTCACATCAAATGACTGGAGACATAAGTAAGTTCATTACCTTAACTTGTTATGATGGAAATACTGTAAGATTTGGTAATGATGCACCATGTTCAATAAAAGAAAAAGGGTCTATCAAGCTTACATACAAGATCTCATGTGACAATTCTTATTATGTTGAAGGATTGGATTATAACTTGTTAAGTGTGTCACAATTGAATAATTTGGGGTGAAAGTTGAGTTTGAAAACAAATTAGCCAATATATATGATACAAATGGAAATCTAATTGGAAAAGGTGATCAAACTAGGAGTAATATGTTCTATTTGGACATAGAAGATGCTACTTGTCTTATTGCAAAATTTGATGTTGTATGGCTTTGGCACAAGAGATTATGTCATGTTAACTTTGATAATCTGATTAGTATAAGTAACATGAAAAGAGTTAAAGGTTTGCCTAAGTTGAAGAAACCAAAAAATATAATTCGCAAACAATGTCAGCTAGGCAAGATGATAAAGTCAAGCTTTAAAAGTAAAGCTTATACCTCTAAGGAAATTCTTGAAATTGTTCATACTAACTTGTGTGGACCTATTGAGGTGCAAAGCTACAAAGGAGACAAGTATATAATGTTGCTTGTTGATGATTACTCTAGGATGATGACTATCATGTTTCTAAGACAAAAATTAGATGCTTTTCAAATGTTTAAATGGTACTTGGCAATATTTGAGAAAGAAACAAGTAAGAGCTTGAAATGCTTGAGATTAGAAAAAGAAGGTGAATTCACTTCACATGAATTTGAAGTGTTCTATAATGACAAAGGAATTAAAAGATAGACATCAACACCAAGGACTCCCCCACAAAATGGAATTGCTAAAAGAAAAAATAGATTTGTAATGGACTATGCCAAAACACTCATGATGGAGGAAAATGTTGTCCTAAAACATTGGAGAGAAGCTATAAGTACTGTAGTATACACCTTGAATTGTGTGCAAGTAAAGAAAGGTACTCACTCAACACCTTTTGAACTATGGTATGGTCATCCACCTAATGTGAAATATTTTAAGGTATTTGGAAGCAAGTGCTATATTCTCAAAGATGTTAGAAGTGGAAAGTTTGATGTAAAGAGCAAAGAAGGTATATTTTTTGGTTATTCCACAAGAAGTAGAGCTTACAAGTGTTTAATTACTAACACTAACAAAATTGTGGAAAGTGCAAATGTGAATTTTGATGAGTTTATTGAAGCACATGCAGTTGAACTTGAAAAAGAACTAGAAGACAACAAGACATTTGCATACTACTATGAATGAATGCCTATTGAAGAAGATGCTACAAATCATGCAGCAAATCAGCAACAAGTTTCAACAACTGTCAAGTCACATCATGTGAATGTCGAGTCACATTCAGATGTTGAGTTGTAAAATGACGAGAATGCACAATCTGACTCTGAGATTGGCAGACATGAAAGAGATGCTGAAATATTTGACAAAGATGTATATAGTAATACTAAAGCTAAGAGATAGAATGCAACCACAAGAACTAAGCCTAGACTGTCCAAATATGTCAAAAGACACCATCTTGGAGATCAAATCATTGGAGACAAGGATGTAAAGACAATGAAAAGAAATAGGTTGAGAAGTGAATCATGTTTGCTAAGCATGAAGGAACATAAGATAGTAAAAGATGCATTGGAATATGATGATTGGTACAAGGCCATGGAAGAAGAAATTTAGCAGATAGAAAAGAACAAGAATTGGAGCCTAGTTCCTAGACCAGAGGACAAGAATGTGATTGGCACAAAATGGGTATTTAGGAACAAGCTAGATAAGAATGGTGAAGTAACAAGGAATAAAGCAAGAATAGTTTGCAAAGGCTATGCACAAGAAGAAGGAATTGACTATAGTGAAATATTTGCCCCTATTGCAAGAATGGAAAGAGTAAGAATTTCGCTTGTTTATGTTGCATATAAAGGTTTCAAAGTTTACTAGATGGATGTTAAGTCTCCATTTCTAAATGGAATATTAGAAGAGAAGGTCTACATAGAACAATTAGATGGATTTTTTAATAAAAACAATAAGAACATGGTATGTAGACTACACAAAGCCCTGTATCAATTGAAACAAGCACCAAGAGCATGGTATGAGAGACTTCATACTTATCTTGTCAAGATTGGATTTGAAAGGACAAATGATAATAGCAATTTGTACATGAAGAAAAAAAAAGAAAATGGTATACTATTATTTTAAAAAAAAATTGATAACATTATATTTGGAGGACAAGATGCTCTATGTAAAGATTTTGCAAATCAGATGAAGCAAGAGTTTGAAATGTCAATGTTTGGTGAGATCAAATTCTTTGTGAGATTACAAGTCTATCAAATGAAGTATGGTGTATATATTACTCAGTCAAAATATGTCAAAAAGATATTTAAGACTTGAGGACTTGAGGACTCAAAACCACTAAGTACACCTATGGTAAGAACACTCAAGCTATCAAAGAATGATGATTCAACTAAGGTCAATCAAACATTCTACAGATCCATGATTGGAAAATTGCAATACATAGTACATAGAAGACCTGATATTGCATTAGCTATGGGAATAGTTGCTAGATTCTCTACTAACCCTAGAGAGAATCATTTGATGATAGTGAAAAGGATAATGTGATACCTGAAAGGAACAAAAGAGTATGGCTTATACTATAAGAAGAATGAAAAGTTTGAACTAAAAGCCCACACTAATGTTGATTGGGCTAGAAATATTGATGACATAAAGAGCACCAGTGGAGGAGCATTCTTCTTAGGTAGAAGACTTGTTATATGGACAAGCAAGAAGTAGAGTTGTACTTCCTAATCCACTGTTGAAGCAAAGTATGTTGTTGCTGCTATAAATTGCACAAACATTGTATTGATCAAATAGCTACTAAAGGGAATGAAGGAAGAGGTCACTAAACCAATGACACTTTATTGTGATAATAAAAGTGTTATAAATATATCAAAGAATCCTATTATGCATACAAAGAAAAAGCACATTGCAATAAAGTATCATTATGTAAGGGAATTGGTTCAAGACAAAGAGGTGAAGATGGAATATATCAACACAAAGCAGCAAATTACTGATATCTTCACCAAAGCATTACCTAAGGATGCTTATGAGTATCTAAGAGGTAAATTTGGGGTGATACCCCAATAAAGGCTATATGAAAGATAGAGGGAGTACCCTACATTAGATAAGTTTACATACAAATTGATGCAATGGATCTTACTTTAGGAAATTTCCTAAAGTAATCACAGAATTGAAACTTCAAATCAATCACAAGCAAGGTGATAAAGAGAGAAAATTGAAGAGCCTACAAAAGCTTATATCTACATATAACCAAGATGATAAGTGTTGAAGTATATGTCTTTAGAATTGTTGTCGAAGAGGGAGAATGTTCAGTAAATTGATCAAGTGCATATTTATCAAAGAGGGAGATGATCAAACAAAAAAATCAAATCAGAGGGAGAAAGTACATTGGATAAAAGTACAGTACATAAGAGGAGCAATGAAAGTGAGAATACATCATCAGAAGAATCAAAAGACTGAAAGAAAGAAAGGGGGAGAAAGTAAAAAAATAAAAGAGGGAGATATTATGATATTCTATTGATCAATGACAAAGAGAATCAAATAAGTGCGATTTTGTAACCTAAGGAGTCATTGATAGAGGGAGAAGTTCTCATTCACAAGCTTTCTTTTTGGTATTGCCTTACTATTTTTACCTAGCTAGTTCATCATTTGTTTTACTGGTTGATTTGTTTGGTTTGCCATCAATGCCAAAGAGGGAGATTGTTGGCATATGATTGAAAAGATAATTTGAGCAGAAAGATTATTATTGTTGAAGAAGTTTTTTCAATCATTGTTTTGTCACTAATGTCAAACCTACTATATGTTGGTAAAATAATTTCTTATATGTTTCAAGCACTATTACTTAGTTGATTGATGAAGAGGATTTTATCAACAAAATGTAACAAAATTGCCTAGAGGAAAGGTTGAATTATGATTATGTATTGAAGTGCAAGAATCAGTTAAGATAGTGATAACATAATATATTGATAATCTACTTGGGGTTACAAAATGATTAGAAAGTTTAGAAGGAAAAGGTTGGACAAAGTTCATTTGCTAAGATTGACCAAGTTGATAGAAGGTGTCGAGTAAAGTTAGTGCAAGCCAAGAAAAAAGTTAGTTGGAGTTGAGTGAAATCAATTTCTAGTGGATGCCGAGAAAACTAATAGGTGCTAAGCAAGTTAGTAGATGCCGAGTGATTTTTAGTATGTGTTGAGCACCAGAAAAATCTAGTTGATGTCGAGTAACTCAATATGTGTCGAGCATTAGTAAATTGATAATGCCGAGCTACAACATTATGAAAAAGATCAAAGATTCACCAAATAAATGCCGACAAGTTTTTTGTCTTAGAAGTTTTGAATTAGGAGGAAGATAAGATTGATGAGCTAGAGGCATAGAATCTTATGTAAACCATTTTGGAGGTGAATTCAAATGGATTCTAGGAGAAGTTTCTAGAGAAGACAAGATATGGGGTAGATACATTGTATCCTATCTAATCCATTGATAACCCTAATTTTTGAGATGGATATTAAGCAGGAAAAAAGTTCTAATTGCCTATATTTAGGGATGTCTAGTCATGAAGCAAAGGTCGAGAGGTCAGAGAGTTTTTGGATGCAAAAATCTAACAAGGTGAAGGAAGAAGGGTTTTCTTCATCAAATGACCTAAGTGAAGAAGTCTGCAATGGTGAGCTAAGAAAGAAGGCTAGAGAAAGATGAATGCTTGAAGGGTGAACAAGTTGTTAGAACTGCAAAGATTGGAAGCCAAGCAGAGTTGAGGACTAAATAGTGATCTATAATCTACAAGTAAGGTTGTAAGTTATATTAGATCAAACTCTACTATTACTCTCTAACAATTGTATTATATTAGGGTAAATCCTTTGGAGAAAGGTTGACTTAACAATCATTAGAAAATCCTTTAATAGGGTGACATTCCAAGTGAATGGCCTAAAGTCCTCTAATAAGGCTCACTTTTAATAGGGTGGTTGAAATCTCTTTTTTGGGTCACATTCAATAGTGTGTGTTATAACTTTTAACAGGGTTGGCCTATAACAGGGCATCACTTCAGAAGAGTGAGAAAGGAGTAGCACATTACTGGTGGTTTTCCCAAATAAGGTTTCCACGTTAAATTATTGTGTCATGTGTACTAATGGATGTATTATGTTTGATGCTTTACATTTTTGCATGTTTCAGTAACATATCAGTTTTGATTAACACATAATGAATGCATGCATGGCTAAGAAAGTTGTATGGGTTCACTGAATTTTGAAAAAGTTTTATTTGGACATTTGGTCCTTGAATAACTGATTCACCCCCCCTCTTAGTTATTCTAAAGAATTCCAACAAGGGAAACTTGGCATAGTGTATGTTGAGTGTGCTCAGTAGCAAGGGATGTTGAGCAAGCTCGGAAATAGAGGATGCCAAGTAAGCTCGACAATAACAACAAAGATAGAATCTAGTTAGGACTAGACTGAGTGGGTGGTATAACAAACTGCCATTAAAATGCAGAGAGTTGAAGGATGAAGATTTCAAATATGAACTTCTAAAATGCAAAATACTATGCAATGATGAATAGAAGGGAACAACATAGTTTTGTATGCTTGCTTGCTTTCTTTCTTTCTATTCAAAAAAGATAAAACAATTACAAAATCTAGAAGCATTCGGCTTCAACCAGACAAACCTTATAAACTTTCAATTAATAAAACCTTTTAATATTGAAAGTTATAGCACTAATGGTTGCATACAACAATGCCTATAGCAATCACTGCTTCATAGGAAAAATCAAAACAATGAACTTACAGAATAACAAGAGGAAACATGTGCAATTGTAGACATGAAACTAACTTCCTTCTATCTTCTGAACCCTGACTTGATCTATTGATCAACTTCTCTTCTCTGCTCTACAACTGATCCAATCCTTTTGCTCTACTCTCTTCAACTAATTGAATGAAACAAATTCATTCCTTTTGTCTCTTGGAAAAAATGTTTTCCCCCTCATTTCAAATTTGAACTCACCTACCTACATTCAATATTTTTTTACTGTTGTGCAAACCGTCAGGGTGGTAGGTGAGCATTTAGCTCCAAGGGTAAACGACCTTCTTCATTAAATTTTTGACATTGATTTCATGAGTTACCAAGTGCACAATCCATCGAAGAAGCCCAAGGGCATGCTTAATTTGTCAACAAAGATGAATGATCTAGTGCAGTTTAAATAGCCAAGTTCCTTTCAGTACCCTACTAATGGTGGTGCCGCACTACCTCTCCAAAACATGGAACCTCCCCTGCTAATGATGGCATTGCTTGAGCATAGGGTGACACTATTGTAACATATTAGGAGGAAAAGAGGGAAATAATGAGCCCATGACTGCATACCTGACATACCCTACACCTAGATCTCATTGTATTTCCTTTGCCACCACCAGCACTAGGCTACCAGTATTATCCTCCTTACAACCAAGGTGGTTATCCTCCTTTCAACCAAGGTGGATTCCTCCCTTACAACACTAGTTAATTCAGTGGAAGTTGAAGCCTCCAGTAATGAAATGATCAATAAGAGAGAAACTATTTCAATCAAATATTAAATCACTTATATTAAATTTACTTTCTCACATTTATATTAAATTTACTTTATTATTTTGTCTCTTGTCTTATATTTTTTGTTTTTGATTAAGTAAAATAGGTTTTACAGGGATCTTGAAACCCAAAAGTTTTACAACATAAAGATAGAAATTACAAAAGTCTAGCTAACATGAAATTGCTATGAAAAGCCAAAACCAAAAAAGGCCCACAACTAGGAGGAAAAATCCAACACCCAACAAAAATATGAGAAAAACCAAAAGAAAAATAGACTAATGGTTGTCCTTATCTAGATCCTGCAGAGTTTTTGCAGCTTTGTTATCGTTCTAATTGTCCATTCCTTCCTAGTTCTTGTTCTAGGTTTCCACCTAGTCCCCTTGGTTCACTTGGTCCATGGAGTCTTTTTGAGCATCCTCTTCTTGGCCAAAGTCCAACTTGGTCTTCTACATCGTGTCCCCACCAAGTCTGGATCTCATCAGAGAATCCCCTAGATTGATAATGTTCTCATTCAAGGTGTGTAGAGTGTCCACTATTTGTTTTGTCATGATCTGGTGGATGGAATCAAACCTCTAGACTTTCTGTTCAACCAAGGAGAGTCCATCCTCCTGTTCATCTCTGGTGTCTTGACCACTACAGATATTTTGACTATGTTCCTGATCTCTCTTCCTTCATGTGGTCTCTTGGTCCCTGTGGATGTTCTGGCTATTGTCCTAGTTTTTCTTATCCTTTACAGCCTCAATTTCTTGAAATAACCATTTGATGGAATGTAAGTTATCAATCAAGCTATTCTTTGTGCTGTTTAAGAGGTTGAGGCCAGTTTCCCATGCATTATCAGAAATGACCAATAGAGCAAGGTCAATTAGCTCATCGTAGTGGGTTCTGCTGTCAAGGTCTTCCAACACCTGAATGTTCATTGACTCTCTAACAATACCCAAACTTGAAGTATCCAATTTGAAATTCCTCCAAGCCCTCCTCCTGTTCTTCCTAATCACCTCCCCACTTTTTTCCACCATAATTTCAATCATCTACTCAGGCGATGGTGTGGGTAGGACAAGGCCAAGGGTCTCAACACTCTGGGCTTTCAGGTGTATCTGGGGCAAGGCCTGGTCAATTTTTTTTTCCTAGGGTTTCCTAGGGGGGCATCAAGAGCCTCCTCCTCCTTGTTTCTTTCTCTCCCCTTCTCCTCTTCTTTCAAATTATCCTTCCCCAGCTCCTTATCCTCATCCTTAGAGTCCATATTAGTCTCCTCATCTTCCTCACTATTCGCCTCCTAAGGCTTAGGCTTGGGGAGAGGGGGAGGGAGGCATCTAGGGCTCTTTCTACTGGGAATGCGTGGATTGTAGGAAGAGATGGCATTGGTAGTGTTAACCTCATCCTCATTTTTCACTACCTGAACATCCCTAGAATTGAAATTAGCAGTGTCCTCTGAAGCACAACCTAGGTCACCAAGAGATTTTCCTCTAGTTTGAGTTTTCAAAAACTTGTAAACCAGGAGAAGAAGGCCTTTGTGGAGGGCAGGGTTGGTAACAAGTTTTTTCTTGAAACCCTCAATACTCTTGGACATGGAAGTGTAAAGATAAAAGGGAAGAGAAATTTTAACACCATGCCTAAAGTGGTTTAACAAATCAAAATGGGGCACTCTTATCCTGTCAAATCAAAGGTCGAGAGTGATATACTCAATGAGGATCCTAAGAATATACCTCCAAATTTTTTTGATGGATTCTATGTCATAGTAGGTGTCAATTTTGACAAGATTATCTTTCTCCATTTCATCATTGACAAAAATGCTAACTGCATTGGCCAACATCTTTTCGTTCCTGTAGAAATTCATGCCTTCCTGGGGAATGTCTGTCACCTCCATATTCTTCACAATAATGACATCTGCACCAAGTTTTGTAGTCCCAACCAAATATTGCTTTGACAAGTTGTTCAGCTGGATTAAATGATTTGGATTTGCATTGTGATGCCTTATGACCTTGCTTTTGGCATTTGTGACATTTACCTTCAAATTTCGGTTTCTCTTTCCATTCATTGGCTTTGTGTCCATGCTGATTGCAATTGTAGCACTTTCCATTAAATTTTCCTTTTCCATTGCTCCAACATCTATTAGATGTATGACCTAACTTACCACAGTGGCTGCAAGTAGGTCTTTGATTCTTTTGAGTACCCTGTTTGGAGGATTCACCTTCTTCCTTGTATCCAAGGCCTGCTTTACCATTTTGTTTATGAAAGTTTTCTTCATTTTGCAGATTCAATTGATCCATGTCCTTTTGAGATTTTACCATTCTCTCATTGACTTGTTTTTCAGAGATTAGATCACTTTGTAAGCTTGCATTGATTTGCCTTTCAGTAATTAAGTCATTTCTCAAATTCTCATTCTCAGATCTTAGATTCATAATTTCTTCATTTGCATTAGATAATTGAGTTACAAGATTTTCAAGCTGAGAGGATTGATTATTCCTTACCTCTAAGTCTTCAGCTGCCTTGTTCCTTTGCTCCAAGATTTCATATAGCCTGATGGACTGGATTTCTTGTTCCCTTTTGAGCTTTCTTACTTCTTCCTGCAGAGATCCATTCTTTTCTAAAAGTTCTTTGATTTCTTTGTCAGCTTCATCTGAACTACTTGATCGTGAGAGATCTTCAATCTTTTCTTCAACATACTGATGGTCATTCATTTGCCTTGCAAGTTCTTTTCTTCTTTTCAAGGATTGTGAAAGATGCTCTTTTGCTTCATTGAGTTGAGCCATGGCCATTTTCAGATCTAGCTTTTCATCCTCAATAGTTTTGTCAAGTCTGAATATCTCCATTGTACTTGATCTTTGCTCGAGCTGTGAAACTTTTATCTTGAGAACCTTATTGCTCTGATACCAATTGTTGGAAATATTCAAGATATGACAAGTTACTGAGAGGGGAGGGGTGAATCAGTAACTTTTAAAATTTCAAACAATAAAATTGCATACTGATATATTCACCTTTCATCCAAGTAACCTACTGTAAGCATGAAACAAAATCATTTGCAACACTTGAACACACAGATTTGGTGACCCAGAAACCTTCCAAATAGAAAGTAAAACTGGGGTGGGGATGAAACCCACAAAGCTTCATTACTGCAGTATGAAGTTGGCCGGTTAAGGCTTACAATGACCACTTCTGGTGATCTACCCTGTTAGGAGCACAAAGGATTGCTAGATCCACCTTGTTGGAGGATTTACAAACATACAATAAAGTATGCACTCTGTTAGGAGATTTACAAAAGACTGTTAAGTCTACCTTGTTAAAGGATTTACAAAAACTGATTCACCTGTTAGAATGAAACAGTGGATCTGATTACAACTGATTGCTGATAAGATCCGCTATGCTCTGATTCACCTTGATGTGATAGATAAAACTTTTCTGCTCCAAAACTTGACCTTGCTGAATACCTTCACAACTCAGCACACATACTTTCACTCACATGTATTTCTTTCACACTTTCACATTTTCATTCATTACCATTACATTTGAATGATACAATACATTGCATATATATACCATCCAAATAAACAATACATGCAAGGTCAGCCAAAACAACAAGTGCAAATCTCTATACAAAGTCGGCCCAAGGTAAAAACTCGGGTTCACTGAACTGACTTGGTGTCCTTCTGATACTTGGCATCCACTGCGTTACTCGGCATCGTCATGCACTCGGTAGAAGTGAAGGCATGGTCCATACTAAACACTTCGAGTAGTTCTGAACTCGGTAACCACTAGAGACTCGGTAGAAGAGATGTCACTCGGTGAACACTTCTATCTGAACTATAGCTCGGTGATCAAAGGAAACACTCAATAGAACCTTGTGACTCGATGATAGTTAGTTTCCTTGATAACCGTCTGAGCTCGGTAAAATTAATTTCCTTGATAACCTCAGGAGCTCGGTTATCACGAAGTTCTCGATCAATACTAAGTACATCTTCACTCGGTCAAAACTGATTCCTTTCTTTACCTCGAACACTCGGTAAACACTGGCTGCTTTGTTCACCTCGATCACTCGGTAAACACTGACTTCTTTGTTCACCTCGATCACTCAGTAAACACTGAGAACTAGGTAAAGCTTGGGTTACAAAGGAATGTCTGGTGAGAGCTCGGTAAGCATTCAGAATCCAATAAGTGTTGTAACTAATGACAAAAATGTATCATAATGCCAACATCTTTTTGAACTTGCCCAAGTCATATTTGACCTCTATGATGTTGGTGATCATCTAGGAAGGCACAGATTGACCTTTGATGTAATTGATGATGTTTAGGCAGTCGCCCTCCAACCATAGGTGCTTGATCTCGGAGGCCAAGGCCAGCTTGATAATATGTTTGGCCACACTGGCTTCCACAAAGTGGTTTGTCTGGTGACCAAGAGGGAATGAAATGGCCACAATTCCTTTGTCCAAACTATTTCTAATTATGCCTCCACTTCTAGCTGGATTGAGGTTCCCCTTTGCCACCCTATCAAAGTTGGCTTTGTGCCATTCCTCAGGGGGAAAAGACCATCTTGCTTCCTATCTTCTCATGGCCTTGTCTTTCTTACTGAATTTTCCAATTTCACCTTCCCTTATATTTCTTCCTTTCGTTATTGTGAAGTTCTCTAGAATGAGACCTTCAATTTTCTCAGCAATTATGAACTCTGGTGACTCTCTTTCTCTAAATATTCTATTGTTGCACTCTTTCCAGATTTCCCAGCAAAAGTGTGGGAGAGTCCAAGAGCTCATTAACTAAGAGTTCAATCTAGAGTGATGGCTTCTCCACTAGTAGAAGAAATCCAAGATACTGGCCAGGGGGCACCAACTTTATCCAAGATCCTTAGTCAAGAAGATCCACACCTTGAAAGAGTAGGCGCAGTGGATAAATAAATGATTGACCATTTCCAATTCATGCTTGCAGAGGCAACATTTTTTGGGGATAATTTAGCCTCTCTTGGATAAATTATCTAGGGTGAGAATTTTGCCTTGCAAGAGGAGCCAGAAGAAGATGTTGATTTTAGGTGTGAGACTAGAAATCCAGACTTTGGCCCAAATAGGTTTCTTCGTCCTATCCCATAAAGAGAAGTAGCTAGAAGCAACCAAATAAAGTCCGTTCAAGGTGTCTCCCCAAATGATGGAGTCCTTATCATTGTTAATGAAGGTGGTATTCATTAAAACCATCAAGGGCTTAAGGTCCAAGGATATCACAGACAGGTTGTGCCAGCCATTCTTTGATTTGTACTCACTAACTTTTGTGCCAAAACTTTCTATGCATTGCTCTGCCCATCTTCTGTATCTGGGGTGGTTGATCAGTGGTCCCTGGCACATCCAGTTGTCCTACCAAAATAAAATTTTGTCACCTTTGTCAAATTTCCATTTGGCCTTGGATTTAGCCAAGGGTTTGGCCTTCAAGATCCCATTCCAAATGTAGGACCCCTGGGGAATCTCAGTCTGATGAATCAAGAAGATGAGGGATTGTCTTCTCAAATATTTCTCAAATAGGATATCCCTCCCAACACCTGTGCTTTGAAAAATGTGCCATAGCTATTTAGCTAAAAGGGCATTATTGAGATGTTTTATTTTTTTGATACCTAGCCCCTCATGGAATTTTGGAAGGTAGACGAGGTCCCAAGCAAAAAGGTGGTATCTCTTGTGATCTTCAGACCTAGACCAGAGGAAGTCCCTCTAAATCTTCTCCATTTTGTCCACATGTTTGGTCGGGATACCAAAGAGGCTTAAGGAATAGGTAGGGAGGTTTTGGAATATGGATTTGACCAGAGTACACTTGTTTGCCTGACTTAGGGTGGCCTCTTTCCAGCCATCGAGCTTCCTATTGAATCTGTGTATGATGCTATTCTAGAATGAATTTGGGGGTCTAGTTCCTAGAGGTAGGCCAAGATAGCTAGTTGGCAAGGACCCAATGCCACTTCCTAGGATGCGAGCAATTTTCCTCTATCTCTCTAAAGGGGTATTGATAAAGTAAATTGAGCTCTTCTCCCAATTGATAGCCTAGCCTAAGCCCTTGGTATAAGTGTTAAGGAGATCCTTGAAAACTTCGGCCTCTCTAATAGAGGCTTCTCCTCCCAAGATAGTGTCATCCACAAATTGTTGATGAGTGAAGGAATAGGGAGCCAAACAGGGCTTGAGCCCTTGACAACTCCTATCCTGACTTTTCCTCTAGATCAATTTGCCCAAGCATTCAACCATGATGATAAAGAGGATAGCGGATAAGGGATCACCTTGCCTCAGTCCTCTTGATGGAAAGAAGAAAAGAGAGGGGGAGCCATTAACCAAAACAGATAAAGAAGGAAAAGTAACAAGCTGAGAGATGAGCTTTCAAACCTAAGCATCAAACCTAAAAGCCTGAAGGAAAACCATAAGGAAATTCTAGTCCACCCTATCATAGGCTTTAGACATATCCAGTTTTAGCAGAAAACCTTCCTTCTTACTAGCCTCAAGATAGTGGATGACCTTGTGGACCGTGACAATGGAATCAAGAATTTGCCTCCCAGGGACAAAGCTAGTCTGCTGAGGAGAAATGATAGAGTGAAGAATGATGAGGAGCTTAGAAGTAAGGACCTTAGATATGATTTTGTTTTATCTTAAAATTTTATGTATTATGTTACAGTTAGATTTATAACTCAGTTGTATTTTATCAATTTACTATTTTAGAAGATCTTTGATCATTTTTTCTATGATTATTTTTTCTATAATGAATTAAATGTGATTGTTTTCATTAACATTAGATCATACCTTATTCTAAAATTAAAACAAGTTTCTAATTGAAGATTAAAGATGTTTTTTTCTTTAGTCCATAAAATATTATATTTAGTTAAAACATGGATTTATATTTTATTTTTGATAGTGTTTTATACTTATTAATAAGATTAAAGATGTTTTTTTCTTTAGTTCATAAAATATTATATTTAGTTAAAACATGGATTTATATTTTATTTTTAATAATGTTTTATATTATAAAATCTTTATAATTTTTTTTCTAATTTATTATTTTAAAATTCGATATAAACTTTTCACATTTTAATGCTAATTGGAAATTTCTTAAATTTAATTACATGCACAATTGGTGCTTATATCTCATTTTAGGTTTTATTATATATGTGCATTATCTTTAGCATCTTCTATTTTTTTAGTATTAATATAAAATTAATATTAAAGAAGTCATACCATTTTATGAAATCTTGTTATATTACACATTTAATAGTTTAATATAAAGAAATTTGAATAGTCAATTAGAAAATGTTAGTCTATTTATTTTCACTTTTAATACTAATCTTAAACATCATAATTCCATGAGAATTTTAAATCTAATTATGATGTTCATGGCAATCCTAACTAAACACTAAAACATAATTTCTACTTCCACTTTATTTTAACTCTAGCCAAAATCCAACTTTAACTATTATACTAACCAAAATATAAACTCTGATTTATAATGTAACTTGTTAATACACTATTATTAGATTATATATATATATATATAATTCATCAAGTATAAATAATATTAATAAGTATTAATAAATAAATAAATATTACAAACTTCAAGTTAATAAAATTTCAAAATAAACTAAAAAGATACAAATAAATCTATATTGTGCATTAATTTCATTTCATTCAACTCGTATATAATTATCTTATTACTATTACTATTTAAAAGTTTAATATCTATTTAAATAATATGATTATTACATTTTACCACTCTTAAGATATAATGAATAACTAATAATGTCATTCTTGTTATAAAATAAAAAATTAATTAAAATTATATATATATATAAGATGATACATAAATGCAACCTACTTTTAAATTATGTAAACTAACATTTATCATTCAAATTAACCTATTAAATTATAAATTAAATATCTATGTAATGATTGAGGAGTTTATAATATAATTATGTTGCGTACTATTTTTTAATGAAAAATGTTTGTCAATGAAGATTTAATAAGCAACAAATGCCAAAGACAATGAAAAGACTATGAAATGGTTTGTTATACTCTAGAACACATCAAAACTTCAAAGTTTACGAATATTATTTATTGTGGTATTTTATATTTCACTTGGCTTGTCCACTCATTGCAAGTAGGCTAAGTACTATTGTGATACTTTAACTAGTGATTAAATCTTTTGGTTTCTACAACTTATTTTAAATTTTTTTATCTGATTGTTAACATTTCAATTTTAAGAAATTATTTTTCTAAGATTTGATTGGTTGAATTCATTTAGCTTATTGATTTTAAATTTTTTTATCTGATTGTTAACATCTCAATTTTAAGAAATTATATTTCTAGGATTTGATTGGTTGAATTCATTTAGCTCTTATACTGGCCAAGTGGATTGTAAAACTAATAATTTTTAAGACTTCATTTTTATTAAGGTGGATATGATTCATTAATGTTTAATATTCTTTAATGTAAATGATTTGGTTTAAAAATTTTATATTTTAATATTGTATTTTTTTTATAATATTATTATTATCATTCAATAAAAAAATACTAAAAGATATCTTTCATATATTATATAATAGTTTAAGAAATGCTATTATACATTATTATTATAAAAATATTATTATTTTCATGTTTTAATATATTTCTAATATAATATAATCAAATGACATATATACAATAGAACATATATATTAATAATTATATTTATAAATAATATTTAAATTTAAATTATAATTAGTATCATTGTAGAAAACTATAATCATCTAATATTTTTATTAATTAAAATATTTTATAAACTATAATAAATTTATTAAATTAAAGATATATTTATATAAAAGCTAAAGGCAAGTACTAAGCCACTATGTGGCACTTGTTTCAGTTGTGGCTACCATCACCTAAAATAGAAGCTAACATAACATAACAATAGGTTGCATACCTTCACCTAGTGGGTCCCCTGTAAAGCTCGTCCCCATCGGGAAAAGAGGGAGACGGGATAAAGGAAAAGAGAGGTAGGTTGAGGAGTCAGAGGAGGAGGGGAGAGGGGTTGGGAGGAGGTTAGGGAGGTTAGCAAAATCTAATGCTAAGAGGAAATTGAAAGCAAGGGCATCGCAGGAGGAGGAGATAGATTCAGAGGACTCAGGCTGCCCCAAACGGAGGATGAAAGAAAAGGCGGCAAATTTTGGGGTGGGAGGAATGGAGGAGGAGGAAGAGGAGATTTTGGACTCCTCTCGGTTAGTTTCAAGTGAAGGAAGAAAGGAGAATAAGGATGTGTCACATGTTTCAACAACCATTGATTCGAGGTATGTGGACCTAACAAGGGATCAATTCCCTAAAAAGGTGGATAGCGAGCCCTCCCCCATAATGATCTCCTCCCCTATCAAGGCTTTTTCAAAAGATGTTACTAACCCCCTGATTATGCAAGAAGCTACTAAGACAAACTAATGGCTGCCCTAACAAGAAACAAAAGGCTGGTAGTGAGGTGTAGGAGAGAATCTAGGTGCTGCAAGAGAGAATGTGCCTACTCACTAAGTTCACGGTTAAAGTGACACATGCAGCTACCACCACACTAAACCTACTCAAAGACATAGAGGGAGACCTACCTAAGGAGTATTTAAAGATGTTGTTTGACTTCCTTGTGAAAGACTGGGCTAACATCCTCCTGGGGAGGAAGGAGGCCAAGAAATCTTAAGGGTTCCCTTCGTTTTATTTTTATGTTGTTTATCTGCTAGTTGTCGGACTTGAATGGTTGTAACGCTGATAACCCTTTGTTTATATTTTACTATAGTTTCTTTAGTTTTAAAATAGGCAATATGCTAAAGCTTGCTAATACTTTATTAATTATGGCTCCAAACCTTGTTTTTTCTTACTTAGTGGTAGGGGTTAGTTTTGTTTAATGGTAATTTGCTGGTAGTTGACTGGTTTGTCTGTTATAGGCTAGCCCCCTATTTTTGGTTTCTTTTAATTCAAAAACAATAGGTTGCATAAATCTAGCTTAGGTTGGCTAATAATTGTTAATAAAAATGGAGAATACATAAATTATGGTATTAAATGATATGATTTGAATTTGAGTCTATAATGAAAATTGAAGGCTTAGAATATATGCATGAAAGTAAACATAGATGGACCAAGATAAATAAATAATAAATATATAACAATTATGTAAATAAGAACTAAATGATGAATCACAAATTTAAACCTAAAAATAGAAGACCTATTAATTTTATATTTATTTTACAAATTAAACAGATTTACAAATTTCACATTACAATACTATCCTCTACTATCCTCTTTTGATCTTTGATATTTAAAATTATTTAAAATTATATCTTACAACTTGAATCTATACTTTAATATTAATATATTGTTTAAAAATAATAATAATAATTAAAAATATAAAGGAAGGGACCTTAAAAGATGCCAAAAGTAGGCCCAAAACTTTGCATCTACCATGAGTGTAAAATTTGACACCTATGAGAAAGTTGTCTTGAAAAGATGTAAAATGGTAGGTAAAGAGCATGAGTATGTGTATGTCTAAACTTGAATGAGTTTATTGATAAAGTTTGATGATTAGGATTTTTATTGATTAAAATTTCTAAATCTGCTTAGACCAAAGACTTAGTTGTCTAAATTGTCACTTTTCCTTTCATCTGTTCTTCTAAACAATATTGTTAAAATTCTGACATTACCAAATGTTATAACTTTATTTCATCCAATATAAATGAATGTAGAAGACTACAAGTTCTATTTATACTTTCAAATCAAATACCTATCATTGACATACCCCTTGCACCTCCTTTAAGTGTGCAAGTGCTATCAAGTCTATGCAGAATTCCTTATGGAAAAGAAGGACAATATGCCCACAAAAAAATAGGGGGTACAGTTTTGAGTTTGACATGGACTTCATTTCTGTTTGACCTTCACTAACATGCATTAACTCGTGCTCCATGAAAAGTGGAGAGCAAGATTTAAAGTATGCCAAGGGTTTTATCCTTAATTTGGACTCTTTCCCCAATGCATTTGGAAATGCACTCCAATTTTTGTGGAGAGTAGAGTTTTATAGTTGGGTCGTGGATTCCATCCAAGATAGACATTTCATGATGGGCCCAAAATTGTACCCTAGAAATGTAGGACGACAGGATTTCAACAAGCTTTTGGATTTGCATTCACGGCAGACTATCCATAGGTACAGATTTTATTTTATTTATTTGACGATTTCATGCCTAATTCCTTAGAGCTTATATTATCGTGGAACATGGGAACCATTTAAAAACAAAATTTGCAATTTGAATAGAACCACTATTCTTGCATCGATAGTATATGCTACATATCCAATTCTATGCAGTTTGAATAGAATGCTCACTATGATAGGCGACGCATCCAAATGGGCAGTGGAAACTTTCTGAATTGAATGCTTACTTTGAAGATGCAAAGTTGTTTGTTGGTAGAAATTAATTTGTGACAACTATTGGGATATGAAGTGCAATAGTCATGATTATTCCTTCTCCCTCTTGTCTCTTCTATTCGATGAGCTTTTTATAAATGACTTGTGTAGTCATGTATTGTAGGATATCAGATATCTCATTAATATAATTGTTCCCTATTTTGAGTATGGGCGTAGGCAAAGTTTTGTCGAACCACAATAAATAGTCATGTCATTATATTTTGTCTTCTTCATTGATTGGTTTAATCTACTTGTTGGGACTCGTCCATCAACAGAATTAGCAAACATATTGATTAAAGAAATTGAATTCCCCAAATCATAAACATAGGTGTCGATTAATTGCCTCCTCTTGTAACTTCATCTTGAGCCACCCAAGTCTAAGGGTATTAAACCATTTTGTATATTTTCTTTACTAAAGCAAAGATCAATGGTAGTTATGTCTTCTCCTGTATTAGCTGTCCATTTGTCTTCTTGCTCAACAAACTTTTTGTATGATCCTTTACATTCTTGCACAAAGAAAATTGCAATTAATGCATTCCATTCTACTTCTACTGCTACAATCTACAACAATAAATCATGAGAGTCCTTATTCTCTAACATGCCAAAGGCATCTAGATCATGTGTAGCCTTGAGCTCCTGGCTCTCTCCAACCTCCTTGAGCTCTATAATCCCTGCACTTCTTAGATCTTTAGTTGCCAGGCACCCAGAATCCTCTTGTGGTTTATTTTTAAAAAGTAGAAACTTCTCTGTGAGCAAGTCATATATTTGTACAAGAAAGCGGTACTCTATCAAGTGATACTTCTTTATTAAAATCTTTTTAACAAATATTTGCAAAAAATAATCACAAAAAATAGATAATAGAGGTAACCAAATATCTTGTAGAATGAAGAATAGTCTATAGAAGTTGCCACATATCTCACAAGAATCTATGGGCAAAGAAATCCAATGCTGCAATAAATAAACCATAGTTATAAAAATATTGCAAGATAAGATTTGCTCTCAATGCAATCACATCCCTTCTGACCCAACTCACACATTTTTGTATCATTCATTGTTAGAATTTATTTTGATTTAATGGTTTTCCATGCATATTAGGCATTCTATTTCACTAGCTATTGTAATGTGCTTGGGAATCAAAACCTTAAATCTGCTAAAAGATAAGATAGTCTAATATTCATATTTAACTAAATAAAATATACTTATTGTGATATACCTAATACATGTATCTCATGTAAAAGCCAGCTACAACACATTAATACATGGCCGAAATGAATAGATTATCTCTTTGTGTAGGAGTAGCAAAAACCCTTCAAATCTTCTTACTTCCAACTCTCCTTCACAACAACGTATGGTTGTATACAATAAGTCTGAAGCAATCATTTCTCATATAGGAAAAATATTCACTTTCATAAAAAAATTCAAAAAATTCAATCACCCATGTTGTTGTACTCTAATAAAATCTTCTATTGCTACTTTGCTAAACTCTCCTGAATCACTAGAATGTCTACACTATAGAATGGAAGAACATTCCCTCATTTTGTCTCTTGTTGTTCACACAAATACTTCCCTCTCATTTTTGAATTCAAACTTACCTATTGCATTTAATGTCTCTGATGGAGCTCCTATGTTAGAGGAGACTTGGGGAACTCAACTTCAGACAGGTAAGTGATCGATAGGCTCTAGGGACAAACCGAGTATGTCATATTTTCAACATGATTTAATTCAAATATGGTAGTATTGTTGCCACCAAATAATGAAGCTACTCCCCTCCACAAAAACCTATAAGGGAGTGCTCTCATTGCCAATCATTCATGGTGCAACATGTATTTCAAACTTTATACATTCTTTCAAGGAGGTATACGGGTCTTTCCATTTTTGGACATTTGACAAGGCTTTACTAGCCTCTTCTAAATAAGCCCAAAAACATGAATCATTTTCTAAACATGCAACACCATATATCTTAAACCATTTCTCAAGTACTATGTGACAATGAGGTCGGACTCCATCTGAAAGATACAATTTGTTTCCCTTGTCTATACGGTAGTGGTATGCGATATCCAAAGGCTCTACAACACTTCTATATATAGGATAAGATTTCCTTTCAATGCAGTCTCATCCCATCTAACCCAAGGGAAAAAGTACCAAGTTGTGGTGCCAAAAAGATGACACTTTTTTTTAATTTAAAATTTCCAATAGCTCACATTGGCTATGGCTTGGGCATAGGCTTGTTGAGCCCAAGCCATATCACATGCACACTATAGCCTGTACGTGCACGCACACACTATTGGAAATCACATACAACAATAGAAACCCCTACTCTCTCTCTCCCCCTCTTTCCCTCCACCCTCTCTCTCTCTCTTTCTCCCTCCCTCTCTCCCTACCCAATCCTCTCTCTCTGCATCCTATCCTATACTCTTCCCCTTCCCTCTCCCCCCTACTCTCTCCCTCCCTCTCTCCCTCCCTCCCTCTCTCTCTCCCTCCCTCTATCATCCACTACTCTATGTCCCCCTCCTCTCTCTCTTTATAAACATCATATCCCACATACTCTTTGAACCCCCATTCCTCTCTCTCTCTCCCTCCCTCTATCACCACTACTCTCTCTCTCTCCCCCTCCCTCTCTCTCTCCCTCTCCCTCACTCCCTCCCTCCTTCCCTCTCCATTCCCCTCTCTCCATTTCTCTCTCCCTCTCTCTCTCTCTCCATTTCTCCCTGCCTCTCTCCCTACTTTATCCTCTCTCTCCCTCCCTCCCTCCCTCCTGTAATCACCTAAAAATGGCCATCTAGACTATTAGCCCCCTTCTTATCATTTTGGCTAAATTAATTTAATCATTTATCTAGACCAAATTGCTATTAATCAATTTATTTGATTATAACCTATAGTTTGACTATGCTATCTTAAGTTTATTATTTGATTAAAAGAACATGTCCCCTTTTAATTAAATAAAGCACCCCATTCTTCTAACCCACTTAAAGTGCACACATAAAGTCTTTTTTTTATTTTACAATTAAAAGAAAAGGCTTGTGAGACTTTTTTCTTATATGACAAGTCAACTTATATTCTATTGGTTGACTTGTGTGTGCACATGGATCACACGTATTTTCGAATTTCACCGTTGATCATCCACCATATTCATCTTGATCTCTACTATCCGTATGACTTTAGAAGGGAGAGAGCTTTCCCCCTCAAAGGATCCATCCATCTTTTGAATATTGTTATGTTGCAGGTTTTCTAACAGGTTTCTTTGGAGCTTTGTGGAGAACTTCTATTTCTTTTCTATATTTTCTCATACCATAGCATTTTAGCTTAGATTCATGTTACATGTTAGTTTAGCTTCTATTTTGCAATAATCTATCTCACATAACTTAATATTTGGATTGTAACACTCTCATCCATGCTTAGAATAGCTGCATTTTTCATATTCATTCTAGTTTAATCTTTAGTTGCATTGCATTCTTGAGGAACTCCTTGAGACATTTGCATTCTTGCATCTTATCTTTGGAACCTCCGATTGCATGGTTTACTAGCAAAAAGAGTATCTCTAAGGCTCATCTGAGAGCCTTCTTATTCTTGAAATATACTCTCTTGCACTCCATGGATAGGGAGCTCTAAGCCGGCATCCAAGCATTCCGAACTCATGGAATCGTTTGGATAGAAGGGTTTAGACTGGAACACTTTCAAGTGTACATTTTTGGCGCCCACCGTGGGGCATGAATCAGGTTTCTAGCTCCATTTGCTTTTATTTTTCATCTCTAATTTTTTACAGCAGCATATTGGATCTAATCAAGTGCTTTTGTAGAATTATCACTTTGGTTTTAAGGCCAACCCATAAGTAGATTGGTTTGAAGGCCAAAAATCTAGTTGGTTTAAAGATTTGATCATATCTTTTAAACCGCTTAGAATTTGGTTCTGAATTTTTTTTTTCAAGTTGGATATGTGTTCAAAATATCTCAGTCCGATTTTCAAAGAATTTTGACATGATTTGCGAGAGTTATTATTTTTTCTTTGTTTTTCATAAAAAGTCATTTCTGATCGCAAATCAGCACATTTTTCAGAAAAACTTACATTTTCAGAAATATTTTTTAATTCTAAGAGGATTACTCTCTTTGTGTTTGAATTTTGAGGTCGTATTAGGGATCAAAAACTCGATTTGATAAATCTGACCTATTTTGACAAAATTGATCTTTAGGGAGCAAATGAAGAGATTTTTTTGAATTTCTTACATTTTTGGAAAGCTCTCTGATTTTTAGTAGTGGTCTCTTCTTTTTATTTCTATTTTTGGATTCAAAATCATAGCAAACAAGTCCAATCTTGTTGACTAGGTCAAAATCAAAGAGTAAAAATGAGAGCATTTGTGATTAACTTGCACTCTCTTTGCATGCACTTGGTTGGAAGATAAATTGGATTTTTGAGGAAACTAACCACTTTTGATTGCAGATTTTTATGTTATTTCATACTAACTTTTGGTGCTAACAAGTTGTAATTATAGGTTGCCATCCTTATAAAAAAAATTGAAACATTGCATAAAAAGAACGCATGTCAAAGCTTCAAATGTGCAGGGGCTACTAACATTGTTTGCAGGGCTGCCCAAAGCATAAAGACCCAAAATTTCTTGTTTTTTAATTTTTGTGTGCGACATTGACTAATTTTTCATTTTTCATAAGAACATAAAATTGTGATTGGAGTCTTTTGGTAATAGAAGAGTATGCTCTTCACCCTTGTGGTGAATCAGAAATCTTGACTTGCCATTTGGTTTCAAAAGTAAGGGGTAACTGAATCTTTTTGGCATGTTTGAGAGAAAATTATTGGAATAGGAGAGTATGCTCTTCACCCTTGTGGTGAATCAGAAATCTTGACTTCCAAAAGTTGATCCACTCTTTGTGTAGTTTAGAATCCTTTAGAGGGCCTGCTCTCGAACAACCTGAGAGGAACAACCCAAGTGGGGACAAGCAGATTACCCGGCTCTTCCAACCCACTATAAACTCAAGGCTATCAAGGACACAAAACTTTGGTAGACATAGTGTTTTTCTTTTCCTAGTGTGATCACTTATGGGATTTTGACCATAGGGAGATCACTAGGCAAGAATGCTTAAGGTACTCTTATAGTTGCGAGATTGGTTACTCATCACAAGGTGAGGTGTCCCGTAATTGGGAGAAAGAGGAACACTATGAACAAAAGCCCTATCTAAACATCCTAAGTTAGTAACTACCTTTTTTAGCCGCTCAACTTCTTGGTGCAAGGATCGATCCTAGTACTACCCGAATCACCCCAAGATTTTACACTCACTATCTGTGTTCCCTTGGTTATGCTTATGGCATTTCCATGACAAAGCCAATATCTCTTGTGGGAAACCACTTGGTGTGAGGCAAAGGACCATCAAGTGTGGCCCAAGTTGTTGAGTAATGAACAATGACTTCTAGGTAGATATTGCTTGATGTGTTCTTGAATGTGGTATACCAGTGAAAATCTTTTGAACATACACATGATGATAGTTCTAAGGATTTCTTTTAAGACCTCACATATGCTTGTATCATGCAAGGTTGCTTTGTCCCTTACTTGATTGTTTGAAGACTACTTCATGTGTCACTATCTTTCTTGGAAATAAATTATTTTTGAACATCAAACTTGCTATGCTATCAACTATTGTCAAACTTTTTCAACCAAGTCAAAGCATCAAGTCTTAACATTTTTCTTGTGTTGCTTGCTAAGGGGAGTCTCATCATTTGACTTTGATTTTTTATGTCTCTAGATTTTGAAAATGCTTAAAGTGGCTCTTTGGTCTTAGCGCTCTTGGTCTTTCTATCTTCATGGTCTATGTCCACTTGCTAGTTATCCTTTTGCTAAAATGGTTACTTTGATTTCTTGACTACGCTCTTGGGTTGGGAAAGTTGTTCACTTGTCACCCTACTTGCTCTATCTATTTGGCTATTTGGGCATCTTGCCTAGCTATTGACTTGAGTGATTCATGTCATAAGTTTCTTGGACATATTGTTTGACAAGTCACTTTAATCTCTCTCTACTATCTTGGCAAGTGAACACTCTACCTCTCTAGTTTGGACATCAAGTTATCTTGTGTCACCTTATTAGCTTCCTCTAGTCTCCTTCATGCTTGATTATCTATCTATCACTATGGAATTCAAAGCTTGTGCTACCAAACCTCAACCAAATCTAGATGATCATGATATCCTCCATGTCACTAAAGAGTTTCAAGATCTATATCCGCAATACAAAGAACTAGAAGAGACATGATCTTTCTTACCTTCATCTCTCTAAGCACATGACAGAAATGAAGTCTAAACTTGAGAAAAGGTTAGAGGAGAAGATTGCATCATTACATGAATCTTCCTTAAGGTCTTTACATGCATGCGAGTCACCTTCTTTGAGGTCATCCTCTTCTTCTAGGTCTACATGCTCTACTTCAAGACATCAAATGTCTTCATCTTCTAGATCTAAAGACCTCTTTAGAGAACAAGCAAGTGATACCTCCTTTGAGCCTATGCCAAAATTTCATGATGGACCTATCTTTGACCAAGATAATAATGAAGACATGGATGCATTCTATTCACTTGAGAAACAACCAAAGGACCGTTGACATACTTTTGAGAGAAATTTTACTCCCTTGGGGAATTCTTATGATGACATTTTGAGAAAACTTCTTAGCAATAAGATCATCATGTTACGTAAGTCTAGCTCATATGGAAACCCATTCTTGGATATCTATTGTTCTTATCATCAACATAATGAGCATAGTACTTCAGATTGCATTGAGCTAAAACATAAAATCCAAGATCTTATGGATAATGGAATTATTGGAACCTCTAGTGACTCATGTGCTGAGGATACTTCTCTTGAGCAAGATTACGTTGATGAACCTATGTCTAGTAGTGGCTCCATTACATCTTCCACTTCTTCTAACACTCATGCATCTCCCAACACTTTAAACCTTTCCAGCATGCCTCCATCAAATAAAGAACCTAATTCTTTCCACATTGACTACGTGTATCCTCAAGGGCTACCTCTAAAAGAAACTCAAGCTAACCTTCACTTGGCTGCAAACCTTTTCCATGATACTAATCTTAAACATCCTCAACCTTCATGCACTACTATGCCTAATCCAAGCACTACTCCATTCACTCTTCATTCTCCCTTATCCTTAGAATTGGCTCCATGTCAAGAGGGCTCTCAAAATGAAAAAGCTATAAATGTCAAGAAAGATCAAGATCAAGCACCCTTTCATCTCTTTCAAGATTTTCCTCCTCCATATCCTATATCTTGTCCACCTCCTAAGTATGATGAAGATACCACTTCCATGATCTCCCTTGAGCTTATTGAAAATTATGAGAAAAGTTCTCTTCGTATGCTATCCAAAGCTACTTGTCAAGATCAAAGCATCCCCTCATGTTCTACTTCTCCACATCCACTTCAAAATTGTGCTCAATCTTCAAGTGCTTCTATTAAAAATGTTGTTCCTATCAAAGGTACTTATGAGTCTAGTGATGGCTTTGACCATGTTGCTCATTCTAAAGATGTTGATATCCCTTCTCACTATCCCTTTGCATCTTCTAAATCTATCCTTGGTCCTTATCCATGTAAGCTAAAGCATTCAAACCTTCCATCCATTTTGGGGTCTTATGTTCCTCCATCTCCTACATTCACTCCTAGCTCATTCCCTAGCTCTCCCATCATACCTCAAGATCAACAAAGACACTCATCTTTGATGACTTTTCACCCATCTATACATCTAAACCAGTCATATCATCCTTATTCATCCACAAATCCCAAGTCCTTTGGAAGTGAGAATAAACATAAGAATCCATTGAAAAATGAAGATCACTATGTCCCATCTAATCGACATGTGAATGCTAAGAAGGAGAATGCACAAAAGAGACCACAAAGGTCCACTATTAAAAAAGCTAAATCAAAGAAAATATGGGTTCCTAAAGCCATTATTGAAGAAATGTATTTTGAAGTATCGAAAGGAAAATCTAAAGCTATATGGATTCCCAAGTCTCTTTTAAAAGACTTGAATATTGAAAATACTTCAAAGCTGACATTCAAGCTTCCAAAGGCTTCCATTCCATCTTCATCCAAAAATATTTCTAAAAATATTCCAAAGCCTTCCACTCCACTTTTTTCCAAATCTTTTCTACTACCTCATACATCTAAATCTCAAGCTATTTCATCCATGATTCCTCCATTGTTCCAATACCCTTCAAGGTGTGTTTCAATGTTGATCTTGTCCAATATTTTAGCTACCCACATGAAATCCTCTAAAGCTTACACCTCCTTTCTATACATGAACTCTTATACTCCATATATTCTTCCTACTACCATTTCCCTTTCATCACCCTATCAACATCTTTGAGCATATCTTTCTATGGTCTTGTCTTATCATGGCTTATCTTTCCTATAGGAGAACTATCTAAATTCAAAAAGCTTGAGCTCTTTCTAAAAATTCAAAAAAATAAAAAGAAAAAATTAAAAAATTAAAAATTAAAAAAAAATGAAAATGTGCCTTGGTGAAAACTACTTCTTGTGGCACCTTGGTAGCAAAAGTAAAGAGAAATAAATGTGTCCTATGGTGAAAACTACATCTTTTGGTACCTTGGATAAGTACCATGATGAAAACCTGGCAAATAGGCATCATGCGTAATTCTTCCATCATCCATCTATCCCTTCTTCTCTCTTTGATCTTGACATTGTTGAGCTATCTTTGCATATTAGCTATCTTATCCATGAGATTCTCTATTTGTGCTTTCTCATTCCCTCATATCCTCCATCTTGAGCTTTATTTTTATTGCTCTATCCCATCGCTATCCTATCTAGTTGACCCCTTGGTCTTGATCATAATAAATGAAACATGGTTCTCATAGGTCTCTTGACATGGCTATTCTTTTAGACTACACGCTTTCATGCTATCTTACTCATTAGCTTCCATCGCTTATCTTATATGCTATTGCACTTGTTGGCTTCATTACTTATCCTACATGCTATCTTTCTCATTACTTACATTGCTTATCCAAAATATGCTTCATATGACTATTTCACCTCTTTCCCTAGCTTGGGTACTCTTAAGGAGTCAGTCCTTGAGGATCACTTTCACTTGCTTCATACTCTTTTTCATCCATCTTTTCTTATCCACTGGCTCATTGCTCCATCATATCCTATACCTTGCTAGACATTGGGAGAAAATGATGTGATCTTGCTTGAGAACTAGTGATATCTAAAACCTTCTAAAAAATTCCAAAAAAAATCATATATGATCCTGAAAAAAATCCTAAAAATCAGAAAATATCCTGAAAAAAATGATCATCTTAGTGAAAACCTAGCAATAGGTGCTCCAATATATCACCAAAAAAATTCAAAAATTCAAAAATACAAAAAATTGATAAAAGTCCTGAAAAAGTCTGTCAAGTGGTGAAAACCTGGAAACAGGCGCTACTTGAAATCCTTGCACTTATGTCTATTAGTCTCAATCATCCACTTCGCTACACATTTCCTAGCTTGGAATTGTTTCTTGTCCTCATCTCAAGGGCATAGCTACTTAGCCTATTGAAGTATTCTTGTGCATTAGGGTTTCTTTGACAACTCACAAAATAGTGTTTCTCAAAACTTCCCCCACTTTGACATCAAGTTTTTTTTAACACTTTACAGATAGTTTACCTACGATCTCCGATGTCGCGATATTTCTCACTATCAGAATCAAGTCTTGAAGAAATGGCCAAGTGACTTTCACACATGCACTTTAACACTTAAACGACTGAGCTATGTTGATCTTTATCTACTTTTTGTGTTGTCTATGATGATTTCTTTGCCATGTGTTCCCTCCCTAATAGTCTTTCGAGGATGTCATTGACTAGAAGACTGGGGGCATGGAACATATTTTCTTGATTTCTGCCTGTGGGTATACTTTTGTTTTTCTATAGTGTTGTAAGCATTTATGCTGGTCCTATTCAACACATTGACTTACAAATGTATCATCCTTGACTATTTTGCAAGACCGCACTTAGGGTTTATCCTGGCGCTTATGCCTTGATACAGGTGTAATCTTGCTAAATTAAACTTAAGAAATCTAATCGTGTAGTTATCTTGACTTACATGTCTCTAATGCTTAGATTGGATTTCCACATACCTATCTAATATTGATCATATTCATATCCTCATAGTTATACTAGTGATGGTTGTATGATCTCATGATGTCCCTAATAAATGCTCAATGATGAAATTAAGAGTCTAAATGCTATACACTTCTTGTTGGTAAACCACTATTCATATTAGCTTGCATTTTAGGTTCACTTTCTAGCTTAGTCTTGCATTCTTGCATATGGGGAGAGCTCTCTCTTCATCTTTTTGTGGACATATTAGCTAACTCCTTTCATATATTTCTTTATTTTCTTCTTGTTCGTGTCTTTTCACCTTCTTAATCTTTCACTTCATCTCTTTTCTATCTTATCATCACATTATATAAAGTTTTCACCTCTTAAATAATTTCAATGTCCTAGATTCATTTTTGGGATCGAAATCCAAATTCGAGTTCATCTTAATGGTCAAAATTATCTTTTAAAATTCTACTTTCTTCTGAGCAGTTAGCTGACCTTTTGAGGTCTAATCTCTGAATCATCACTAAGGCATCTTCATTTCTTCATGTCTTCATCATTTCCATACTTCATATCTACTTCAATTCATTGTTTCATGTCTAAAATCACCTTTCTAGTCGTTTTGACCTAATTTTTATGCTATATCCTTCAAGGTCAACTCTAGTCAAACTGGGGCATTTTATCAAATTTTTTATAGTCATTCTTGGGTTCTAATCATCTATCTGTCATCTCGGACATTTCTATATTCTAATTTTCTCATGTCTAGCTAGTTTTTGGATCCCCTTATCTCATTTCAATTTTGATCCCGAGGGGGCACAAATACTCTATCACTGATTGCTACAACTATCTATTTCTTAGGAGCATTTGTTTGACCTTATCACTTTCTTTCGATCTATTCGCTTTGCTAGATGTTAGAATTCTTTTCGGATCCTAACATCATCTTCCTAATGTTTATTACTACCGCTATCAGGCTGTACATTCAGGACTTGCTATCTATTTTTGCATTTCATTCTTTGGAATCAGATATCTATATCTATTACCGCCTACTTGACTTCAATTTTTTTCGACATAATGTGTTCCCAGATCGATCATGCATTAGTCAAAGAGGGGAAAATGTAATCACCTAAAAATGGTCATCTAGACTATTAGCCCCCTTCTTATCATTTTGGTTAAATTAATTTAATCATTTATCTAGACCAAATTGCTATTAATCAATTTGTTTGATTATAACCTATAGTTTGAATATGCTATGCTAAGTTCATTATTTGATTAAAAGAACATGTCCCCTTTTAATTAAATAAAGCACCCCATTCTTCTAACCCACTTAAAGTGCACACATAAAGTCCTTTTCTCTATTTTACAATTAAAAGAAAAGGCTTGTGAGACTTTTTTCTTATATGACAAGTCAACTTATATTCTATTGGTTGACTTGTGTGTGCACATGGATCACACGTTCCACCGTTGATCATCCACCATCTTCATCTTGATCTCTACCGTCTGTACAAATTTAAAAGGGAGAGAGCTTTCCCCCTCAAAGGATCCATCCATCTTTTGAATATTGTTATGTTGTAGATTTTCTAACGGGTTTCTTTGGAGCTTTGTGGAGAACTTCTATTTCTTGTCTATATTCTCTCACACCATAGCATTTTAGATTAGATTCATGTTGCATGTTAGTTTAGCTTCTATTTTGTAATAATCTATCTCACATAGCTTAATATTTGGATTTTAACACTCTCATCCATGCTTAGAATAGCTGCACTTTTCATATTCATTCTAGTTTAATCTTTAGTTGCATTGCATTTTTGAGGAACTCCTTGGGACATTTGCATTCTTGCATCTTGTCTTTGGAACCTCCCATTGCATGATTTACTAGCAAGAAGAGTATCTCTAAGGCTCATCTGAGAGCCTTCTTATTCTTGAAATATACTCTCTTGCACTCCATGGATAGGGAGCTCTAAGTCGGCATCCAAGCATTCCAAATTCATGGAATCGTTTGGATAGAAGGGTTTAGAGTGGGACACTTTCGAGTGTACACCTCCCTCCCTATCCCATCGTCTATCTCTTTCTTTGCATCCTATCTCATACTCTTTCCCTCATCCCCCCCCCTCCCCCTCTCTCTCTCTCTCTCTCTCTCTCTCTCTCTCTCCCTCCCTCTCCCTCCCTCTCACCCACCCCTATTTTGTGTCCCTTTCCCTCTTTCTATGAATCCTTTCCCATGTACTTTTTGAACCCCCATCATCTACTCCTTATCTCTCTCTCTCTCTCTCTCTCTCTCTCCCTACCTCTCTCTCTCTCTCTCTCTCCCTCTCTCCCTCTCCCTCCTTCCCTCCCTCCATCCCTCCCTCCCTCTCTATATATTCATCATATTCCATGTATGCTTTGAACCACCATTTCTCTCTCTCTCTCTCCCTCTCCCCCTCTCTCCCTCCCCCAATCCCACCCTCTCACTCGCCCTAGCGTATGTCCCTCCCTCTCTTTCTATGCATCATATCCCATGTACCCTTTGATCCTCCATCCTCTACTCCCTCCCTCTCTCTCTCATCCAATACTTTGTGTCCCTCTCTCTCTTTCTATGCATCCTATTCCATATACTCTTTGAACCCCCATCCTCTACTCCCTATCATCTCACCATCTCTCTTTCCCATCCACTATTCTCTCTCTCTCTCTCTCTCTCTCTCTCTCTCTCTCTCTCTCTCTCTCCCTCCCTCCCTCTCCCTCTCTCTCTCTCATCCCCTACTTTATGTCCCTCTCTCTTTCTATAAATCCTATCCCACATATGCTTTGAACTCCCATCCCCATCTCTCTCTCTCTCTCTCTCCCCCCCCTCCCTCCATCCTCTACTCTATGTCCCTCTCTCTTTCTATGAATCCCATCCCACGTATGCTTTAAACTCCTATCCCCTAATCTCTCTCTCCCTCTCTCCCCATTTCTCCCTCCCTCCCTCCCTACCCTATCCTCTCTCTCTCCCTCCCTCTCCCTCTCTCTCCTCCTCTCTCCCCCTCTCCCCTCTCTATCTCTCTTTCGCCCTCCCTCCCTCTCCCTCTATCATCCAATACTCTCTCTCCCTCTCTCCCTCTCTCCCAACCCCTAATATGTGTCCCTTTCTCTCTTTCTATGAATCCTATCCCATATACTCTTTGAACCGCCATCCTCTACTCCCTATCAATCTCTCTCTATCCCTCTCCCTCCTCTCTCCTTCTCTCTGCCCCTCTCTCTCTATCTCTCTCCTTCTCCCTCTCCCTCTCTCTTTGCCCCCCTCTCCCTCTCTCATCCAATACTTTATGTCCCTCTCTCTCTCTCTCTCTCTCTCTCTCTCTCTCTCTCTCTCTCTCTCTCTATATATATATATATATATATATATATATATATGCATCCTATTCCATGTATGCTTTGAACCACCATTCTTCTCTCTCTCTCTCTCTCTCTCTCTCTCTCTCTCTCTCTCTCTCCCTCTCTCTCCCTCTCTCCCTCCCCCAATCTCATCTATTGAACTGTCATTATGCATGATGCTAAGTGGTAGGAATTCTTGTGAACTCCTCTCTTCAAAAGCTAATCTTGTGAATCAACTCCAAGGTTCTGGATGATCTTGTGACCTACTAGAATCTGTTCAATTGAAAATAAATGTGATTGTTCACAAGGAGGCCTTCACTGGTTCATTTTGATCTCGAATGAGTTGAAGAATCTGCACAATGCTTCAAAATAAAATACACAAAAGGAACTATGTTTTTGTATTTTAATATTTTTATGAATGCAATCCAACAATGTAGCTACTATGAAGTCCTATTCTAACAAGGGGGTTAGTAAAGAAAATAACAAAACTTTAACAAAAATGTTGCTCTTACTTGGGTAGGCATTGTTATGTCAACAATTTTTATGATGAACTCTCATAGTTTGATAGACTTTTTAGACTGCTACTATAGTTTAGATCATTTTGTTCATAGTATTATGCTAGTTGGTAACATGCATAAGTTTTGTTGTGGTTAAGTGGAACTTTAGTTCAATATGTTAAGGTCCTAAGTTGGTCTCTACTGGTAATGTGTTGGTTACCAGTTTTTTGGTTGTAAGGGCTGACCCCCTTGTTTTTGGTCACTTTTTATTTCAAAAACATGAAATTGAAATCCTAATGTACATAAACTATGGAAAACAACATGTCTACAAGTTAAGCTTTTAAATAAATCAATGGGTAACCAATGAAAGGGGCAATGCTTCCTTGATTCCACTAATGCAATCGTCGATGAGAAACTTAGTAATCATATGATATTGAACACTCTTCATCAAATCACAAGGCCATGGAAAGTGTGCTCATGCGAGATGAAAAGTTATGTAGGTACAATTTTATGATTTCTTCTCAAGCTAGATATGTCAGTAGAATTTGTCAAAACTGTTACAAACACAAGAATTATGAATCACACAACCAGAAACAAAGCAATAAATTTTTGGCTCAATCGCACTTTCATAAACATAAATTCACAATACAATGACACATTTAGGAAAGAATCACTACACTCCAAATGTGAGCACCAAAAGCATAATTTTATTACAAAATAATGGTGGCACCCATTACATATTACAATGGAGTATTTATAAGAAATCATCTCCTCAATTTGTGTTGAAAGTGAAAAATATCTTTATGCAATAAAATACTTTTAATATCACAAAACAAACTAATTATATACAAACTAACAATCTAACTAGTGCTAAGTAGGACTCCATCCATTTTTTATTCATTAATTGGATGTATGAGCCTTTACATGTTAAAAAAAAAGAATTTATGAGAGGAGAAAGAATAAGAAAGCCTTCAGTCAAAGTGGAAGTGTTTGGAAGTGCCAAAAATGGAAGCTAATCCTTCATTGGGCATTTGCAAGAGTTAAATTGTCATTAGAATATATTTTCAATGCATGGAAAGCTCTATTTTTGGAACTAGTTGTTAACTATCCGTGCACCTCTAGAAAAAGCACACCTATGGACCTGCGGACCTGCGCACCTCAAAAGGGTCCAAAATCTCAAAATTTTACTATGTCAAAATTAAAATTCTAGCTTCTGAGTTTTGTTCCCCTTCATCCCAAAGCTATGTCTAGATGTTTGCCCTTGAATTTCTCTATAATCTCAATAATATTGGCCACATCTGGTAAATCTAAAGCCTCATATTTATCTTTAACCTTTTGTCTATAGTTGTCTACCTCAATTCATGTCTCAGCAAAATCCTCGAGTTTGGTATCCAACTCTAATAAGGTTTCCTCTATTCAAAAGGCCTGCCAGATGTCTTCATCATTAGAAGCTTCCTCAAAAATATTCTTGAATCTCTCCAATACTACATCTACTAGAAATAACTTCTCCTATTCCTCATCCTCAAAAACCTCTAAGCATGCATCACTATAATGCCTCTCTGCTTCCAAAATTTGCTCTCGGGCTTGGTCCTTGAGCTAATGGATATCCGCATGTAATGTTTCTATTACTTTATTACTATCTACAATCTTCTCAATCCAATCATCAATTAAATCCAATTCCTCTGTTGTATATACATCTATCAAAATCCTATATCTCTACCCCTTTATGGCTTGCAAAACTTGTAAGTCTTTGCTCCAAGAATGCACTTGATCCATGATTCTGAAATCCTCCTTCAAAATTGATACCATCTTATTTACATTCTCTTGTGTAGCGTGTGGTAACTTCAGATTCCCTTGGATGATCAAAACACCCTTTTCTTCAAAGCTTTCCTGCCACTATTGATAGGCTTTCAAAAATGGGTCCAAATGCACACCCCTCCCTTCTTTGAGTACATCATATAGGGTCTCCTTGGGGTGATCGGGGTCTAGGGGACCAAAAAATTCAACTAGATATCCTCTCAGGATTTCATTTTTCCTTTGAAGTGTTTTAAGTTCAACCCCTTCCTAGTCCTGCCTCTAAAAACTTATTTTATTCCCATGGTCACCATCAATTTGGGCATATCCATTGTGGGCCTCCCAAGCATGATCTCTTTGATCTAATAATTATGTGGGTCCAAGCTTTTTGCATCTGCATCATGAGGGATGGCCTATTGAGCAAACAAATTTTGGTCCTGAGTGTTGTTGATAAATGCCAATGGTCTCGCTTCATGTGACGAGGACTTAGGTTTATTCACGACCTTGGCCAATTCAATGATATCTTCCTCATCTACATAGAACTATGATTTCATGCTTCTTATCATTTCTTTTCTCAGCCACCTTGGAATCCATTCACTTGAAGGCCTACCTCAAAAGGATGAAGGAGTATGTTCAGCTACCTCCTTTCTCTTATCACTCCTCCCCATAGTTCATTCTCTTTATGATGGCTCTCCTTCTATGGTCTCCATCTTTGTGGATCCTATAGCTTGCACCTCAGTGCCTTGGGAGACTAGTTGAGAATATTTTATTATTTGTTACCCTTTTGACACTTCATCAGTTGCCATTTGCTATGGCTCCTCTTCTGGTTCCTTCTGAACATGTTATTGTTCAGATCTTAGAGGAAGAGGAGTAATCAAGCCTTTATCCACCACCATGACTTGTGGTGGGGATGGGGGAAGTAAGATCAGGATCCTGTGATTCTAGCAGCATCTGCATCCAGCCCTCCTATTGGGGTTCACCTATAGGGGTATCCCTAATCTTATCCCCAATCAATTTTTTTCCCATGAGCATGAAGTCAAAATATAACATTTTAAACACATCATTTCCCTCCACATCTTGCTTATCCACCCATTTTTGTATTTCATCTTTCGAAGAAGAAGCTTCAAAAAGTTCCTCTAGGGTGGACGATGGTGTTACTATGGAACTTCTCCTCTTTTCTTGTTATGTGGCTCTAGCTAGCTAGGTTCTTCTCTGTAGAGGTACATCTACCTCCTCATCTTCCTCTTCTTCTTCTTCTTCTCCTTTAGGAATAGGTTTAGGGATAGATGGGAAAGGAATCATTCTCTTAATCACCCTTTTCCTCTTCTTCATGTGGATCTTAATCTTTTTCTATTTCTTGGAGGTAGAAGGGGATACTAGTTCTATTTTCAAAGGAATAGAGACCTATTGAATTTCACCCTCTTTTGTCTGGCTCGACACAATTGGTGGCAATTGAGGATCTAGTTGGTCTTGAGAAGCACTAGTTTCTTCTAATCCCTGCACATCTTCTCTCTGCTACTGAGGAGGTGCCTATACTTCACCCTCTTTTGTATTGACCCTTTGAGGAGAACTCCTCTTTCTTTTGCCTTTTGCTTTCCTCTTCAAAGGGTCATAATATCCAACTGACCTGTCTAGTTGGTATACTATCTCTAGCCTTATTGGTGATTGGGCTGCAAAGGTATGAATAGTAGCCTTGTTCCCTCAATCTTTTTCAGGGCAGGCTTGTGTGTGAAAAACCACTATGTCAAGTACTGGATCAAGTTGGAATGGTTTCCTGATCCAATCCTATTTCATCCTAAATAAATGCCTTGCCATATGGTTTATATCATCACTTTCCTCCTTGTCCACCTTTGCATTTATTATGGGCCTTTCCCCAATCTTATTTGTGTTGAATAGGGAATCCAATAGCTCCCCCGAGTCTTGCTTCAATATTTCCTCAGGAATTTGAACCTTCAAAGCCTTTTTATCCAAACACAAAGTCATCCTACAATAGCCCCTAATATGGACATCGTAGTCATTTGTTTCATTCATCCAGTGGTCCTCAATGGCCTTTTCATGGTGAAATTTCCTACCCACTAGACTCTCAACTTTTCCAATATTGTCAAAACAAGGCCTAGGTGAATTGTACTCCTCAAGGGGATATTGTTCCCACTCCCATTCAAAAGATGGAATATCCTATTTCCACTTCACCTTATATGGTCCTATGACTAGGGGCCATGTCTAATAGGGTCTTCGTTGTCTCCTAACCCTATCATATGCAAATTCAATCTATTGTGCAATCTCCAATAGGACAAGTCTATCACTAGGATATCTAGGGAGCTTCTTTGGATTTACAGTGGCACCAACTACCCTTATATATGTGAATGTCTTAAACTAAATATAATAGACCCCAAGAGTAGTTATTTGTGCTACTACATCATCAAATAATCATTTTTTCATAGTTTCCCTTAATAAATTAGATAATAGCAAAAATAAATGCATCATTCATGATTCTATATTCTTTGCTTTGCCTCGAGAGCTTCTTCTTCACCAATTGAGGGTAGATGATGTATGGCCAAGCACTGGGATCCAATATGCTACCCTTCCTATACAATCTGGGATAGTTTTTTGCCCTAGTAGCTAATAGATATACCAAATATGAAGTCATGTAGAACTTCTTCTTGTCCTTGACTGCCTCCAATTGTTCACACAAGTTCTTGCTCAATGTGGTGGCTCAGTTAAGTGACATCCTTGTCATCTTGATTGTCTCAATAAAGTTTACCATGAAATCATCTAAGTTCCCAGTAGTTGGTAGACCCATCACTCTACTTAGAAGAATGATAGAGTATCTAATATCTTCCTTCATATACTCCCTTTTCATATCCACCTTTCCTATTACGTTCCTTGGAGGAGTCTTCTCAATCAGATAGGAAGATTGAATGATACATATTGCTTCTTTTAGGTGTTCCCTATACCACCTTTCAACTGCCTTATAACTAAGTTTGATGAATTGATCAACCCTAGGGAGGTGAAAGACCCTTTCAATGTTGTTGGGTTAGAGGTCAAGAACAACTTCTCTAGTTACGCTCTTCACCACCCTTTCCTTGGGAACAAGGTGTTGTGCTAGTGTCATAATGAGCTTAGATGACTATATCGATGTTGGGTGCAACACTACTTTCACCAACCTTGATCAGATAAAGAAGATACCAAAGCCAATCTCTCCTTGGGCTTATTGCATATCCTAAGGAACTCTCCCTAATCAGTGTGCCCCAAGTCAGTGTCCTTAATCTCTACATAATCATCCTAGAATCTTGATTTTGATGGGACACCTTGGAATTTAAATAGAATGAGCTTTGACACCATCTTCTCACTAGATGAGGATGCCATTGTACCTACATAGCAAAAGAAAGATGTCTATTAGCTAAGACTGATCTTGAACAAAAACTCAAAAAATTAAATGTGCGAAAAAAAATCCTATTGACCCCTTTTTTCAAAACAATTTTTTTTTTGATATAAGGTGCGCAAGGGCACACCCTTGTTTCCTTGTTGTTTTTTCCTTTTGGGGGGTGCACAGTAGCACACCAAGCTGGGTGCAAAACTATGCACCCCTTTGGGTCTTTGTGTATGTAGAGCGGGGTTTCTTGCATTTGTATTTTTTTGTTTTTCAGATATGTGGGAGGTGACAGGTGTGCACCTAATTAGGTGCACAACTGCACACCCCTTTTTTCTTTGCACTTTTTGCATGTATGGGGTGCACTCTTGTGCACCAAGTTGAGTGCACAAGTGTGTGCCCACTATTTGGTTGTGTTTGTTTTTTTTTTTCACCATTTTCTTGCACGTCAAACCTTTGCCACATAGGTGCACAAGTGTGCACCTGATTTTAGTTTTATGGAGTGGAGGAAACAAATAAGGTCACACCTTGATGAGTGCAGATGTGAAGAAATGAGAAGAGATAAAGGTCATCTATGCTGGTGCAAAGTTGGGGAGTTGTGAGGTTGGAAGCTGCAAGCGTGAGGAGGCAAATAATCAAAACAAGCTGAAGAGTTTGGAGGGGGGTTGGGGTTTATATAACCCCACTCACCTTTGGTAGTGTGCTAATGTGTGTCTGTATAAATGTGTAAGTGTGCATCATCGCATCACTAAAGGTGATGCACACTTGCACACTAGAGGAGTTGCACAAAATATTTTTTCTTTTGAATTATTGAAGTTTTGACTATTGCAATTTTCTGACCAGGACCTAGGATGTGAAGTCAGGGATAGGTAGGACCTCAAAATTTTCTGGATCCTAAGTTAGGAGCCCAATATCTAAAAGAATAAAGTAGGGGGTCCCCATTCCTCCTAGAGAATGGGGTGTGCATTGTGGAACCACAACAAATAGCCTTGACAAAAGGAAGAAATGATAAAGGCATTTGTTCACCAACAAACATTATTTCAACGTGTGTCAAACATCAACTAAAACATGAAGATTTCAAGAAAATTTTGAGTGACTTTACAGTTAAAATTTTAGGATCCAAAACTTTCAAGCTCGGTGTGTGATTTGTGAATTCATTCCCTTCAACATCTCAGGATGCACTCTACCAAATTTTTTTGACAACATGGAAATAATCTTCCACACTTCATGGCTCATTCATTAAGAATCTTCATGAAGGTTATTTATCGATCACTTACTTGACCAGATGAGAGAATCAGTTCGACGACTCTTAGCAAGGTGTCACTTTCTGTTAATTTTCTAAAAAAATTTGAATAATCACTCCATGTAGTTCATAATGTCACTACTTGATGAAGCAATGTTTTAGTACAAGATACTTCATTTTGAAAACGTATCTTTTATTGTTTCAGATCTTTTAAAATCCTTTAGTCTTAACACTGTTCTTTTCTTTTTTTTCCTTTTTTTTCGGTGTCCTAACTACACTTAGACTATTTAGCTAGGACATTGGTGTCATTTCTTGGATTCAATCATTTATAAATATCCCTTGAGTTCCTCTTTTAGAACTTTCAGAAACTCTCATGCCAAACAATGATCTTAGCAATTTTTTGAGAAGACCCTTCCTGTTTGAACCAATTAGTGTTTAGATCATCCCTTGCCACCCTCAACCTTGATTCAACAACACCTAAGACAATCATTTTTTAAGTTCGCAAAGTTTTAGAGCTTTTTGGTTTAGAATTCTTAGTTTAAGACTAAAAGTCTACCTTGTTCTGCAAGCAACATTCGTTCCTCAGTTGATATAAGACACACAATTGTCCAAATATTTTGACAAAGAAATACTTCTTCTTGAAGTTGGAACCAAAAGATTGGTTATTAAAATATCTCAAGATAAAATCGCAAGTGCACCTTATATACGAGGATTGACACTACTTTGGAAACAAAGACACAAATGAAAGCAAACAGACAACTGGAAACAAACACACTGGCAAAAATAAATTCTAACTAATTGCAGAAATAAAATCTAACTATTTTTGTTATTTTTGTTTTGGGTTCTTTTAGGCCTCAAAATAATGTTTTAGAAATTTCCCATTTACTAGAAAGGGAAGAAATTCCCCCTATAAAGAACTAAGCCTAAAAGTGTTTTCTTTGAGGATTTCTATGATCTGATAAGGACCAGTCCGCAAGTTTTGAAACTTGCTATGATTTCCTAGTTTGGACTTATCCTAAAGTAGAACAAGGTAAAAAATCCTAAAGGATTTTATCATGGCTCTCTTGTTGAACCATTTCTTCATGAAAGCTTGTTGTTTAGCCATGTGCTCCAATGCAGTTTTCCATTTATCATCCATCTCTAGAAGGTTCATCAATTTGATTTGTACTCTATTAGCATCTTTAGCATACCCACTCATGGATTTCAAAAAAAAAATCCTGAGGTTAAGCAGGAACACTAGCTCTTGTCCTTAAACAAGAAAATATGGAGAAGTCCCCAAAGAATTTTTTACCCTCACTCGATATGTCCATAGGGCATATTTGAGTTGTGTATGCCAATCTCTAGGGTTCTCCTTTAAAATTTGTCTTATTACTATGATCAAGTTCTTGTTTGTAGATTCTACTACCCCATTTCCTTGTGGGTAGTAATTTAATGAGAACTTAATAATAACCTTATTCTAAAATTCCCATTGAGTAAAAAATATTGATGCAAAAGTAGATCCGTTATTGCATACTAAAGCAAATGGCATCCTAAATCTAGTAACAATGTGAACACCTCTAAGAAATCTGTCACCACCTTGGCAATGCAATTTTTGAAAGTTTCTGCTTTTGTCCATCTCATACAATAATCAATGGTCATAATAATGTAGGTGTGTCTGGTTGATGATGGTGGATTAACTAGAGCAATGAAATCTAGCCCCCACTTTGTGAAAGGGTGTACCTCATATACAGGTTGTACCGACATTGCTAGGTGTCTTTCTCTATTAGCACTAGTTTGGCAGACATGACAAGAGCACACGTACTCAAAAGTATCCTTGAATATTTTGGGCCAAAAATAACCTGATCTTAAAATCATATGAGCTATCGCTTTTGCTGAACCATGCCCTATACCATACTTGTTGTGAAATTATTCTAAGACTTCCTTCACTTCTTCACATCCTAAGCATTTTAAGTAGATCCGTTCATAGTTCCTTTTGTACAACTTATTGTCTTGTAGCATATAGGACTCACACTTCATTTTAAGTCCCATGCATTGTGGACTATTCATCCAACTAGGGCATCAATTTTGTAGTAGGTGGTATACAATATCTTGGTACCATACATATGTTACCACACCTTGGCCATTGTCAATTTGGGATACTATCATTTTCTTTTGATCTTAAATATCTATTTCTTTCTCAAACTCTAATTTCTTTTCATCACCAATCTGGTTATCAGCTTTCATTCTTCACAATCCTTGACCTCTAACTAATTTCATAAGTTGAATCTCTAGGTCAAACTCTTGAATTATGGCCATCCATTTGCCAAGCCTTTCACCAAGTTCATTTTGCATCAACAATATCTTTATTTCTAGGTTAGGTATGATAGCATACACTTTACTCCTTAATATGTAATGGAATTTTTTTTTTACCACATTAACCAAGGTGAAAGACTATTTGTCAATGTTAGAATAATTCAACTTAGCATTTCTCAATGGGCAACTCATAAAAGCAATAGGTCTTTCATCTTCCTTCTCCTTCTTTTGGGTCAAAATCCCTATGCACAAATGCTTTGAAGAAAAGGAATATATCTTAAAGGGAAGGTTGTAATCAAGGCTTACCAATACTGGAGCCATGGAGATGGCTATCTTAATATCCTCGAATGACTTCTTTACCTCAAATTATTAAGAGGATGCACAATCTCTACAAATCCACTTATGAATTTTTGAATTTTTTTAATCTTTCCAAAGGACTTGAGTTCCTTTTGACTGTTGGGGGGTGATAACTTCAAAATGGCTTCAACTCTATCAAGATCAATGGAGATGCTAGCTTTGGAAATGACATGACCTAGGAGCTTTCCCTTAGTGACCCCAAATGAACACTTCTTGGGATTGAGAGATATGCCATATTTATGAGACCTATTGAATTCATGTCTTAGATCAGCAATGTGAGTAGTTTAATCCTTTGAAAAGATTGTCAAGTCATCCATATAGATAACTATACATCTATTAATCAATCCCTTAAACGCTTCATCCATGAACCACTAAAATGTAGCCCCTACATTAATCAATCCAAATGGCATTCTCCTATAGGTGAAGGTTCCCCATTTGATCATAAACATAGTCTTTAGTCTATTTTCTTCTTCTATAATTACCTAATTATAACTCGAATATCCATCCAAGAAAGACATCATTTTTGAACCATTTACAATTTGTAAGACTTCATCCAACAAGGGCAATGGGCAATTTTCCTTCTGAGATGCCAAGTTCAAATTGTGAAAATCTATGCAAAATCGAATCTCTCTAGCCTTCTTTTGTATAGGAACTAAATTAGCCACCCATAGAGAGTGGTGCATAGGGAAAATAAATTTTGCATCTAGTAATTTCTTGACTTCCTTCATTATTAGAGGCTTGAGGATGGGATTGACAGGTCTTTGCCTTTGTGGGAAAGGTTTGGCATTAAGTTTAAGTGGAATATCATGCATAATGATCTAAGGATCATACATCTTTAGATCTTCATAGCTTTAGGCAATGACATCCTTATATTCTATGAGCAATTTGAGCATGTCTTCCCTTTCCTATAAATTGCATGCTTTCATAATCCTTACCATTTGGGGATCATCCTCTATTCCTAAATTGTATGAATCACATTCGTCAGTCCCCTTTTCTTCAATGGTTCTTTTATTAAATGCAAATTCATGACAATCAAAAATGCACTCCAACTTGATCATCCCCTTGGGAATAGTGTTAGTTTTCAAGTTCAAGATTCCATCTTCATCTTGAGTTGTGATATCCTCAGGTGCATCATCTAGGATGCCATCTATTTCTTGTCCCTTAAATTGACCGTTGCACATAATAAATTCTAGAATATGTTGATCATCATGAAAAACTTGGAAGTTTGTTACATTGTCAGGAATAGATGAAGCAGCAACCAATTCAATTGAAAACCATTTGAACTTTTTTTCTTCAATTGGCTGTAATGCACTTTCTGAAATAGCAAGGGCATATGCTACCATTTTTTTCCTTCTTGGAATAGATTTTATGTTCAAAGCTTTGAAATCATCTAATAGATCCCATACTCTTTTCCTATAGGTAAGCAATCTCTTATTGTTACAAGAATACAATGACTTCACTTGTCGGATAACCAACTAAGAATCTCCTTCAACGATGAGAGTTATAACTCATTTCTATAGTGCAAAGAGAAGTCCTCAAATCAATGCTTCATATTCTAAAAAATTGTTAGTACATCTAAATTACAATTGAAATGTTGTGTAGAAAGACTTACCTTTTGGACCAACTAGCTTAATACCTGCACCGACTCTTGATTTGCATTTGGAACCATTGAAGCAGAGCATCCAAATTGGGCTTTCCTTGGGTTTTCTAACCTTATGCTTATTTTTCCTCAATTTATTTTTTACCTAAGCTTTAAAGGATTGTTTCTTAGGAACCCATTGTAATTTTCGAGGAGGCGGACTTGATGATTTTCCATTATGAATTCTTGATAGAGGAGGTGTGTGCTTTTCTTGTTTATCTTGAATTTCCCCTATCAGTTCTTAAATTTATTCAACTTTAGGTAGAGGATGAATGACCACTAAATTCCATCCATGGCCTTTTATATACCATCTTCTTCTTTATACTTTGATCATTCAGGGTGGACGAGAAGACAAACCTCGACCATCTGAAGAGGTATCGCTATATGATACATTTAGAACTTTAGTTTCCCCTTCAATCTCTTCAATAGCATTAGATGTGTTTGTAGGACTTTGGTTTTCTATAGGTTCATTTTATGGGTCATCGACTTTCTTTACTCCCACCATTTGTGTTAATACCTTAGCAACTACTTCTTGACATGATGAACATTCAAACTCTAAATGGCTAACTTTCTATAATCGACAAAATCCTAGAAGGAGGAGGGTATTGGAATCAACTTCCTCTCCTAGAAATTGTAAATTATCCATCATATGATCTATGAATTACATTATGACCTCATCCTTTAGGGTTGAAATCATGGAGTCCATATCTTGATCATCTGGCTTTTTGGTTGAAATTGTATAAAAAACCATCACCTTATAGAGGCCTAAATCTATTTTTAAAAAGGCTACCTCATTAGGGGCACTGTAATCTATGATCATCTTTTTTAATTTGGGCTTCGCATCTATTTTGATTTGATTGTTTAGACCTTTCCATGGTAACCAAAGCTGAGTGAGATTTGTGGAAAACCATCCCCTTAGACACTTCGTCCATTCTCTACTGAGGAGTAATGCATACGTCTCCAGGATATAAACTACATGTATATCAATGACATCTTGAATTTGTGGGTCAACTGTTAACTGTATCCACACATCCTTCAATACACCTATAACTTTCAAGTCTATTTTGTCCAACTGTATCACTATCAGGTTTGTAGGTTGAGGGGTGACCCCTAACTTCTTTGCTATGAATAATGACATTACATTGCATAAAGCTCCAGAATCAATAAGGAAATTATGGAGATTCTTCTCATGTATTCTGATACTGAGCAAAAATGGGGGTACCTCTACCTTGTCTTTAAACATAGTGGGCAATGCCTCCATAGCGTTACCTTGTTGCAACACCATCTTTTGAGGGGTAGTATTCACATTGTGGGAAGTCTTTGTATGGTCTAGGGTCTTCATGAGAACCTCTTGTTTTTGTGCATAGTTTTACAACATGTCAAACATGGACATATTGGCCTTTGTTCATTTCAAGTCCTCCACTACACTATATTTTTTAGTAGACCAAGTAGAAGTTTGCAATATTTTTGGTACATTCACTTGGTTCTAATTTTGTTGTCCTCTAGATGGTGGTTTAACTAGTGTAGGATTGTTACTCACCCTTGGATCAAGAGGATTTGGTTGTAGTGTTGGAGGAATTCCATCTATCAAAGGTTCCTTTCTATTTCTCAATTTGTACATATTCTGATTGTCATTGCAAAAAGTGAACATCTCTTGCTAAAGGCTATGTTCCTAGCTAAATTGAAATAAGAACTCTTCATCAACTGACTATTCTACCTATGTCTTCTACGTGGGGTCATAGGTTTCTAATAGCATAGCATTAAATTGAATAGGAGGAGTATTGTCATTTACTTGTGAGATTTGAGCCATCTCTTGATTTCCATTATAGTACAAACCATCATTGTTAGATGCATTCTGACCATCGTCATACTAATTGATATCTACATATTGAATGCTATTTTTTTTATTATCTGCAAGAATACTTTCATTATTTGGATGGGTGTTCTACTATTGGTTCTATCTCTGGAAGCCATTATTTTGATCAAGAGGATTGAAGTTGTTTCCTCCATTGTTGTTTCTCACATTATTGTTGTTTCGATTAAAGTTCCTATTATAATTTTGGCCATAATTATTATTGTAAGGACTAGTGTTGTTTGTGGAAGTTGTTATTCTATCCTTGTGACAACCTAAGATGAGTCAATTTGTTGTTCATTTGCAACATAGTCTTTTTCATCTAACCAAATTTAGAAATAAAGTTATTTTCTACTTCAGCAAGGACTGTTGCCTTTTGCTCAAAGAAGGTGGCTTTTGGAGGTTCATACCTTGGATATGTTAGAGTGCGGTTCTAAGGAGTAGGTGCCTATTGTAATGAAATTGGATTCATAGGTATGAATTGACTTGGAACAATGGGTGCTCTGAGAGGGTATGTTGGCATTATCGTGATAGCTTGGGCTAGAAGCATCAATCCTCCTCCATTAGGATTGGCCTACTTAGTAAAAGTTATTGCTTCTATGAAGACCTTTTCCAATGTATTGATATTTTTTGCAGGAAGCCTTCTCAAAAAGATAGTAGCAAGAGGGTCCATAGCATTCAAATAAATCAGAATAGCTACTTTAACCGGTATAGTATATAGTGTTTCTAACCTACGATATGCCATATGGAAGCGATGATTAAAGCGTGAAACTATTATAGTTGGATACATTTTAATTGATATGAATTGTTGATGTATCACTGTTGGGTTGACAAAAATTTAAAATTGTTCTAGGAACAATTTTTCAAAGGTGTCTCGATCTCCAATACATCCGGGTGGCAAATTGACGTACCAATTGTAGGCAACTTCCCCCAAAGATTAGGGGAATAAATGAAGGACCACATCCTCATTGGAAATCTGCTTTTGGTTGCAAATTTCTTTGAATACTTTAATGTGGTCTTTGAAAGTTTATGTTTATCTATAAATGAACCTTGGGCAAAACTTTTTGGGATTCTTAGGGAGGTCATGGAGTGCACCTCTCAAGTTTATTAGTGAGTCTACATCATTTGCAAAAAAAGGCATTGGAGAATTTCACAGACCTAAGGGTGGTTATTGAGGTGGAACTAGTGGAATATGTGGTGGTCCACTAGGTGGTTGGAGTGGTGGTGGGGTTGAAGAAGATGATGAAAGTTTGAATGAAAGTGGTTGAATTTGGGGTATTCCTTTATCACTGTGTGGTTTGCGAAAGTGGGTAAGCTCAAGAAACTCATGTGGACTTCGTGAAGATCCTAATACTTGCTAAAATGGGGATTTTGGATCAAAACCCTCTAGTTTGCACCAACTCTAGAAAAAGTGCACCTCTGTAGAAGTACACTTTCTCACAAATTAGTTGCACCACAAAATTTTGTGCACCTGTGGATCTATGGACTTGGACATCTATGGACCTGCAAAGTTGTGGACCTATGCACTTGAATTTCTCAAAAACTCAAAAAAATCCTAAACTTGTGGGAAGCATAGATTTTTGCAAAAGAGTAGAATTTTGAAACTTTGGCAAATTTTTCCACTTTTTTCTAAGAATGAAAAGTGTGGCCCTCCTTCTAGTGCCACTCTCGTTGAGTTGTTATTATGCACAATGCTAAATGGCAGGAATTCTTGTGAACTCCTCTCTTGAAAAGCTGATCTTGTGAATCAACTATAAGGTTCTAAATGATCTTGCAACCTACTAGAATCTTTTTAGTTGAAGATAAATGTGATTGTTCACAAGGATCCCTTTGCTGGTTCATTTTGATTTCAGATGAGTTGAAGAATCTGCACACTACTTCAAAATAAAACACACAAAAGTAACTATTTTTTTGTATTTTTATATTTTTTATGAATGCAATCTAACAATGCAACTACTATGAAGTCCTATTCTAACAAGGGGGTTAGTAAAGAAAATAAAAAAACTTTAAAGAAAGTAACATAAAATTGAAATCCTAATAGACATAAACTATGGAAAACAACACATCTACAAATTAAGCTTTCAAAGAAATTAGTGGGTAACCAATGAAAGGAGTAGTGCTTCCTTGATTCCACTAATGCAATCATTGGTGAGAAACTTAGTAATCGTATGATATTTCACTCTTCATCAAATTGCAAGGCCACAAAAATTGTGCTCATGTAAGATGAAAAGTTATGCAGATACAAGTCAATAATTTCTTCTGAAGCTAGATACGTCAGTGGAACTTGTCAAAACCATAGCAAACACCAGAATTAATGAATCACACAACTAGGAAAAGCAATAAACTTTTGGCTCAATAACAATTTCATGAACATAAATTCATAAAACAATGACACATTTAGGCAAGAATCACTACACTCCAAATGCGAGCAACAAAAGCATAATTTTATTACAAAATAATGGTAGCCCCCATTACATATTACAATGGAGTATTTATAAGAAATCATCTCCTCAATTTGTGTTGAGAATGAGAGATATCTTAATGCAATAAAATGCTTTCAATCTAATAAAACAAATTAATTATATACAAGCTAACAATCTAACTGGTGCTAAGTAGGACTCCATCCATTCTTTATTCATTAATTGGATGCATGAGCCTTTACATTTCAAAAAAAAAGAATTTATGAGAGGAGAAAGAATAAGAAAGCCTTTAGTCAAAGTGGAAGTGTCTGGAAGTGCCAAAAATGGAATTTGATCCTTCATTGGGCATTAGTCAAAGTTAAACTATCGATTGAATGCATTTCTGATGTATGGAAAGCTCTATTTTTGGAACTGGTAGTTAACTATCAGTGCACCTCTGGAAAAAGTGCACCTATGGACTTGGGGAGTTGCGCACCTCAAAAGGGTCTAAAATCTCAAAATTTTATTAAGTGTCAAAATTGAAATTCTAGCTTCTGGGTTTTGTTCCCCTTCATCCCAAAGCTATGTCTAGATGTTTGCCCTTGAATTTCTCTATAATCTTAGTAATCTTGGCTATATCTGATAAATCTAAAGCCTCATATTTATCTTTAACCTTTTGTCTATAGTTGTCTACCTCAATTCAAGCCTCAACAAAATCCTCGAGTTTGGTATCCAACTCTAATAAGGTTTCCTCTGTTCTAAAGGCTTGCCAGATGTTTTCATCGTTAGAAGCTTCCTCAAAAATCTTCTTGAATCTCTCAACTACTACCTCTATCAGTAATAACTTCTCCCATTCCTTATCCTCAAAAATATCTAAGCATGCATCACTATAATGCCTCTTTTCTTCCAAAATTCTCTCTCAAGCTTGGTCCTCGAGCCGATGGATTTTTGCATGTAATATTTCCATTACTTTATTATTGTCTACAATCTTCTCAATCCAATCATCAATTAAATCCAATTCCTCCACTATATATACATCTATCAAAATCATATATCTCTGCCCCTTTATGGCTTACAAAACTTTTAAGTCTTTGCTCCAAGCATGCACTTCATCCATGATACTAAAATCCTGCTTCAAAATTGCTACCATCTTATTTACATTCTCTTGCATAGTGTGCAGTAACTTCAGATTCCCTTGGATGGTCAAAATACCCTTTTCTTCAAAACTTTCCTGCCACTACTGATAAGCTTTCAAAAATGGGTCTAGATGTACACCCCTCCCTTCTTTGAGTACATCATTTAGGGTATCCTCGGGGTTATCAAGGTCTAAGGTACCAACAAATTTGGCTAGATATCCTCTCAAGATTTCATTTTGCCTTTGAAGCATTCTAAGTTCAGCACCTTCCTAGTCCATGCTTCTAAAAACTTTTTTTATTCCTATGGTCACCATCAATTTGGCCATATCTAATGTGGGCCTCCCAAGAATGACCTCTTTGATCTGATAATTGTGTGGCTCTAAGCTTTCTGCATCTCCATTAGGAGGAGGGATGGTCACTTGAGCAAACAAATCCTAATCTTGATGCTGGTGATAAATACCAATGGTCTCACTTCATGTGACGAGGACTCAGGTTTATTCACAACCTTGGCCAATTCAATGATATACTCCTCATCTGCATGGAATTGTGGTTTCATGATTCTCATCATTTCTTTTCTCAGCAACCTTGGAATCCATGAACTTGAAGGCCTACCTTAGGAGGATGAAGGAGTATGTTCAGCTACCTCCTTTCCCTTATCACTCCTCCCTTGAGTTCTTTCTCTTTGTGAGGGATCTCCTTCTATGGTCTCCGTCTCTATGGATCCTATGGCTTGCACCTTAGTGTCTTGGGAGGCTAGTTGAGAATATTCTACTATTTGTCCCTCTTTTGATACTTCATTGATTGACATTTGTTATGGCTCCTCTTCTAGTTCTTTTTTAACCTATTCTTCTTTAGAACTTGGAGGTGGAGGAGTAACTGAGCCTTTATCAACCATTGTGACTTGTGGTGGGGATGGGGGAGTAAGATGAGGACCCTATGATTCTAGCAGCATCTATGTCTAGTCCTCCTATTAAGGTTCACCTGTAGGGGTATCCTTGATCTTATCCCCAACCAATTTTGTTCCCACAGGCATGAAGTAAAAATCTGACATTTTAAACACATCATCAGCCTCCACATCCTACTTATCCACCCATTTATGTACTTCATCTTTTCAAGAAGAAACTTCCAAAGGTTCATCTTGTATGGATGGAAATATTACCATGGAACTTCTCATCTTTTCTTGTTCTACAGCTCTAGCTAGCCAAGTTCTTCTCTATAGAGGCACATCTTCCTCCTCATCTTCCTCTTCTTCTTCTTCTTCTCCTTCAGGAATAGGTTTAGGGATAGATGGGAAAGGAACCATTGTCTTAATCACCCTTTGCCTCTTCTTCATGTAGATCTTAATCTTTTTATATTTCTTAGAGGTAGAAGGGGATGTTAGTTCAGTTTGCGAAGGAAGAGAGACTTGTTGAATTTCACCCTTTTCTGTCTAGCTGGGCACAATTGGTGGCAATTGAGGATCTCACTGGTATTGAGAAGCCTCAGTGTCTTCTGATCCCTACACATCTTCTCCCTACTATTGAGGAGGTGCTTATACTTCACCCTCTTCTATATTGGCCCTTTGAGGAGAACTCCTCTTTCTTTTTCCTTTTCCTTTCCTCTCCAAAGGGCAATAGTATCCAACTAGCCTATCTAGTTGGTATACTATCTCTGGCCTTATTGGTGACTAGGCTACAAAGGTAGGAATAGTAACCTTCTTCTGTCTACCTTTTTTGGGTTGGGCTTGTGCATGAAAAATCACTATGTTAGGTACTGGATCAAGTTGGAATGGTTTCCTGATCCAATCCTATGTCATCATAATGGCATGCCTTTCCCTATGGTTTATATCATCACTTTCCTCCCTGTCCACCTTAGTGTTCATTATGGGCCTTTCCCCAATCTCATCTATGTTGAATAGGGGATCTAGTAGCTCCCCTAAGTCTTGCTTCAGTATTTCCTCAGGAATTTGAACCTTCAAAGCCTTTTTAGCCAAATATAAAGTCATCCTAAAATAGTCCCTGATATGGACATCATAGTCATTTGTTGCATTCATCCACTAGTCCTCAATGGCCTTTTCATCGTGAATTTCCCTACCCAATAGACTCTCAACTTTGCCAATATTTTCAAATAATCCTCAAGGGGAAATTGTTCCCACTCCCATTCAAAAGATAGAATATCTTGTTTCTACTTCACCTCATATGGTCCTATCACCAGTCTATCACTAGGATATCTAGGGAGCTCCTTTGGATTTATAGTGGCACCAGCTACCCTTAGATATGTGAATGTCTTAAACTAAATGTAATAGGCCCCAAGAGAAATTATTTGTGCTATTACGTCATCAGATAATCATTTTACATAGTCTCCCTCAATTAATTGGATGATAGAAAAAATGAATGCATCATTCACAATTCTATATTCTTTGCTCTACCCTGAGAGCTTCTTCTTCACCAATTGAGGGTAGTTGATGTATGACCAAGCATTGGGATCTAGTATGTTGCCCTTCCTGTACAATCTGGGATAGTTTGTCACCCTGGTAGCTAATAGATATACCAAATATGAAGTCATGTAGAACTTCTTTTTGTCCTTGATTGCCTCCAATTGTTCACACAAGTTCTCACTCAATGTGGTGGCCCAGTCAATTGGCATCCTTGTTGTCTTGATTGTCTCAATAAATTTTACCATGAAAATATTTAAGTGCCCAGCTGTTGGTAGACCCATCACTCTACTTAGAAGAATGATAGAGTATCCAATATTTTCCTTCATATACCCCCTTGTCATATCCACCTTTCCTATTACCTTCCCTAGAGAAGTCTTCTCAATGAAATAGGAATATTGAATGATATCTGATGCTTCTTTTAGGTGTTCCCTATACCACCTTTTAGCTGCCTCATAACTGAGTTTGATGAATTGATCGGCCCTAGGGAGGTGAAAGACCCTTTCAATGTTGTCAGGTTGGAGGTCAAGAACAACTTCTCCAGTTACAATCTTCACCACCCTTTCCTTAGGAACAAAGTGTTGTGCTAGTGTCATAATGAGCTCAGATGATTGTATTGATGTTTGGTGCAAAGTTTCATTCACCAAACCTGATCAAATTAAAGAAAATACCAAAGCCAATCTCTCCTTGGGCTTGTTGCATATCCTGAGGAACTCTCCCAGATTAGTGTGTCCCAAGTTAGTGTCCTTAATCTCTGCACAATCATCCTAGAATCTCAATTTTGATGAGACACCTTGGAATATAAACATAGAAAGCTTTGGTGCCATCTTCTCACAAGATGAGGATGCCATTGTACCTATATGGTAAAAGAAAGATATCTATTAGCTAAGACTCATCATGAACAAAAACTCAAAAAATTAAATGTGCAAATAAAAATCCTATTAACCCCTTTTTTCAAAACAATTTTTTTTAGATATAAGTTGCGCACCTATGCACCAGATTAGGTGCATAAGGGCACACCCCTTTTTCCTTGGTGTTTTTTCATTTTGTTGGGTGCACAATAGTGCACCAAGCTATCCCCTTCGGGTCTTTGTGTATGCAGAGGGGGGTTTTTGCATTTGTATTTTTTTGTTTTTTGGATATGTGTGGGAGATGAGAAGGTATGCACCTAATTAGGTGTGTAACTATGCACCCCTTTTTCTTTACATTTTTTGTGTGTATGGGTGTGTTCTTGTGCACCAAGTTGGGTGCACAAGTGTGCACCCACTGTTTGGTTGTGTTTGTTTTTTTTTTTCACTGTTTTCATGTGTGTCAAGCCTTTAGAGTTTGGGTGCATACTTGTGCACCTAGATAGGTGCACAATTGTGCACCTAATTCTAGTTTTATGGAGCAGAGGAAACAAATAAGATTGCACCTTGCTGAGTGCAAATGTGCAAAATGAGCAGAGATAGAGGTCATTTTTGCTGGTGCGGAGTTGAGGAGCTATGAGGTTGGAAGCTGCAAGAGTGAGGAGGAAAATAATGAAAATATGGTGAAGAGTTTGGAGGGGGTTGGGGGTTTATATAACCCCACTCACCTTCAATGGTGTGTCGATGTGCTCTTGCATAGTTGCATAGGTGCGCATCGTCGCATCACCAAAGGTGATGCACACTTGCGCACTAGAGGATCTGTGCAGTTGCACAATTTTTATTTTTTTTGAATTTTTTTAATTTTTGACTTTTGCAATTTGTCGACCAGGACCCAAGATGTAAAGTCAAGGATAGGTAGGACCTCAAAAAATTTTGGATCCTAGGTTAGGAGCCCAATATCCAAAAGAATAAAGTAGGGGGTCCCCATTCCTACTAGGGAATGGGGTGTGTGTTATGGAACCACAACACCACCCTCTCACATCCCTTACTATGTGTCCCTCTCTCTCTTTCTATGCATTGTATCCCATGTACCCTTTTATCCCCCATCCTCTACTCCCTCCCTCTCTCTCTCTCTCTCTCTCTCTCTCTCTCTCTCTCTCTCTCTATTCCACTCCCATCCCCTACTTTATTTTTCTCTCTCTTTCTATGCATCCTATTCCATGCACTCTTTGAACTAATCCTCTCTTGCTCTCCCTCTCCCATCCCCTAATCTATGTCCCTCTCACTTTCTATGAATCCTCTCCCACATATTCTTTGAACTCCCATCCCCTACTCTCTCTCTCACTCCTTCCCTCTCCATTTCTCCCTTTCTCTCTACCCATTTCTCCCTCCCTTCCTACCCTATCCCTCCCTCCCTCCCTCCCTCCCTCCCTCCCTCTCTCTCTCTCTCATCCACTACTCTATGTCCCTCTCTCTTTCTATGCATCCTATCCCATATATACTTTAAACTCCCATCCCCTACTCTCTCTCTCTCCCTCTATTTCTCTCCCTCCCTCCCTCCCTCTCTCCCTCCATCCTTCCCACTCCATTTCTCCCTCCTTGTCTCCCTATCCCATTCTCTCTCTCTCTCTCTCTCTCTCTCTCCCCCCCCCCCCTCCCTCTCTCCCTCCCTACCTCCCTCCCTGTCCCATCACATACTCTATGTCCCTTTATGCATCCTATCCCATGTACACTTTCAAATCCCATTTCTCTCCCCCCCCCCTCTCTCTCTCCCTCCCTCCCTTCTCCCATCACCTACTCTATCTCCCTTTATGCATCCTATCTCATTTACACCTTGAACTCCCATATCTCTCTCTCTCTCTCTCTCTCTCTCTCTCTCTCTCTCTCTCTCTCTCTCCCTCCCTCCCTTGCTCCCTTCTTCCTTCCATCTCCATTCTCCTCTCTCCATTTCTCCCTTCCTCTCTCCCTACCCCATCCTCTCTCTCTCTCTCTCTCTCTCTCTCTCTCTCTCTCTCTCTCTCTCTCCTCCCTCCCTCCTTCTCTCCCTCCCTTTCTCCCTTCTTGCTTCCATCTCCATTCTCCTCTCTCCATTTCTCCCTCCCTCTCTCCCTACCCCATCCTCTCTCTCTCTCTCTCTCTCTCTCTCCCTCCTACCTTATTTATTTAATATTTATTTAATTTATGTGAACTCTTTCTCTCTATGCTTTTTCCCCATTCCCTTCTCTCTTTCTATTCTTATATGTTACTCTACATCATATCCCCTACTCTCTCCCCAACCTCTACTCTCTCTCTCTCTCTCTCTCTCTCTCTCTCTCTCTCTCTCACTCTTTACCCTCTCTCCCTCTCTACCTCTCTCCTTATCCATCCTCTCTATTAAAATTGAATGCTTAAATAGTGCATATACACTATAGTGTGTGTGCACTATAGTGCATACACGATATATTATAGTCTGTACATGATATTTAAGTCTTCAATTTAAAAAAGGTTTAAATAGCGTGCACACACTATAGTGCATATGCACTATTTAAGCCTTGAATTCAAAAATTCTTTAAATAGTGTGCACACACTATAGTGCATACACACTATTGCATGCATGCACTATCTAAAGCATTAGATACCACCAAGTCTAAGGCTTGGATTTTCCTTGAGGATCTAAACCAAAGGTTTGGAGCCTCTAAATTGTTCTAAGACATGTTTTTAGGCCACAAAAAGAGGGATTGTTTTTAGAAGATGCTTGTTTTTTCTTCTGTGCACTCCTTCAAGTTTTTCTGTAGTTGAGGATCAATAAAATCAGGTTACGTAGTATTACGGATCTCTATGTTAGCTATATAACCATATAATTTATTTCAAATTCATATTATTTCAAGCCTTTCAACTATAATTTCGTTTGAATGTATCTCCAATTTCTCTCAAAAACCAACATGTACTAATTGAGGTGTAGATTTTAGCTCATTCATCAAATTTTGCAAAAAGTTAGTTTTTTAAAAAATAAACTCCATTCTACAAACTTTGAAAAAAATAGTTTTTATTTTGGATTAGTTTTCAATAATTTCTAGGGGGAGCACACAAATAATTCATATTTTTGGGATGTGTCCACTTACAAAATTCATTAAAAAAATACACATTATAAAATTACCCAAAAATTTTGGGATAAACTACATGGTGTTAGGTAACTTTTGACCAGAGCGATTAAAGAATTTCAAAATAAAAGTTGAAATTTTAGGGGGCCAAACTTTGCACTATGTTATGTTTTTTCTTTAAAAAAAATACTTTTTTTTGTGGCCCCCTTTTTTGAGAACCTAAAACTAAACCATTTTGAAAAAAATTAGTATTTTAGAAACTAGATTCAAAGGACTACAACTTTTGTTTTTGTCATATCTTAAAATTTTGAGCATAATTATCTTCAAACTCTTGTCAAAGTTTAGAAATTTCTAATTTCAAAAAAAAAGCATTCACTTATACCCCCTTTTAGCACCACAACTTGGTGCACTTACCCCCAACTCACACATTTATGTATCATTTATTACACTAAAGGCATACCTATACTAAGGAAATCAACTTAGGATTGTTGATCAATGGTTGAAAGTCTATAAAACACCTTACAAGATGATTGAAATGAGCTTGTATGTGGATTAAGTCTCTATCATTTTGGTGGGATCTATTTCTCATGAGCTATTTTCTTTCCACTTTTCCCTCCATATGTGGCATGCTTGATAAGGTAGAGGTCATGAATTTTAATTTTTAATTTTTTTGAGATAACTAGCTTCCTTGAATTTAGGAGATAATTTTTTGAAGAGGATTCCATAGGACAACTTCCCTTTTTAATTATTCCTAAAAAATCTCAATGACATCCACTCTATTTTAAGGAAGTAGATGCCCATGAGACCCTAGCCTAAGTTCTTTGCTTTATGCTTCCACCATATATGCATTTGTTGAATGTGATCTAGAGACCCATTATCACAACTACCCACTTTTTAGCAATAGTGCAATCTTTGTTTTACTTAAATTTTAATTATAGTGTAATTTAAAGTGACATTATATGAGGAAACTAAAATGGAAAGGAGATGATTAGGAAGTCTATATTCATCAAACACCTATGCTCTAAAGGCTTTGTGTTCTTATGTTGGAAATATAAGAGGATTAACTGAGAGGAGAGGGGTGAATCAGTTACTACTAAAATAAATTCCAGATCCTTTAGATGTTAGTACACAAATGCAAACTAAAAATTGAATACTGTTGAAGCTCGGTAAATACAAAAACAAATGTTGTAACTCAATAAGTACTTGGTAAATGCTTAGCATATAAATTTTAGATGTTATCAGTGATTACCATTTCTTTAACTTAGTTGCAAACACATAAAAGAAAATATCATGAACACATTTGACACCAGGATTTAATGTGGAAACCCAATTTGGGAAAAACCAATTGCAACTAGTTAATATTTTCACTCTTTTGAAGTGATCCCTATAAGGAGCCAACCCTATTAAAGGTTACAAAACACACTATTAGGTGTGACCCTATTAAAGGATTTAATCACCCTATTAGCAATGGCCTTGTTAGAGGTCTTTAGACAATTCAAAAGAACTACCACCTTGTTAGAGGATTTGCAAATAGTTGTTAACCCAACTCTATTAGGAGATTTAGATCACTGCTACAATGGTTAGATAGTAACAATGAGATGACCTGATTTAAATGCAACTGAATTTTTGATTACAGATCTTTGTTCTGGCTTGTACTTGATCCTTCCTAATTGAATATAGATTTTTTGCTTCACAAGGATATTTTTCTTATCCTTCAAATTCACTTCCTCTTCTCATCATTAAATCTTCAATAACATCTTCATGCTTTCACACCCACCTCATACTTTGAAATCACAAACTTGACCTTATACTTATATCTTCCACTTTGTCAAGTCAGCTCAAATACAACTTAGAATAATTAATATTCATCACCTCAACTGGCTAGAATTAATAGATAAATCAATTAAACTTAATATGCTAAATAAGAAAATCCTTCATTAGCTGACCTAGCTCAGTAGAAACTAACTCAGAGATGATTTCCTTTGTTAACCAATAGAAGCCCGGTTAACACTAAAAATTTGCAAAAATCTTTGGTAACTGAGTGAGCTCAGTTAACACTCATCTTCTACATACTTTCCTTTGACACTTGAGTGAACTCAGTAGACACTTCCTTCTGAACTAAGCAATTACAAAATTGCTCAGTAGACACAGAAAACTGCCTTTACTACTCGAGTGAGCTCAACATATATTGATTGATAATGATATGATATTTGTGTAACATCAAAGACAATACATAATTAATCAATCATATCCAACAATCTCCCTATTTGGCATTAATGGCAACACATATCATAGCACAATGAAATTTTGGATTTAGACTTGAGAACTCCCTCTATTAGTATGAGCTCTTCCTTTCACTGGATTCTTCTTCTGTCTACAACAACTTATACCAAGTTCATTTATAATTTTATCTCTTTTATAGAAAGCTTCTCCCTCTTGGTTCCTTACTTTATTTTGGTTCAAATTTTTTTTGAAAGATATGACAGTAAACTTCTCCCTCTTTGACAACACATGTTAAAGAAAATAATTCAATTAATACCAATGGAAATTAAGTACTGATTCATTTGCAATATTCCCTAGCTAATTCTACACCAATTGATTGATCTTCAATAGGTTCTGGTTGATGCATCACTAAAGTTTATTTAGTGAACTTCAGATAGGGGAATGACCCCTATCTTACCTCTTAGATATAGAAATGCAACCTTAGGTAAAGGCTTGGTGAATATGTCTACAATCTATTCCTTTGTATTGACATATTCCAATTTGACTTCTTTTTCTTGTAGCAATTCTCTTAAGAAGTGATATTTTATTGCAATGTTCTTTGTTTTGGTATGCATCACTAGATTCTTTGATATATTGATTGCACTGGTGTTATCACAGTATATGACTATTGGATCTTTGATCTTTATCTTAATTCCTTCTAACAATTGTTTAAACCAAAACAATGTTAGAACAATTAACTACTACTACCACATATTCTACCTTTGTTATGGATTGAGATGTACAATTTTGTTTCTTGCTTGTCCAACACACTAATCTTTTACCAAGAAAGAATGTTCCACTACTAGTGCTTTTTCTTTCATCAATACTTCATGTTCAATCAACATCAATAAATACTTTCAAGTCCAAATTACCTCCAAGTTTATACCATAGGCCATAGTCTTCAATTCCTTTCAAATATCTCATGATTCTCTTGATTTCCATCATGTGATTTTCCTTTTAATTTGTTGAGAATCTTTCTGCTATTCCAACTGCTAGATCAATATCAGGCCTTGTGTGTACTAAATAGTATAATTTTCCAATCATTCATCTATATTTGGTCTAATCTACTTCTTTGGAATCATCATTTTTGGAGAGCTTATGTCTAGTAGATAGAAGGGTTCCAACTGGTCTTGAATATTCCATTCTAAACTTCTTCAATATTTCCTTGATAGACTTAGATTGAGTGATGTAGATATCATTTTTGTTCTATTGTATCTATAATCCAACAAAAAAATTTATCTAACCAAACATAGACATCTCAAATTCTTTACTCATTTCTTCTGAAAATTCTTTGTGCAAGTCATCATTTCCTGTAAATAGAGTATTATCAACAAATATTTCTTCCAACACAATCTTCTTGTCTGGTCCTTCCTTGATATATAAACTACTATTATCATTTTTCTTTTGAAAGCCAATCTATACCAAGTAATTATGAGGTATTTCATACCAAGTTCTGGGAGCTTGCTTGAGACCATATAATGCTTTGTGTAAATTTGCAAACCATGTCTCTTTTTCTAGGATCTACAAAACCTTCTAGTTGTTCAATGTAGACTTCTTCATCAAGAATGTAGATTTCACATTTTAAATCCTCTATGTGTTGCATATGCTAGTAAAGTTCTAACACCTTCAAGTCTTGCTAGAGGAGTAAAAGTATCACCATAATCAATACCTTCTTCTTGAGAATAACCTTTGCACACCAATCTTTCTTTGTTTCTTGAAACTTTTCCATCTTCATTTAGCTTATTTTTTAATACCCACTTTGTACCAATTACATTTTTATCCTTAGGTCTAGGAACAAGAGTCCAAGTTTTGTTCTTTTCTATTTTTCCTATTTATTCATTCATTTTTTCAATCCAACTTTCATTATCTAGAGCATCTTTAACACTTCTAGGTTCAAATTGAGCAAGTAAACATGTACCTTTAATTTGCTTCTTGTCATTGTCCTATCAAATTTGTCTCCAATAATCTAATCAGGTGCATGGATGCCTTCTGACATATCTTGATAACATAGGCTCTTTGGTCTTTGAATGATTTTTACCATCTTCATCATGATTTTCAGTTTTAATCTAGGGTCCTTTTGTCTATGACTTGGGTCTATCAGGCTTGGTTTGAACTAGCTCAATAGTCTTTGATTGTGACTTAGGTTCTTCAGATTGTAACTCAAGTTGCACTATTTGCAACTTAGTAACTATTGGAGATTTTGGGGACTCAAGAGATGAATTTTCCTTTATTTTAGATAGATTTGGTAGGGTATTAGGTTCATAGTAAATAAATCTTTTGTAATCTTCTAGCTCTGTGTTGCTTTCTTCACTCTTTTCTACAAACTCATCAATTCTAACATGTCCACTTTCTATAATTTTATGAGTAGACAAGTTCAAACATTTGTATTCTTTACTTCTATAGGAGTATCCTAGAAATATGCCTCCATCACCTTTTACATCAAATTTTCCTTATCTAGATTCTTTTAAGATATAACATTTGAAACCAAATACTTTCAAGTAACTTACATTAGGTTTGTAGCCATACCATATTTGTTAAGGAGTTTTGTTTGAATCTTTATTCAATTGTACTTTGTTTAAGGTATGAACTACAGTATTGATAGCTTCCTTCCAATTTTTTAGAGAAACCTTATTTTTAATCATCAAGGTTCTTGCACAATCCATGATAGATCTATTTATTCTTTTAGCTATACCATTCTACTGTGGTGTACCAAGAGCTGATACTTGTCTTTTGATTCCTCTTTCAATGAAAAAATTATTGAATTTATTAGGGATGAATTCACCATATCTACCTGATCTTAAGCATTTGAACTTCTTTCTAGTTTCCTCAGACTCTTGTCAGATACCACTTGAATTTTTGAAAGGCTTCTAATTTTTCTTTTAGATACATTACAATAATCATTCTAGAATAGTCATCAACAAAAGGAATGAAAAAAAAAATTGTACTATAACTCTCTATTCCAATAGGTCCACATAAGTCTATATGAACAATTTCCAAGACTTCTTCTAACTAATAGTTTTTTCTTTTGAAACTAGTCTTTCTCATCTTACCAATTTGGCAATTCTTGCATAGTCCCATGTCAGGTTTCTTTAAACTAGGAATACCTTTTACCCTTTTATGTTTTCTTATCTTAATGAGATTATCAAAGTTTACATGACATAGCCTTTTGTCCCATAACCAACTTTCCCCTACTTGAGCAAGAAAACATGAACAATCACTGAGATCAAGATAGAATTGATTAACTTTTGTTCGCTTGCCAGATCCAACCAAATTTCTTTTCCATCCAGTAGTTTGGCCTGTCTATTCATGAATTCTACCTCAAATCCAATGTTATTCAATTATACCACACTCAAAAGATTATGCTTTAGTCCTTCAACCTAATAAGCATTGTCATATACAAGTTCTTTAGTCAATAAAATACATCCTTTTCCTTTTATATAACAAGGTTCATTGTTTCCAAATCTCACACTACCTCCATCATAATATTCCATGTGCTCAAATTTTATTTTGTCTCCAATCATATGATGTGAATGGATACTATCAATAATCCATATATTATTTTTTCTAACATAAGAGATAAGTGCCATCTTATCTCCTTCATCATCAGATTCATCTTTTACAACAATATATACCATTTCATCTTCATTGTTATCAGAATCTTTAGCTATAAAACAAGATTTCTTACCCTTGTCCTTGTAGTTCTTTTAGTTTTTGGAATCCTTATTTCCTTTGTGCTTATTGCTTTTTTTCTCATCTTTTATTTCCTTATTTGGAAACCTAGCAGCAATGTGACCAACTTCTTTACAGGAAAATCAGATGAGAGGAACTTTGCCTTTGTATTTTTCTCTTCCTTTGGAATACCTCCTTGCAAGTAGGGCCTCAACAACTTAAAGATCATTGTTTTCTTCTAATGTTCCTTCTTCTTCACTTTATTATTGACTAGATTTTGATTTCTTACTTTTTTCTTTGAATGAGAGTTTAGCTTTAAAAGTAGATTCAATAACCTTTGAACTAGGAACATAGTTATCAAAGTTATCTAACTCAAAAGCTATCAATCTTCCAACTAGAGCACCTAAAAATATTGTATTATTTAGATTGCATCTCATCTCTTGAATAGAATACACTCTAATTTCATAAATAGGAAGAAGAGTTTTAAATACCTTGCTTACAATTGTTTTCTCTTCAATGTCTCCTCTAGATGCTTTGATTGCACTTACACTTGCTTTGATCCTTTCCACATGTTTTGCAATGTTTTCATCTTCTCTCATTTTCATTTGATCAAAATTACCTCTAAGACTTTCAGCATTATCTCTTCTTACATTTTCATCTCCTCCATATATATCTTTTAGTTTGATCCACATCTCATAAGTTGTTTTGCAATCTTTGACTTCATAAAATTTAGTATAACTAAGAGCAGATACAACATCAATCATCATGATGTTATGATTCTTCTTTTCAGCAATATCTTCAACTGATAATGTTCCATTGGGATTCTTGTATTCGTTATCAAGATACTTGCATCCTAAGTCACTAATGGTAGCCAAGTGTAACCTCATGAGTCTTTGTCTTGCTGCAAAATTATCTTGGTTTAGCTTGGGAATCTTTCTTTATAAGACATCCTGATTTTTGGCTCAGGTCCTTGAAAATATTTCTGTAAGCATCAAAAGCTCTGATACTAATTTTTGGAAATATAAGATTAGTAACTAAGAGGGGAGGGGTGAATTAGTTACTACTAAAATAAATCACAGATCCCTTAGATGTTAGTATACAAATGCAAATTGAAAACTAAATAATGTTGAAGCTCGATAAATACACAAACAAATGTTGTAACTTAGTAAGTACTTGATAAATTCTTAACATATAAACTTTATATGTTATCAGTGATTATAATTTCTTTAACTTAGTTGCAAAAACATAAAAGAAGATATCATGAACAAATTTGACACTAGGATTTAATGTAGAAACCCAATTTGGGAAAAACCACCAATTGCAACTAGTTAATGTTTTCACTCTGCTGAAGTGATCCTTATTAGGAGTGAACCCTATTAAAAGTTACAAAACACATTGTTAGATGTGACACTATTAAAATATTTAATCACCCTATTAGGAGTGGCCTTGTTAGAGGTCTTTAGACAATTCAATGGAACTGCCACCTTGTTATAGGATTTGCAAATAGCTATTAAGCCAACTCTATTAGGTGATTTAGATCAATGCCACAATGCTTAAAGAGTAACAATGAGATGACCTAATTTAAATGCAACTAAATTGTTGATTACAGATCTCTATTATGGCTTGTACTTGATCCTTTCTAATCGAATATAGCTTTTCTGCTTCACAAGGGTATTATTCTTGTCCTTCAAATTTGCTTTCTCTTCTCATCATTAAATCTTCAATAACATCTTCATGCTTTCACATCCACCTCATACTTTGAAATCACAAACTTGCCCTTATACTTGCATCTTCCACTTTGTCAAGTTGGCTCAAATACAACTTAGAATAATTAATATTCATCACCTCAGTCAGTTGGAATTAATAGATAAATTAGTTAAGTTTAATATGCCAAAATAAGAAAATTCTTTGTTAGTCGACCTAGCTCAGTAGAAAATAACTCAAAAATAATTTCCTTTGTTAACCAAGAGAAGCTTGATTAATATTTCAAACTCACACAAATCCTTTGGCAACTGAGTGAGCTTGGTTAACACTCATCTTTTGCATACTTTCCTTTGAAACTTGAGTGAACTCAGGAGACACTACCTTCTTAACTAGGAAATTAGAGGAACACTCAATAGACATAGAAAACTATCTTTACTACCCAAGTGAGCTCAGCATTTACTGACTAATAATGATATGACATTTGTGTAACATCAAGAACAATACACAATTAATCAATTGTATCTAGCATCTTAATGTTGGTGATAAATATTCCTAGACCTACAGTTGTATATCCATGCTAAACAAGGAGGTCCCCACCACTCAGGAAAGATTCAATACAAGAGAATCCCCCATGCTAAATAGGATAAAGAAATACAAGACTTACCCAATCTATGAGTTCATGAGATGCCAACTAAGATTAGAGTTGCTAAGCGGGACCAAGACCCCAAGTGTTAGAGAAGACATCAAGATAGTGTATAGGAGAATTCATTTGGCAAGGTAGTGGTGAAATGGTTATTCCACATATACAAAATCCTTTACATCAATTGCATGGTCTTTGACAAGACATTGAATCTATACCAACTTCCCTCGAGGGCACCAATGTAAATGTATTGCAAAATATGAATACAACAAACTTTATTGCGCTCATTACTATCTAATTTAATCTTGCATATGAGCTCTTTGTGAGTTCCTAAGAGTTCAAATCGTGTCTTGCTTCAAGAGTAAATACCACGGTGAGTACTTCAATTTATTCTCATAAAATTATCTAGTATTTCATAATGAGTTACATCCAATAAGGCATGTTAACACTTGATTCATTGAGTTTCTAATGACCTTTGTTATCATGGATGTTTTCTAGTTTTAATTTTAATGGCATTTCAAGGTTTTATCTAGGTAATGTGGAGCAATTTTAAGGTTTAGGGATATATTCATTACATGTAGTATGCCTAAATCAAAGGAATGCTAAAGTTTTTAAGAAAATTTTAGTGGCTATTGTAAATTTTGATGCTTAAGTTTTAATTGACTGTGGATTTCTTTGAGTCTAAGTTGTGAGATCTATTAAAAGAGTTGAAAAGAGTCAAAGGTCAAGGATGTGGTTTCATTTTTGTGATGATAATGATTTTTATCTAGACTATGAGATGTAAGGAATATGGATGGACTGTGCTAATCTCTTTGGGTTCAAATGTCTACAACTCTAGATTTTGTCAATTTCATTTTTCCTCTTTTTGGCCTTTCCAACTAATGTACACTGCACTATCTAAAAAATAGCTAATTATTTTTTAACAAAATTGAATTGAGGGATATTAATGAAATTGTTGGTAATGTTTCTATGAGATATAGATATTATTGTAATTGTGAATGACATTTCTTATTCTATAATTAGCTAGAAAATGTATTTCTAGTTCATACTAAATTTATATAAAATAGATATTAATAATTCATTAATGGAATGATTTCATAGAAGTTTTTCTAAGATGTTTCCCATACTTAGTAATTTAATAGAATCTTTATGCTAGTAAGCTTCGATTAATATTTATGAAAAAAAATACTTTTTGTGTTATAAAGTTGTATATTAATGGGAGATGGTATTTATTATCCTTAAGAGATTAGTTAGTGATTAAGAGTTTGTTGAAAATAATTGATCAATTGTATATTGTCTTTGATGTTACACAAAATATCATACATTCACCAGTTAGTGTCTATCGAACTCACTCGAGTAATGAAGACAATTGTTTGTCTTTGTCGAGCATTCCTATGTATGCCAAGTTCAAAAGTTAGTACCTATCAAGTTCACTTGGGACACAAAGGAAAGTTAGAAGATAATGAGTGTTAACCAACCTTACTTGGTTACCAAAGAGAATTCACAAAAGGTAGTGTCTACCAAGTTCACTCAAGAGACAAAGAAAGTTGGCATGAAAAGCAATGTTAACCAAGCTCAATTGGTTAATGAAGGAAAATCTATTTTGGTTAGTGTCTACCAAGCAAGGTTAGCTAATGAAGAATTTTCTTGTTTTGGAATGTATTAGATTTAATTGATTTGTTTGTTGGTTCTAGCCAATAAGGAGATGAATATTAAGTATTCTAAGTTGTATTGAAGTTGACTTGGCAATATGTAAGATATAAATATAAGGTCAAGTTGAGGATTGAATGTGAAATGAAAAAAAAAATAGAAGATTTGAGAAATGAATTTGAAGGATAAGCAGAATATCCTTGTGGAGCTACAAACATAAATTTGATCAGGAAGGATCAAGTATTAAAGCTAGAATTGAGATTTGTAATCAAAAATTTAGTTACATCAAAAATTAGGTCATCTCATTATTACTTTCTAACCATTGTAGCAGTGATCTAAATCTCTTAACCAAGTTGGCTTAATAGCTAGTTATAAATCCTCTAACAAGGTGACATTTATATTTGAAGTGTCTTGAAGACCTCTAACAGTGCCACTCCTAACAAGGTGATTAAATTCTCTAACAAAGTCACACCTAACAGTGTGTTTTATAACCTTTAACGGGGTTGGCTCCTAATAGGGCTCCCTTTAGAAGAGTAAAAAAGAATAACTAGTTGTAATTGGTGGTTTTTCCCAATTTGGGTTTCTGCATTACATCTTGGTGTCACTTGTGTTCATACTATTTCTTTTATGTGTATGAAACTAAGTTAAATTTAAGGTTAATCACATTAAGATCAGTATATTCAGTTATTGCCAAGTTACATTTGATTCTCAGTGCTTGCTGAGTTGCAATATTTGTTGGTGTTAACCGAGTACCTATGTGTTTGCCAAATAACAACATAATACAATTTAATCAGAGTTTATGTTTTTATTTGTATTGACATCTAAGGGATTAGGGATTTATGTTGTGGTAATTGATTCACCCCTCCCCTTTTAGTTACTCCGCTTATATTTCCAACAATTAGTATCAGAGCTTTCGATACTTGCAAAGAAGGTTTAAAGGACCTAAGCTAAAGATCAGGATATCTTACAAAAGAGAGACTCCCAAGTTGAACTAAGAAAAATTTGCAACATGGCAAGAACTTATGAGGTTACACTTGGAAACTATTAGTGATTCAAATTTTAAATATCTTGATAATCAGTACAAGGCTCCTACTAGAATTTTGACAATTGAAGAGATTGTTGAAAAGAAATATCATAACATCATGATGATTGACATTTCTTCTACTCTTAATTATGCTGAATTTGATGAGGTTAAAAGTTGCACTACTGCTCATGAAATGTGGACCAAACTAAAAGACATCTATGGAGATGATGACAATGTAAGGAGAGCCAAAACATAAATTCTTAGAGGCTAGTTTGATCAAATGAAGATGAGAAAGGCTAAAAACATTGCAAAATATGTTGAATGAATTAAAGCAAGTGTGAGAGAAATCAAAGCACCTGGAGGAGAGATTGATGACAAAATAGTTGTAAGCAAGGTACTCAGAACCCTTCTTCCTATCTATGAAATTAGAGTTCTTGATATTCAAGAGATGAGATGTGCTCCAAATAAGAAGATAAATTTGGATGGTCTAGTGGGAACACTGAGATCTTTTGAGTTGGATAGCTATGATAACTATGTCTCTAGTTCCAAAGGTATTGAGTCTACATTTGAAGCCAAGCTTTCACTCAAGTAAAAAGGTGTAAAATCAAAAGGAAAACAATTAGAAAGTGAAGAAGGGGAACTTGAAAGTTTAGATAGTAATCTTGAATTTGTTGAAGCCATACTTGCAAGGAAATATTCCAAAGGTAGAGGAATGTACAAAAGTAAGATTCCTCTAATCTATTTTTCATGTGAAAAAGTTGGTTACATAATTGCAAAATGTCTCAAAAAAGAAGGAAAAGATGAAAAGAAAAGTAGTAAGTTCAAAGGGAAGAAGGAATTAAAGACCTACAAGGACTACAATGACAAAGGTAAAAATTCTTGTTTTATGGCTAAACATTCATATAGTAGAGAAGATGATGAAATGGTATATATTGTTCTAAAGGATGAATCAAATGATGTGTTATGATAAAATGACACTTATTTCTCATGTTAGTAAGAATGATACATGGATTATTGATAGTGATTTCTCTCATCATATGACTAGTGACAAATCAAAGTTTGAACATATGGATGTTCACTATGATGGTGGAATTGTTAGATTTGGAAATAATGAATCTTGTTGCATAAAAGGAAAATGTTGTATTTCACTAACAAATGAACTCAAATGTAAAAATGCCTACTAGGTGGAAGGACTAAAGCATAATCTGCTAAGTGTAGCATAGTTGAATAACATTGAATTCAAGGTAGAATTCATGAATGGGAAGGCCAAACTACCAGATGGAAAAGGAAATCTGGTTGAGTCTGGAAACAAACAAAAGGCAACCTATTCTACCTAGATCTCAGTGAATGTTCATGTTTTATTGCTCAAGTAGAAGAAAGTTGGTTGTGGCATAAAAGGTTATGTCATGTGAACTTTGATAATCTATCAAGATAAGAAACAAGAAAAGAGTAAGAGGTATTCCTAGTTTGAGAAAACTTGATATGGGCCTATGCAAAAATTATCATATTGGAAAGATGGGAAAGACTACTTTCAAAAGAAAGAACTATCATTCAGAAGAAGTATTTTATTTTATTTATTGATGACTATTCTAGAATGATGACTTTAATGTATCTAAAAGAAAAATCTGAAGCTTTTCAAAAATTTAAGTGGTATTTGTCAAGAGTAGAGAAAGAATCTAGAAAGAAGCTAAAGTGTTTGAGATCAAACAAAGGCGGTGAATTCATTTCAGTTCAATTAATTATGCATTCAAAGAGGAATCAAAATACAAGTATTAGCCCTTGGTACACCTCAACATAATAGTATAGTAGAAAGAAGGAATAAATCTATCATGGATTGTGCAAGAACCTTGATGATAGAAAGGAGTGTTGCAATCAAATACTAGAAGGAAGAAATCAGTATTGTAGTGCATACCTTGAATAGAGTATAGCTAAAGAAAGGCTCAAATCAAACTCCTTATGAACTGTAGTATGACTATAGACCTAATATAAGTTACTTGAAAGTATTTGGTAGAAAATGTTATATCTTGAAGGAATCTAGGAAAGGTAAATTTGATGTCAAAGGTGATGAAGGCATATTCCTAGGATACTCCTACAGAAGAAAAACATATAAATGTTTGAATTTATCAACTCATAAGATCATAGAAAGTGCACATGTAAGAAATGATGAGTTTCAAAAAAGAGGGAAGAAGAAAGCAACAAAGAACCTGAGTATTACAGAAGATTTGTGTATTATGAGCCTAATACATTACTAAATCTAATTGGAAGTCAGGAGGCTTCATCTCCCAGGTCCCCAAAATCCCTAGAAGTATCTAAGTTGCAATCAATGCAACTTGAGTCATAGTCTGATTGACCTGAGTCATAGTTAAAAGCTACCAAGTTGTAGTTAGTGCAACCTTAGTCACCAAAAGGACCCAAGTCACAAACAGTGGGACCCAAACTTGAAGATCATGAAGAGTTATATGAAATAAATTCCAAATCCAAAGTACTTGTATTAGCAAGATATGTTAGAAGGCACCATGCACTAGATTAGATCATTGGAGACAAGTTAGATGGAACAATTACAAGAAACAAATTGAAAGGTACATGTAATCTTGCTTAATTTGAACCTAGATCAGTAAAAGATGCTTTGGATGTTGAAAGTTGGATTGAAGCAATGAATGAAGAAATAGAATAGATAATAAGGAATAAAACCTGGACTCTTGTTCCTAGACTCAAGGATAAGAATGCAATTCACACAAAGTGGGTTTTCATAAATAAGCTGAATGAAGATGGAAAAGTTTCAAGAAACAAAGCAAGGTTAGTTCGTAAAAGTTATTCTCAACAAGAAGGTAATGATTATGATGAAACTTTTGCTCCCATTGGAAGTGTTAGGACTTTACCAGCATATGCAGCACATAAAGGTATCAAATTTTATCAAATGGATATGAAATCTACATTCTTGAATGGAATTCTTGAAGAAGAAGCTTACATAGAACAACCAAAAGGTTTTATAGATCCTAGAAAAAAGGATATGGTTTATAAATTGCACAAAGCATAATGGTCTCAAGAAAGCTCCAAAGTTTGGTATGAAAGACTTTATAACTACTTGATAAAGATTGGTTTTCAAAGAAAAAATGATAACAATAGCATGTATATCAAAGAAGGACTAGAAAATAAAATTATATTGGCAGAAATCTTTGTAGATGACACTTTATTTATAGGAAATGATTTTTTATGCAAGGCATTTTCAGGAAAAGAGATGAGTAAAGAATTTGAGATTTCCATTTTTGGAGAGATAAAAATCTCTGTTGGATTGTAGATCCAACAAAAGAAAGATGGTATCTATATTACTCAATCTAAATATATCAAGGAGATACTAAAGAATTTTGGAATGGAAGATTCAAGACTAGTTGGAACACCTATGTCTATTGGACATAAGTTTTCAAAAAATGATGATTCCAAGGAGGTAGATTAGACCACATATAGATCAATGATTGGAAAATTACAATATGTTGTACATAGTAGCCTGACATTGCTCTTGCAATTGGTATGGTGGAAAGATTATCAAAAAATCCTAAAGAAAATAATATGATGGCAAGCAAGAGAATCATATTTTCAAAAAGGCTAGTATCTTGGACAAGAAAAAGTAGAATTCCATCTCTCAGTCAACAATAGAGGTAGAATATGTTGTTGTAGCAGTCAATTGTTCCAATATTATTTGGTTCAAGTAACTATTGGTAGGTATGAAGATAAAAATAAAAGATCTAGTGGTTATATTATGTGATAACACCAGTGCAATCAACATATCAAAGAATCCAATGATGTATACCAAAACCAAGCACATTGCTATAAAATACCATTTTCTAAGAGAATTGGTAAAAGACAAGGAAGTAAGGTTGGAATATGTGAATACCTAAGAAGATCTTGTAGACATATTCACCAAGCCATTACCTAAGGATGCAATTTTGTATCTATGAGGTAAGCTAGGGGTGATTCCCCTATCTAAAGCTCACTAAATAACATTTAGTGGTGCATCAACTAGTGCATATTGAAAATTAGTAAAGTTGATACAGTAATGAAAGGGAACATTGCATATGAATCAATAAGGTACACTAAAAATCTCTAAATATTGTTGTTGGCATGAGATGTCAAAGAGGGAGATTTTTCTATCATATAACAAACAAATTTATAAAGAGGGAGAGTACACATTTCACATAAATTTTATTTGAAGATGAACTTGGTTTGATATCAAAAAGGAAGATTTTTCTATTAGAAGAAGATGTTGAAGATAGAGTTTTGTTGACAGAGGGAGAAACTGAAGGTAGAGGGAGTTCACACTAATAGAAAGAGTTCTCATAAATGAGAATTAGAATGAAATTAAGGATATGTTACTTACTTCATTCTTTCTCTAAAAATTTCATTGTATTATGATATGTTGTGTTGCCACCAATGCCAAAGAGGGAGATTGTTGAAAACAATTGAATCAATTGTATATTGTCTTTGATGTTAAACAAAATGTCATACATTCACCAATTAGTTTCCATTGAGCTCACTCGGGAAATGAAGACAGTTCCTTGTATCTATTGTATTCCAAGTTTAGAAGTTAGTATCTACCAAATTCACTTAAGAGACAAAGGAAAGTTGGAAGATAATGAGTGATAACCTAGCTCACTTGGTTACCAAAGAGAATCCATAGAAGGTAGTATCTACTGAGTTCAGTCAAGAGACAAAGCAAGTTGGCATGAAAACCGGTGTTAACTGAGCTCACTTGGTTAACAAAAGAAAATCTATTTTTGATAGTGTCTACTGAGTAGGGTAAGCTAATGAAGGATTTTCTTGTTTTGGAATATTGAGCTCAATTGATTTTTTTGTTGGTACTAGCCAACTGAGGAGATGAATATTACATATTCTAAGTTGTATTCAAGATGACTTGACAATATATGAGATGTAATTATAAGGTCAAGTTGAGGATTGAATGTGAAAAATAAAAGAAAATAGAAGATTTGAAGATGCCAAGAGGAAGAGAATTTGAAGGATAAGTAGAATATCCTTGTGGAGTTGCAAAGATACATTCGATCAAGAAGGGTCAAGTATTAAAGCCAAAATTGAGAGTTGTAATTGGAAATTTAATTGCATCATAAATCAAATCATCTTATTGTTACTTTCTAACCATTGTAGCAGTGATCTAAATCTCTTAATAGCTAGCTGTAAATCCTCTAACAAGGTGACATTTATATTTGAAGTATCTTGAGGACCTCTAACAAGGTCACTCCCAATAGGTGATTAAATTGTCTAATAGGGTAACACCTAACAATGTGTTTTGTAACCTTTAATAGGCTTGGATCCTAACAAGGCTCACTTTAGAAGAGTGAAAAACAATAACTAGTTGCAATTGGTGGTTTTTCCCAAATTGGGTTTCCACTTTGAATCTTAGTGTTAGTTATATTCATACTATTTAATTTTATGTGTATACAACTAAGTTAAATTTAAGGTTAATCATAGTAAGATCATTATATTCAGTTATTGCCAAGTTATATTTGATTCTCAGTGCTTGTCAAGTTGCAGTGTTTTCTAGTGTTAACTGAGTGCCTATGTATTTGTCGAGTAATAGTAGAATACACTTTAATCAAAGTTTATTTTTGATTTATATTTACATCTAAGGGATCTAAAATTTATTTTGTGGTAACTGATTCACCCCTCCCCTCTCAGTTACTCCTCTTATATTTCCAATAGAGTCTATATAGAAGAAACATGGATTCTCTCAAGTTAATCTACCTAGGATCAAAATGGATAAAAGCTCTCTACATCGTGTGTAAGTTATCAAAATGGTAAAATTAGAAATAATCTTATGATAAAAAAAATGTGAATTAATGTATTGTTTGAAAAAATTATTAGTAGCATGAATGTAAGAATGTTAACTAAAGAAAAGATGAAAAAGTTGGAATTTTAGAAGTCCAAAAAGAAAAATATTGTTAGCTATACATTTAAAGAGTGGGAAAAATGTTTAGGTGTATTGGAAAAAAGTAATATGATGATATTAATGAGTATTGTGCATCCTTGAAACTGAACAAGGCTTTACCATCCTCTTCTAAACAAGCCCAAAAACATGAATCCTTTTCTAAGCATGCAACACCAAATCTCTTAAGCCATTTCTCAAGTAAAGTAAATTTCCCACTCTACAATAAATTTATCTTTGTTCATATCCATAGACAATATCGTTGTTCTTACAATGCATTTCATATCTCAAACATTTAATTCAAATAGAGGTTTCCCACTCTACAGTAAATTTCTCAATGTTCATATCTCGAACATTTATTAGTTATTTAAGATTTTCTAAGATAAAATAATGCATGGTTGTCCTGCATAAAGTAAAAAGTTGTCAATCTCAATATTCATAAATAGGAAGAAACATTAACAAGGGGAAAGAAAACACAAAACTAACAAACTACCAAATTTATAGTAACCAATGTTTAAATGGAACAACTAAGAAATTGATTTAGCGGCATCTTGCCTATCCACAACAAGATGAGAGCATCAAAAAAACCACGGTATGAACATCCGCCAAATGTTAATGTGAGTAATCATTCTTTCACAACTAAAAATGTAGACTTACAAACTGAAAACAATTGTTCATAAATACAATGCAAATATAGGAGTGTTCATAAAAAATAATGACATAGGGCATAAGAGAATATTGGTGGGTGGTGACTACACAAAATAAGAGTATTGTAGTATAACTGACTAAAAAGGGAATATGGCACTGCAATTATGCACAACTACTAACTATCAAATATTATGATAGATTGAGAGAAATAAATATTATAAAAAATAAACATTGATCAAGCCAATTAATAAAGGTGAAGTAGTCCACTAAACCACTAAAGTATCACCCAAGACATAGGAGATGAGTGTTGAAATGGAAAGAAATAGCGATGATTGGGCTAGGGACAGGGGGCTTTTGCACTAAGTGAGGGGGTTATATTTAAAGGGTTTAAAACTCATGTGATGCTAAAGAGAGTATGAAAAAAATGAAGAGAAAATGAGAAAATTTCAAGGAAACAAACTAGTAGAAGAGTGAACAAAAGAGATCATAAGTGGCCATGACTTTTGTTTGTAAAACATTTTACATATATTGAATGGAATGAAGATATGTAATTTTATTCTTGTTTATGATTATTTTGTTTCTATGATTTGATACTTGAATCTACTATAAGATTGTGTGTGTGAAGAGCATTGCCATTCTGCGTTAGAGATGAATTATAGTAGATCTTGCTATGTGTTTGTAGCACAAAAAATTAGCATGGTATTACATGTGCATTTTTAAAATAGGTTCCTTGGGATTTTAGATAGAATAAGTGGGAGTTCAAGTATATAACAATGTTGGACTTTGATTTATGGGTGATTTGAACACCTTGTGCACTTTCCTAAAGGTGCGCTTTTCAAAAGGTGCACTTTTCACAAGGTACATAGGTGCACAAGTTAGGCATTGTAGTTTTTAGTATGCATAAGTTGAAGGATTCCAAAAGATGCATAGGTACGAAGGTGCACATGTGTGAAGGTGCACAATTCTAAAGTCTTGAAGATGCCCAAGGTCCCAAAGATGCTAAGGTGCACAAGTGAACAATTTTACAAGTTTTGAAGAGCAAAGTGCATAGGTGTAAAAATGGATCTAAAACATCAAAAAGATAAAAATAAGTACACAAGAGTGGTCCTAGACCTAATTTGAGAAAAACATGTAAATCATTTTCAAAACTAAGAACTTTGATTTTTGGGAGAATTGAGCACCTTGCACACTTCCTTGAAGGTGTACATGTGTGCAAGCATGCAATTTGATGATTTGATAAAGAAATTATCTCTAAAGGTGAGCAGGTGTGCATATCTAAAACATTCAGAGGCCTCAGAGGTCCCCAAGATTACCATGGCTTCTTTGTCTTTTATAACAGCTAATCTCACACTCAAACCCATGACTTTCAAGTTCCAAGGAGTGCCTAAGAAGTCACACTTCATGATTTCCATAGGAAGTGAGGGAAAAGTATTAATCTTTAGACTTTTTAGCTCCTCAAGAAATTACCTCCATCATCCAAAAGTTCAAAAGGGAACATCCACACATCATTTTGGTTGAAGCTCAACAACACCTAAATTATGTAAAATAAAAATTATGGAGTTAGAAAAATTATCTCCTAGAAAATTATAGAGTTAGAAAAATTCTAACTTTTGGAAAATTGTGAAGTTAGAAAAATTTCTCACTTCAAAAAACTGTAGAGTGGGAAAAACTCTCACTTTGGAAAATTGCGGAGTTAGAAAAATTGTCACTTTGGAAAACTGTGGAGTTAGAAAAAATTCTCGCTTTGAAAATTTGTGGAATTAGAAAAATACTGTCAACGTCAGTCCTGTCACCGAGAGGTGCACTTTTCACAAGGTGCACTTTTCAGAAGGTGACCCAAATCAAAAGGTGGGCCGACACTTTTCAAGATGAAATAGTGTGTCGACAGTTAACTGCTAGTTGCAATTTTTGAGTGTTTCATGCATTAGAAATGCATTGTGATGACAATTCAACTCCTAGAAATACCTAGCAAAAGTCAAGCTTTCATTTTTAGAAGTTACAGTGACTCCCAGACATTGCATGGCTTCTCTCTTCTTATCTTATTCATCTTTTATGATTTTAAGTAATGTAAAGGCTCATGCACCCATTAATTGATATAAACAAGGTTGGATACCTACTTAGCACCATTAAGAGAGTCATTTTTTATGTAATTAGTTTTATTTTATTAGTTTTTAGCATAATGTTTACATTCGAAGAGATCTCACTCCTAACACAAAAAGAGGAGAGAATGTCTTTTAAATAGATGGATGTTATATGTAGAAGCCAATATTTTGATGCAATAATAAATGATATCAGTGCTCTCATTTTGAGTGTAGTAAATCTTGCCAGAGTGTGTTATTATTTGTGAATTCGTGTTCATGAATGGTAATAGATCTAATGGTTTTACTACATTTTTATAATTGTGCAATCTTTTAATTATGGTGTTTGCCTTATGTGAACAAATTTCATAGGAATCCCTATGGATATTGATTGCATGATGGTGATTTGTTTAGATGTTGTGTGAACCAATGACTATGTGACAAAGGGTTTGTTGTTTTGTAGGATGGGGGTACTAAGTTTAGTAGATCCTACATTTGGATCCACTCCCTATTGTGCTACTAGTTAATAAGCCCCTGTTGGATTAGAGAAGGGGTTGTTATGGTATAAAGGTGGTGAAAACATGCCATATAAAGGATATGAGGGGTCGTCCCATACCTATGGTGGTGATGCTCTCCCAAATCTAAAGGCACTGGAATTATCTCTCTGTAAGTTTTCTATGATGGTGTCTTTATTTGTAGTAGTGATGGCATTGACAAGGATTGCATTTTTGCATTGATTCATAAAATTGCTAGATGCTTAGAACTCTTATACATCCCTCTATATCTACATATTGAAGTTCTCATGTGGTGGCCTCATTGTATATCTCTTTTGGAGAATTTTAATCCTTTTCTAAAATACATTCCAAAGAGAGATTTTAATCCATGTGTAGCACAATGAGCATTTCAATTTTGAGTTTAGAAAATAAAAAGTACAAAAGTTAATGTATACTCAGTAATATACCTGAGTTCCAACACAGATTGCTATTGTTTTAAAGGATATTAAGTTCAAAAAATGAAAAGCACCAAGTTAAAGAACAATCAATAAGATTACCCAAGTTTTGTTGATCTCAAATTGGTTTTAACAAATGAGTGTGAACACACTTAAGTCATTTACTTAGTTCATGTTGAACTAGTAATACATGTCAAGTACAACATGTAAATATTAGACCATACTAAGCTGTAATGAGTGTCGAGTCACTCATGTGTCAAGTCACTCAAGTGCCAAGTCACTCAAGTGTCGAGCAAATAGACCATGCCAAGTGATTTAAGTGTTGAGTAAATAGTAGATGTCAAGTAGTTCAGGTGCCAAGTTAGAACAGTGTATGTCAAACATCAATAACTTCATATGTTGAGTAACACAGATTGGACATATTTCTTTGTTATGGCACAAACAACAATGTAAATCATTTTTTAGCCAACTTAAGGATAGTTTTTGATCCTTTAGAGATAAGGATGAATCTATATGTAGATCCCCTATGCTAATTACAAGCAGCCAATCAAAAAATGGGAAGGTTTAAGTGACAAAATGGATGAATCTTAGCCGTAGATTCATACTTAACCCTAAGCCACCAAATTCTTTATCAGGAATATGAAGCCCTAAATTTTCTATTAAGTTATAGGAAGGTAACAAAGGGGTGAATGATCGAATTGAAGAAGTGAACAAGAGAGTTTGCAAGGCATTCTAAATTGCAAAATCAATTAAATGAAGAATAGAGGATAGAGGATACAAAATTTATACATCAGATCATGAAGGATTAATCAGAAATTGGATAGAGGTAATCTATTATCAATCAAGTGACTGCCAACCACAAGATCTATGCTAAGACATTTGACAGGTGATTTCAATTAAATCTCCTGGGTAGAGTAGTCCTAACAGGCTTTACCAAATCCTTTAATAGGGTGGCATTCCAAGCGAATGACCTAAAGTCCTTTAGAAAGGCACACTTCTAATAAGGTGTTGAAATCCTCTAACAAGGTGGGATTTAACAGTCATTATAATCCTTTAACGAGGTAGGCCTTTCATAGGGCAGATCATGATTCATGGTCAAACAATTGTAACCTTAATTGGCTACACTTTACAACTATAGTAGTGAAGATTTGTGAGTGTCATCCCCACCCCAATTTTACCTTATCATTTGGAGGGTTTCTAGGTAACTAGATATGGTATTATGTGTGTTTGATTACTTACATGTTTTAGATGCATTTACTTTACATGTTATTTCAGTTTATATATTGAATGGAGCTAATGAATGGTGAAAATTTTATGGGTCCAAATTTAAACTCCTAATTCACCCCCCCCCCCCCCCCCCCCAACTCTCTCAGAAGTTTATCTTTCCCACTTGTAATTCTAACAATTGGTATTAGAGCTAGGTTCACAAAGGAGAAGCTTTTCAGCTTAGAGGAAAGATCTTGAAATGGAAATCTAAAGATTGGGAAAGACTATTGAAAACTAGGAGATTTAAATACATCTTATACTACATCAACTAAATAAAGTTAGAGATGCTTTAAAAAGTTCCTTGAAGAGAAGGAAAGAAATTTCTATAGCAAAAAATGACATGCAATACAAAGAGATTGACACCACAAAGCTATTTACAGATGCTAGCTCCAATGAATTTGATGCAGCAGTTGTAGATCTAGTGGAAAAGAATAGAATCCAAGCTAAAGAAATTAAAATGCTTAAGTTGGAGCAAGAGTCACAAGCTATACTGCTATGTGAGGTGACTGAACAAAAGAAGAAAGCCATGGAAGACAAAGTCATGATTGAAGAAGACAAAAGAATTCTAGCAAATAGACTAGAAGAGAAGTCAATAGAGTTATCTAGGATCTCAAACATGCAATTGGATACCTTGAACCAAATGATGAATACTCATCATGAGTTGAATGTCAAGGACATTGAGATAACTACATTGAAGTTGTAGAATGAACAACTATAGAATGACCTAAAAATAGAAAAGAAATTTTTTGAAAGCTTCAACAAGCCAAATGAAGCCATCAAATACTTTGAGCAATTACTGAGATCCCCTAGATCTAACAAAGATACATTAGGATTGGGTTACACAAGCACTGAAGAAGGAGAATCATCCAAAGTTGCTGAAGAAAGGAACATCAAAGGTAAGAACTCCAAACCTACTTTTCATAGTTGTGGAAAGAAAGTACATACTACTAATGTTTGTAGGAGAACCAATACAAATTAGAATGTCAAGCCTTAGAACATGGTTCACTATCATAAGTGCAATAAACAAGGTCATCAACCACATGAATGCAGAACCAAGACCATGCATAAACAAAAATTTGAAGGATATTGCTACAACTGTCAAAAGTATGGACATAGAGCCTTTGAATGTAGATCTAAGTCCATGCAGTCATCAAATAAGCTAGCAAAGGTAAGAAGATATGGAAACTCTTATATTTGGGATTACAATGCAAGATATAGCTACCACTATTGTCAAGAATATGGACATATTCCTGAGAATTATATTAGGACTCACTTTAGTGGTAACTACAAAAGATGGTTGAGTCAAACCGCATGCTTTAGCTATTTGAAAACTGGTCATATTAGTAAGCATTGTCCAACTAGACCAAAGGCATCAAGTTGTGAATTTGATAAAGGCAAAGGCAAAGTAGATGTTGAACACATCAGAAATGAGATGAATAAGACATGGAAGAAGAAAGATGGTTGCAATACATCAAATGGAGAAGGGATCACTTCACCCAATGGATCAAGTGATCACTCCTCTTCAAATTGAACAATCAGGGGGTATGTGGGACTAATTTTTAAAGTATTCTATCATACATCAATTCCAAAAGAACTCAGTACTAAAAGGACTACATTAGCATGAATGAAGATGCAAGATGTTGTTGAAAATTCAAGATTAAATTTTTAAGTTTTCATGTTGTTGCCAAGCATGAATAGTTTTCAATGGATGCCGAGTGAAATACTAGTTGATTTTGAGTCTATAGCAGCTACCAAGTGATGGTAATATCAATAGATGACAAAGGCTTCTAAAATCAAGTTAATGTCGAGTTTACAGTTGTACAAGAATTAAGCATTAAATGCAAGGGCTTTTAAAGGGTATATGGTCATTTTTCACTCATTTCTCATCATTTCAAATTTGAGCAAGAGCAAATAGAGCAAAAGGCAATTCAAAAATTTGGTTTGAAGCATTAAAAAAGGATCTCAGTGATGATTTCACTCCAGTTCTTTAGATTTTTAAAGGTATTTATCACAAGCTGAGCTACACAATTTGCATTTATAAAAACCCTAGTTTGTCATAATAGCATCTAGCTCAAGAAATGTAGAATGGAAAGAGTTCTTGAAAGTCTAATTAGTTAGTAATGAGGTGAAATAGCCAAATTTCAAAGAAATTCTAGATATAGCTTACAAATAAGATCCTTCAAGTGTGTTGTCCATGATTCCCCCAAATGTCATTATGGTTCAAGATGTCAAAAAATGTTACAACTGTAAGATAGGAGGAATAGGTGACATGGAAAAAAGGTAAGCCTATGATAGATTATGTGAAAATGGCATCTTGGAAGAAGAATTCAAAATTGTTGAAAGGAAGGGTTTGATGTGTGCCCTAGAATTTCCTAGCATATTCAAGAAAAAATGGATAAGAATAGTATTGAGTTGAATAAATGATGGATCCTTATGGTTGGAAGGTGGACTAATAAAGATCACCAAATGAATAATCCATAGGGTTACTAGTTTCCCAACCCTAAATTGGCCAAAGACTCTGCAAAGTGATTCCAAAGAAGCAATAGAAAAGAATACAGGAGCAAAGTGGAACAAACGAGGAATGACAATAGACACTATAAAAAATCCACTGATAAACTTTGCCATAAGGGTTATTTCTCACAAGTTTTATCAATCTAGTAGATTAAACAGTATACCCTGTATTGCAATAGATGTTGGACAAAAAATTGTGAAGAAAGATCATACTTATGATCTAGCTGAGCTTCAACCGTAGCAATAAATGGAAAACCTTGGAGCAGTAAGGAAGACTAAGAGTGCACAGTGCAAATTTTGATCAATTCTAGTTTGCATATTTTTCAATGTACAAAATACATTCCCATAGTTTGGCACTATAGGATGGAAGACAAACAAGCCAATTGATGTTCAGATAAATGAGTACACTGGACAGATGGGAGAAAATTTTGAAATTATCATGACAAGTTACTTTGAAGACTTTAAGAAGTATATGAAGCAAAGGATTATCATACTTGTTTCTTTGGTTGAACAATATTACAATGATATATGTTTTCTTGTAGACATTGATTACACATATGTATAGGCTGCCACACCTAGGGTAAGATGGCTAAGACCCTTAGGTTATGAGATCAATGTTGGTGAAGCCTTAATAGCCATCACTACACTTCTAGTAGAGGAAGTTGATAAAAAGGAAAAAATCTTTGGAAACTATGATGTAATGAAGTCAAAGGTAGAAATTGAACTAAAGATAGCCTTTACATTGAAGAAGAAGGACAAACTAGTGAAGAAACTTAAGGCTAAATTTGGTGATGGTGTTGAAGAGGAAGAAGAGGAAGGAGATGAAGAGGATGAAGAGGAAGAACAAAACAAAACCCAAGAACCTCTTGCATTAACCAAAGGCATGGGTGAGGATAAAGAAGAAGAGGAAATAGACGGTGCCAAGGAAGAAGAAGCTGAGGAAGCACAACACATGTCGAACAAAAGAAGAGAAAGGCTAAGGTACATCCTGTGGCTGAAGCAAAGAAAGTTGCTAAACTAAGCCCAAAAAAGCCAACAACACCTATCACCAGAGCAAGAACACAAGCTACCACACAAAAAGCCAAGGAGAAAACAAAGTAGATAGAACAAGGAGGCCAAGTGCAAAAGAAGCATAGAAGGAAATATATCACACAACTTGACTTAGATGAATATAGAATTGAATTAGATGATCTAAGCCAATTCAAAGTGGTAAGTCATACACCACTTTTTGATCTTGAAAATTTGTGTAAAAATGTTAGAAACAATGCAGATCTATTTGGCCTTAAAAAAGTAAATTTTGATGATTTTGGAAAAGAGGAGAAAAAGTTAGTAGAAGAAGCCCTATATGCAATGATGTCTAAATTTAAGACTACACCATTAGAATTTGCTAACTCAGTACCCAAGCAATTATATGATTTAGTTGAGCAAAAATGGCAGTATTGTTTAAATTTGGAAAAGAAAATAAGGGAAACTACTTTGGCCCAAGTAATGCTAGAACTGACAAAAGGGTAGATTTCTAAGGCAAACAAGAAATATGGAGGAAGGTTCACACCAAAGTATAGAGCCTTCGGCATTCTTGAAAATAACATGGAAGATGTTGTCAAGAAATCCACTCAAATGTGGAAATTAATCTATGGATTAACTACTATGAAACAAATAGAGAAGAACCCCTTTGAGGGTAAAAATTATGATAAAGAAAAGGATGACAAAGAAGATAGCAAGGAAGAAAGAAATGTAGTTGAGGAGGAGACTAAGAAGATGGATATTGACACAAAAACAATTGAACAACAACAAGAGGAACAAAGTGTGCAAGACACACAAATTTCAAGTGTCAATACTCCTCATGACATTAGTACAATTGCAAAAACTATAATTGTCAAGGATGTCTCTAATGCATCAGCTCATAACATCAATCCATTGACTGTAGAAGATTTAAAAAAGACTCTAGATCAATCTACACTGCAAGCACAACTATGTGAAAATCCTATTTTGATCAGTGTAGAACTTCAAAAGGTAGTAAATGAAGTTACAAGGGATAAGGTGAATACACAAGAACCACCTTCTATCATCTCTTCAGTTACTAGTGATCAACCTTTGATTCAAACAACTGTGAACATATCTGTTAAGGTTGACACAAATATTAAAGTGGACATAGTTAAGAAAAGGTAGACTGCCAAAGAAGGAAAAGAGATAACAACAGAGCAAATAGGAAAAATAGATTCATCTATACTTGAAGCACAAACACAAGGTGGAAGACAAGTCATTGTCATAGAACAATATAAGCTAGAAGAGCAGGAGAAATTACCAAAGGTAAAAGAACAAGAGGTCATTCAAGCATTGGTAACTTTACCAACATCTAGCTCTTTACCTACACAAGCTCTTCAAAAGTCGAGCATGGAAGCTATACCATTGTAGATCTTGGTGCCAAGTTCAAGCTCTTATAAGGTTGAAAAGGTAATTCACTATGGAGATGTAACTCTGGATGAAGAGATAGTGATTCCTAAATTTGACTATGCAACAATAACACTAGAGCAAATAGGCATTTTGCAACAAGCCTTAGAGAAAAAGAAGCATCAAGAAATGTTTAGGAAAGAATATAGGCAAAAGAAAGTATTGCAAGAAATTAAAGACATCTTTTTAGATGCATTTAGCTTACCGACTCCTATAGAAACCAAGCCACTACTAGATCAACTATTAGTTATTGTGGAAAAGGTTAATAATAAAGATCTGAATACAAATGCTAAAATTTTAGAATGGTCTAAAAGAAATTTTCAAAGGAAAGTAAATGAAAAGATATCTGATGACTTAGCACTGACTCAAGTTGCATTGGTAACCAAGGTTGAGGATGTGAAGAAGGTACTTTAGAATGTCTTCTCACTGTACACAAAATTGTGTGATCCCACACTCTTCACCCAAGACACTAGACATAGAATTCTAAGCCTAGAGAGGAATCTAAACATATGAGGCACACAACTACCTAAGAACCTATCTCAGAGTGAGAAGCATTTCGATATATTTCTTTAAGCATAGAGTCAATTAGTTGGGTTAAAAACAAAAGAGGCTAACATAAGAGCCAAATTGACAAATATTCAGGTGTCTCTCACCCCACACATGGAAATCTTCCATAAAGAACTAGGTTATACAAAAAATCTACTGAAGAAAGATCCCAATATTTCTACTTTAGATGGCCTAGCACACCTTGCAACAGAGCTAGCTATCCAAATAAAGTCATTGGATGTTGCATGTGACAATTGGGATGCATCTCTTAAAATAATATTGGAAGTCCATAAATCTTTTTTGAAAAAATACACTATAAGTGTATAGCCATTTGACATAAGTGTCAAAAAGGGGGACTAAGTAAGAAAGAACAAAGGGGGAGTAAGTAAGCAAAGGGGGAGAATAATTAAAGGGGGAGAGATACAAATGGAAAGTTATGGAGGAAGGGGGAGACAACAAAATATAGAGATAACAATAGAGTAGCATAAAGAATATAAGTGCATTGAAGTCAAAGAGTCTCAGTCAGCAGAGACAAATCTACTCAAAATGGAGAATAGATTTTGGATACAGAATAGACATATTAACTCGGGGGGATTTATACATTTTGAGGTATATAGGTTATTGCAAAATTTTAAAATTTTGAAGTTTTGTAAATAAGCTAAGTCATGGATATGTTATACTCAAGAAGATTAGATTGAATATGAATATTCAAGTGTTTTTGACACTCATGCCAAAGGGGGAGATTGTTGATCTTAGATTGGTTTTGACAAATGAATGTCAATGCACTTAATTCATTTACTTAGTTCATGCTGAATTAGTAATACATGCCAAGTACAACATGTAAATATTAGACCATGTCGAGTTGCAATGAGTTTCGAGTCACTCATGTGCCGAGTAGATAGACCATGCTGAGTGATTCAAGTGTCAAGTAAATAGTAGATGCTGAGTAGTTCAGGTATCGAGTCAAAATAGTGTATGCTAAGCATTAGTAACTTCATATGTTGAGTAACACAAATTGGACATATTTGTTTGTTATGGCACAAACAATTATGTAAACCATTTTTCAGCCAACCTTAGGATAGTTTTCAATCCTTTAGAGATAAGGATGAATCTATATGCATATTCTCTATGCTAATTGCATGCATCTAAACAAAAAATGGGAAGGTTTAAGTGGCAAAATGGATGAATCTTAGTCATAAATTCATTACTAACCCTAAGCCACCAAAGTCTTTATAAGGAAGATGAAGCCCTAAATTTTTTATTAAGTTATAAAAGGTAACAAAGGGGTGAATGATCAAATTGAAGAAGTGAACAAGAGAGTTTGATAAGCATTCAAGGTGACTTACCAATAAGAGTGAATTACATAATCAGATAAATGAAGAACAGAGGATAGAGGATACAACATTGATACATCAGATGATGAAGGATTAATCAAAGACTGGATAGAGGTGATCTGTTATCAGGAAAGCAAGTGCCAATCGCAAGATCTATGCTGAGACATTTTGACAAGTGATTTCAATTAAATCTCCTAGGTGGAGTAGTCCTAACAGGCTTTACCAAATCCTTTAATAGGGTGGCATTCCAAGTGAATGACCTAAAGTCCTTTAACAAGGAAAAATTCTAACAAGGTGGGACTTAATAGTCTTTGTAAGCCTTCAACAGGGTAGACCTTTCATAGGGCAGATCATGATTCATGGTCAAACCATTATAACCTTAACTAGTTACACTTTACAACTACAGTTGTGAAGATTTTTGGGTGTCATCCCCACCCCAGTTTTACCTTCTCAATTGGATGGTTTTTGGGTAACCATATATGGTGTTATGTGTGTTCAATTACTGACATGTTTTAGATGCATTTACTTTACATGTTATTTTAGTTTATATATTGAATGTAGCTAATGAATGGTAAAAGTTTTCTGGGTCCAAGTTTAAACTCCTAATTTACACCCCCCCTCTTAGAAGTTTATCTTTCCCACCTGTAATTTCAACAAGTTCTAACTCCTATTGCTTCCATTTCAAAGGCAATTCTCATGTTAGAAAAATTTGATATGAATTGCATGACATTTAGCAAGTTATTACCAATAACTTCCAACATATGGCCATAATTTGTGTGTTTTGAAATACAAGTATCTACAATTTAATCAAATGGTATTCATTCTTGACATTGTGTAATGAAGTGTAACAACTTGAGGACAATTTTAATTTCCTCAAAACAAGTTTCTCCTATAATAGGCCCAAAGAATGTAAAATGAAATGCACACATCAACAAATTTATTATAATAACAAGGGAATATATAAAACCTAAAAACTATTCAGGTAGTTGTGTACAACTATGTAAATAATTACATGAGTAAACTATCAGAAAACTACTTACTAAAAAATAAATAAACTAAAGATATCCCAAAGGATTAGTTAGCATTCTCCCCTTAATCTAAACGGATGTTTGCCATCCCAAGTAGCATTCAAAAAATTTCAAATTTAACAGGTCCCAATGGTTTAGTAAAAATATCAGCAATTTGGAATAATAATAATACATAACATATCAGTATTATAAGCTCTGCTCTACAAAATGATGAATAAGACAAATTCACAAAGAAACCTTAAGTCATCCATTTGATTCTAATATGCCCACCAGTAGCATAAAAAGGAACTCGATCCTTTGACAACCAGAAAGAAATCCAAAGCCCTTTCCTCTCAGAATAGAGAGCGACTGAGTAAAACCAAAACATGCACAAATGGATTTTAAATCTAATCCAATAGCACAAAAAATAAAATGTGGAAATTATCGAGAGTAAATAATGTAGAAATGAGGATGGATGGAAGATCATGCAAAGAAGAAAAAGGAAAAATCAAAATCAGCGACAACTAGACAAGGAAGGAGTTACAGGAAAACTACAAATCCAAAAAGAGTTTTTCAGTAGAACAAAGTATGCTCCACTATCAAATCTAAATCCTAGCCCAAGGAAGCTAGGCCAAACAAGGCAAGAAAATTGGCCTAAAATAATGTCAAAGGCCAATAAAATTCCTTTAGATCCTGTGTTGAAGAGATTTCAAAAGACATTGGAAACCCATGACTCACTAAAGAGTAGCTACAAAAACACCTCGCAGAAGGCAACATTCCACCTAGCAAAAGAGGCATACATTCCACCACACTGGAAGAAAAATCAAGTAGCAATCATTCAAAGAGAGGCAAGAAACCCTAATCCAAGATCTCAAATCAAGAACAAAAACAATGAAGGAATCATCATCAGTAATTCATATAGTGAAGGAAGATGGATGGATTGTGCAAAAAAGGGCATCTATATGTACTGGAATGGACCACCAAAATATAGAATGAAGTTGGTATGCATCATATCTAAGAAATGGGGTGATAAGGTAAGTAACATAACCTCTTTTGTAGATAACTATTGGTTTATTCTTTGTTAGAATTCAAAGGACAAAGCTGAAATTTTAAGCTCTAGGAATTATTTCTATAAGGGACATCACATTAACTTCTCAACATGGCAACCAAATTTTAATAAAAACTACAATAAAAAAAAAAAAACTACCAAATAGATGGAATGCTCAGAAATACCATCGAAACTAATGGAGGCTAATATCATAAAGAGAATTGGTGAATCATTAAGATATCTCATAGGTTTCAAAGACAACATAGTTAAATTCAATAAAATTAGGGTTCTAGTAAAAACAAATCTAAACAACATAATAAATAGGAAAATTATTACCAATAGATCCATTTATAGCTTATCATTCAGAGAATACTTAGGAGATATAGATAATATAAAGGATCCAAACCTAACTAAACTACATATCAAAAATAACATTAAAAATAGTATAATAATAGATTGAAGTAGAGGTATGGGAAAAGAAAGGAAAGCAGAAGAAGTTGAAACAACAAAGGATAATAGAGGAAGCCAAAGAGTAGCAAAAAAGATTAATAGTCCAGAGAATAAAGAAGAATTCTTACAAGAGATTATGGATACAGAAGGAATGAAGGAAAAAGATTGGATGGCCAATATAAACTATCAACACTCTCTGGAAAAATTTAAAAGATGCAAGGATTGTCAAATGGAAAGAGAGACAGTAGAAGAAATGGAATGCAATATTAAAAAAGTAAATAAGTTATTCCATGAAATCCTTCTACTACAGAATGATCTGATAGATCAAAGCATATTGGCAGAAGTTGTTCACAAAGAGCACAAAGGAAAGAGGATATAAATATTAGAAACAGGGGAAACATCAAAGAATAGAAATAGCGAAATTGAATTCCAAGGAGAAGAACAATTAGAGGTCTTAGGTGAAAAATTAGAAATTGAGTAGATGGAACAAAGAAATAATAAAGGAAATGATCCTACAAATGATAGAGTTCAAGGGAAAGCCCACCAAATAAGGACATCTAAACAGGAAGTAAACATCCCTCCAACAGATTCAACTCAATGGAGTAACATCACTATTAGAAAGAAAGAAAAAAAGAAGAATTACAAATTCTAGCAAACTCCTAGTAATGGTAAAGACATATTTGCATCAATCACAGAAGGAACAGAATTAGAATCAAGAATAAGGGTAACAACTCCAGAGTTAACAAACACGATAATTGAAGAGCAAATTATATGGAATGATTTAGGGGATAGCGCTAATAAAGGTAGATATAGAAAAAAGATCAAGGCATCAGGGAAAGACCAACTCTCAAAGTACAAATTTGATCAAATTAATAAGATGATAGTCAAAGAAATAATTACAGAAGACATCCAAGAGAAAGAAGATTCAAAGATAGCAGAAAAAGTGCTAAAGGATCAAAATTCAGAAAGGATAGGTATATCAGTAAATTAGGAAAGTATGAAGACACCAAACTATGAGAAAAAAAAGCAAAACTAAGGAAGGAAATCTTTAAAAGAACTTAGGGAGGTAGCAGGATAGGCAAAGGAACAAACCAAGATCTCCGATATTCTAAAAAGTGGGAAGGGGAAGGTCCTTCCTGAGGACCAATGAGAACCACAACTTGGAATGCTAGGTTCTTAAATTCCCCTAGAAAAAAATGCTTATTAAAGTGTAATCTCACCTTATTTGATTCAAACATTACATTATTACAGGAAACAAAACTAAACAAGGAAGAGGGAATAAAGTTAAGTCAGAAACTAGGGAAGTGGAAATCATAATTTAATTAGTCACAGGGAGCTTTAGGAGATCTTGGAATCATATGGAATTCTAGGAAAGTGAATATAGATGAAATAACCTCCCACACTAACTGGATGGGAAGTAGAGCAGTTAGCACAAAATCAAACATACAGATGATTGTAATAAATGTTTACGGACCCACTCAATCAACAGAGAAATCAACCATCTGGAATGAAATCAACACATTTATCAACTCAAAGCCAAATGAGAGCTTCATCATAGGAGGAGACTTCAATGTTATTTTAAGAAAAGAGGAAAAATATGGAGGAAATTATCCAGTATCTAGAGCTACAAAAGATTTCAAAAATTGGATCTAGAAGGATTCCCTTATTGATATTGTCACCAAGAATGGTGTATATACATGGAATAATAGAAGGAAAGGTTTTTTTTGTATAGCAGAATGTTTGGATAGATTTTTTCTGAAAGGTGAGCTCTACATAATGGATAAAGTAGTAAATGCAGAAATACTACCAATGGCAGGTTCAGATCACTTCCCAATAAGGTTGGAAATCACAGAGCAATTCAAACCTAGCAGGAATCCATTCAAATGTGAAAAGATGTGGTTTATGGACAAATCTTTTATGGATCAAATAAAAGGGTGGTGGTAGGAAGAACTGTTTCATGGATCAAAAATGTTTTGCTTAGTTTCAAAATTAAAAAATATTAAAGAAAAAATCTTAAAATGGAATAAAATGCAATTAAAAAATATCTTCAAAGAAAAACTAGATATAGAAGAAAAAAAAGTAAATTAAACAAAGAAATTATAACTAGGGGGATGAATAACGAATCTTGCCTATTAGAGAAAGAGTACCTATTAAAACAAGAAGAAATATTCTAGAAATAGAAATCCAGAGAAAAATGGTTGTTAGAAGGATATCGCAACACAAAATTCTTTCATAGCAACACTATTTACAATAGAAACCATAATAACATCACAAAGATAAAGAATCTGCAAGGTGAGCAAACTGAAAATTCAGAGTGTTTTCTTATGGATACTTACCCCAGACTGCATGTGTATGGTGTGCGTGTTTGTTTTCTTTATGTATGGCATTTCTGATGTGGTTAATGAAGGGAGTCGTAGTCACCTCCTAGTCAAGATCTAAATGATGCACCACTTCCTATCATTGCATGTTTAGCTTAGTATATATTGTGTATCTACATGCATGGATTTTATGTAGGTTGCAGGTACCAAGTATCAACTTCCCTGAATTGCCAGGATGAGCGTACCCTATCACATTATCTCAATGGTAAGAGAGGGGAGATGAATTCTTAACTCCAAATCCTAAACCTTTAAGCCATTTGTCCTAATTGAAAATTAGGACAAGTATCTGAGTCAAGAACCCTTTGAATGCATTGAATGACGTTAATTCATGATAAGAACCCTTTATTTGATTTAGTATGTGTTTTGCTATGATGGGATTTCTTATGTTGCTTTATGAGTCTTTGGTGTATTTTCTATTAATTAAGTCTAATTAAAAAGATTAAATTGATGAATTAATTTAATGGAAATTATTATGACATTTTAATATTTAATTATATTTAACTAATTAAGAAATTAATTAAATAAAAAGAATTAAATTTGAAGATCTAAGTTTAAGGATAAATTTAGAACATGATAATATTTATTTAATTTAATAATAATATATTTAGAGTTCATTTTTAAATAAATGCTAAATATTATTATTAAAGTTAATAAATATTTTATCAATTAAGTTTCTAAAATAAATTAAAAGTGGAAAAGATATTAAATTATTAAAGAGATTCTAGATCGCATGATGCGTGCATGAGATTAAATAAAAATTAATTAATTAAAAGATAAAATAAGTGAATATAATAATGTTATTTTAATTTCGTAAAGTACCCATGGGATTAAAAGTAATAAGTTAATTAAAAATAGAAGTCAAGTGAAAATTAAATAAAGTAATTTAATAATTCACTTAATGTGCAAGAAAAGATAAAGAAAGATTAATTTGGAGTTGAGTCTTGTAAGCACAGAGTTCTCCCAAGTGAACACACAATTAGTTCTTTGATTTAAGGAGAGAACTCTTTATCACCAATAGAGGGTTCATTTTTGAGAGGGGGAATTGGGATGCGAATTCTAGAAACAAATTTTGGAAGGGAATTTTTGGAGAAAGTTTTCAAAGAGAAGATTTTGGATATGAGCGAATTCTCTCACAATTTTCGGGTGGTTGTGCATTAGCATCAGGCTCAAGTAGGGTCTTTTGTTTTGACCACTAGATAAATTTTGTAATTTAATATGTTCTATCTACTTCGTGCTTGTAAGAAATTATGTTCTCAAATCTTGTTGCATGAATCTTGCCACCCTTCGTTCTGAATCTTTTGCTATTCATTTATAATTCTAGATTGAAAAACTATTTAGGGAACCTCATTCTACAACTGAAAGAAATTAGAAATTAAACTATGATTTGGGTTGAATTAATATGGAATTGAGAAATTTTAATTTGGAAAGGGTTTGATTTTGGAAATGAAAATCCTAGATTGAAATTCGAATGGTTCAATTTATTTTTCCTATCAGGCTAATATTGTAAAAGCTATTAAATAATAATAATAATAATAAATTTATACTATGGTGGGGGGTGGGGGTTGTTTATACCCACCGCCCACCTTGCTAAAGAGGTTGCGGCTATGAATGTAGACTACAGGCCTACCATTGGCAAACTGTGGCTACGAATGCAGACCGCGGCTGCCTTTAACAGCCCGCGAGCCTGCTAAGCACAGATGGCATCCTTTTATATATGGGTTGTGTTAAATAAATTTTATTTATTTTTAATTATAATTTTATTAAATAAGTAAATTAAAAAAAGAAATTATAACTAGGGGAATGAATAACAAATCTTTCCTATTAGAGAAAGAGTACCTATTAAAATAAGAAGAAATATTAGCAAAAGAAGAAATATTCTAGAAGCAAAAATCTAGAGAAAAATGGTTGTTATAAGGAGTTTGCAACACAAAATTCTTTCATAACAACACTATTTACAATAGAAACCATAATAACATAACAAAGATAAAGAATCCGCAAGGTGAGCAAACTGAAAATCCAAAAGAAATAGCTAATATCTTTGTTAATTATTTTTATGGCACCCTTAATAATTTTGAGTCTTCTAATAGAAAAAATCAAGAGGAAATGTTAAAATGTATTCCCAAGTTGATCACAAATGAGGATAATAAATTCTTAAATAAACCTTTTACTCTTCAAGAAGTCAAATCTACACTTTTCAATATCAATCCAGACAAATCCCGAGTTCTAGATGGGTTTCAAGCATTTTTCTTTCAACAATGCTGGGATATAATAGGGGTAGATCTATGGAAAGCTTTGGAAGCCTCTAGAAATGGAGGATCCCTCTTTAAAAAAATTAACCATACTTTCCTTACTCTTATTCCCAAAAAAAAGGAATGTGTAGAATCAGAGGACTTTAGACCAATCACTCTTTGTAATACTATTTATAAAGTGTTCTCAAATTTTTTAGGTAAATGTCTCAAAAAATTCCTACCTAAACTTATTTCAGAAGAAAAAATTGGTTTTGTCCCAGGCAGATCTATCTTAGATGGGATTTTTATCATATAAGAAACTATCCACTCTACAATTAAAAATAATGAAGCATGTATGCTATTAAAACTAGATATCCAAAAAGTTTATGATAAAGTAGATTGGAGATTCCTTTGTAAAACTTTAGAGGCATTTGGCTTCTCTAAATTCTATCAATGTATATCCACCCCAAAAATTTCTCTTCTCATTAATGGTACTCTTGAAGGATTCTTTAATACTTCAAGGGGTATCTGACAAGGAGACCCAATATCCCCATTTCTATTCATCATCATGGAAGAATCATTTGGAAGAGCAATCAAATCTGCACAAGTAGAAAACAAAATTAAAGGAGTTAAAGTAACAAACAACATAGAAAATGCGACCCATCAACAGTTCACAAATGATACTATTCTTGTTGGAATTAGCACTTTGAATGAGATAGAACATATGTAACATATTTTAGAGACATATACTAAAGCATTACATCAAAGAATCATTGCTAAGAAATTATAAATCTTCTTCTTAAACACACCCGAGGAAAGAAAAATTTAGATATGCAATAAACTAGGGTTCAAAAAAGTACTTTGCCATTTAAATATCTAGGAATGTTCCTAGACAAAGGAAGTAAATCTAGCCCAGGATGGGAGCATATACTAGGGAAAATTGATAACCAAACATAATTGTGGAAAGGAAGATGGTTGACTGAGGCAGGGAGAACTACTAAAATCAAAGTGGTTCTATCAGCAATTCCCACCTATCAGCTCTCTTATACACAATTACCTAAAAACATAAATCTAAAAATTGAAAAGAAACTGCAAGATTTCTTTTGGAATGGACTAGAGGATTAAAAAAAGGAAACCCTAATTAGTTGGAGCAATATCTGCAAACCTAAAGAAGTGGGGGGCCTAGGAGTCAAAAATCTAGAATGGCAGAATGAAGCATTAGGAGCTAAACAAGTTTGGAGATTGTAACAAAAAAGGGACAGGAAATGGGCTAGAATCCTATTCAACAAATATCTTAACCCATCGGATAGTACCTCTTTATTCAGAATTAGAGATCCCCCTAAAGGTTCTGCATGATGGAACTTCATTATTTACTATCAGAACCTAATATCCAAATACCTAACTTGGGATATAGGGAAAGGCGATGAGGCTCTATTTTGGGAAGATTAATGGAACGGACATCCACCACTAAATTGTACAGATATCACCTCAGAAGCTATGAATCACCTGAAGACAACATGGGGGTCAAAATGTAAAAGATTATGTAGAGGAAAACCATTCTAAGGCAAGAAAGACGTGGAAATGGAAAACCCTCTCTAATTGTGGACTCAACCAGGTGGATCAAGAGAGACTTGAAAGCATTCTAAAAAATTGTCCAGTTTCAATTTAAAATAGGGAGGACAAACTAATTTGGGCAGCCTCTTAAGATGGGATTTATAAAGTTAAAGAAGGGTACAGATTGATAACAAACTCCCAAATATGGGAAGCTAGTAGCATCCCAATAAATTTATGTTGGGATCCAGCAAGACTCCCCAAAGTAGGCATGTTTCTTTAGGCATCCATGCAAATGAGAATACTAACAGTAGATAGAATTTTTAAAATGGGTCTTGAGGGACCATCAAGATGTATATTATGCAAAGAAAGTGAAGAAACTACAAAACACCTCCTATACCTTTGTAAATATACTCAAGAGTGTTGGAGGTGGCTCCAATAAAAACTCAACTAGACTGCCCCTCTTGTAGGTAAATGGATTGAGCACCTAATGGGCTGGCCTAAAGACCATCCTAATAAAATATATGGGAAATTGTGGAATATATCCCAAAAGCAATTCTAATCTAGGAAATTTGGAAAGAAAGAAATTGTCATATTTTTCAAAATCAAGATCTTAATGTGCAAGCTCTCCTTACAAAGATTGAAGTAGCTATTACGAAAGTTATAAATAATGATCTTGGGAAGAGACCAAGAGAAGAAGGAGAATTTATAGAATGGGATGAAAACATTAAAAAATTATGACCTCTTATCATTAATCCTACTCTCTACTATAAAAGGAAAAATAATCTAGCTAGGCAAACTTGTAAATGGAAACCCCCACTGCTAGGATGGAAGAAACTAAATTTCGATGGGGCATCAAGAGGAACTCTAGGTAAGGAAGGTATAGGATGTATTATAAGGGATGAATCAAGAGATTGGTTAGCAAATAGATCCAAATTACTGGAAATATTGACTAATAATGTAGCAGAACTTGAAGCAATAGAAGAAGGTATAAAAATATGCAATAGCCTTAGCATTAAAAAGATCATGATTGAAGGGGATTCTTAGATCATATTAAACACTCTTAGAAAAGGGGAAATGCCAAATTGGATCCTAAATTCCATATTAGAAATGATACTCAAACTAGTAGGAAAATTTGAAGAAGTAAGATTCTTGCATATCTATAGAGAAGGCAACAAGGAAGTCAATAGGTTAGCTAATAAAGGAACCAATGGAGAAAATTTATTAATTTATAACCAAAAGTTATGATAATATTTCACCCTAATTGTTTACTCTCGTTACCATCTTATTCCCCTATCAAGATTTTTTAATCATTAAAGTGAGCCTTGTACCAAATTATGAGGCCTGTCTCCTCTCTTGTATAAAAATATGCTCAATTATAACTTTGATTGGCATTTTCAAACCCATTAGGGCATCCTTGTCATTATTTTTGTTTCTAGATTTTTCCTTCTTAAATCTATAACTAGTGGTTTTGGTTCGGAAGTATTTATATTTACTATATTCAATGGTTTACAAATCTGTTTCTCCATGGATACAAATATTTGTCTTTATCATGCATTTGAAAACTACACCATGGCCTTTTGCAGTCCAATTAAGCAAGAGAGATGGAATAGGTTATTTCAACCAATAGATGACATGAGCCAAATTGCAGTTAGTAGAGCGTTGGGTAAGGGGGTTTTCAATTATGAGTATTCATGGAGGACAAATAGAAATATTTTAGGGCTATGGGTAGGTTGCCTAGCTAGGGCAAGGGTGGAGAAATGGGACATTGTTAGATTGAGCTAATACATTTTCGACCCCAGTTGGTTGCTAGGGCTTGAGATAGTGGTAGCTAACATTGATGCTAGGTTCTGGATCCCCCTTCTTAAAGCATACATGAAATACAAGTTGGATAGTCCAAAGCTTGCTAGAAGCTCGAGGTGTCCATGTTTGGTAATCAAGGACAACATTCAATTTTTTAAGAGTGGCCAAGAATGGAAGCAAGCATTAAATTCTTGCTAAGATGGAGAGGAATAATTGAGGATCTTGGTAGAGACTAGCTCCTAAATTACTTAAGGGCCTTTGACGCATACATCTACTCAAACGCAAATCTCTCTAATTTGGACAATGTGGAATTCTGCCTCCCAAATTATGATAAATCAAGTAGAGGCAGGATTACCTACGAGTTTCCTCTGGGTTCAAAGGCCACAAATCTGCATGAGGCTTCAAAGTCATGGTTTTTAAGAAATAGTAATGATATACTTAGCTGTAATTATGGGTCATTTTGATAGTAATATTTTGACCCAGTTAAATATAGGACATAGTACTTACATATAGGTATCAGTTTATTACTTTTCGCAAACTGGTTTGCAATTATAGTTTCTCATTTGACAAAGTTGGTTGTAGGGATGCATTTTTTAAGCAGTCCTCTTATCTACATGAATCTATCATGTATATGATTTTACTATGTAAGTACTATTACAAGAATAGATAAAGATAGTACTTATGGCATTTCTTCCAGCTTCATAATCTAGTTAATGGTCTCTATAATTTTGGCATGCGGGCATCATTTCATTTTGTTAATTTGGGTTTCCTTGGTGTTCATATATGTCACTTTTGAGATCGTTTTCTTGCCACGTATAGTTTTTGACTTTTCTTGTGTTCATTTGCTTCGACTTTGCAGAATGATTTGCACTTAAAATTAGGGATTATTCATGTTAGCCCCCTTGATCATTCAATTATTTGTAATAATTTACTCTCTAAATCTCAATTTCTCAAGATTATCTGCTATATGATGGAGTTTTCTCCCTTTGAATTCCATGAAACACTATCACAATTTAATTGTTAATTTTTAATTTTTAATTATGGTTTTCTAACCTCTAACACCCCTTGTTGTTTATTATGTGATGTCTTATAGAGATCAGGATTTCTATGGCAGCATGCCAGGATGGTCCAAAAATCATATTTAAGCATTTGATGATGTAATCACCTTAACATAATGTTTGATTTTTAAACTGGGGTATGCCCCTTTTATTGATGTATAATATAAGACTTTGGTCTTGGGCTAGATTGGAGGTTTTCTTTCTCCGTTCTTTCCTACCAGTGCCCATCAAAATGAAAGAACTCTTGTATTTTTTAATTTTATTCAACATTAAAGATTTAAAGGCTTTAGTTGTTTACCGATCAAAAAAATATCAGCAATTTGTTCTTTAGTGGAACAGTGTTTCAACTGTATAGTTTTGGCCTCAACATGATGTCGAATCAAGTGATATTTCGTATTGATATGCTTGATTTGATCATGAAATTTAGGATTCTTGGCCAATTGTATTGCAGAATTATTATCAACAAATAAAGTTGTTGAAGTTATCTGTTTCTCCTACAAGTCATCGAGATTTTTTCTAAGCCACACAATTTCTTTCATAGCTTGATCTATTGCTACATATTTCGCTTCAGTTGTAGATTCAATAGGAATTGTTTGTTTCTTTGATCTCCAAGTAATAGCAACTAATCCTAGAGTCGTCAAATAATGAGAAGTAGATAACCCATTCTCTTTGTCACCATCAAATTCTAAGTCAGAATAGCCAGTAAGATGGAAGTCTATTTTTTTTGAATATTTTATGCCAAGAGTTTGAGTTCCTTTTAGATATTTTAAAATTTGTTGTGCTACAATCTAATGCCCTTCACATGGTTTATGCATAAATTTGGACAAAATTCCTAGTACACTACAAAGGTAATGTCAAGATGAGTAGTGGTGAGATAAATCAAACTTCCAACAAGCTTCCTGTACTTGGTTGGATCTTCAAAATCACTTCATTTGATCAAATCTTCAAATTTTTCTCCATTGGGGTGGAAACAAAATTACAATCGTTCATGCCAGATCTTCATAATAACTCTCCAATATATTTTTCCTGAGAAATAAAAATAAACATAGGATTTTGAATGACTTCAATACCTGAGTAATAATGAAGTAACCTCAAGTCAGTCATATCAAAACACATTTTCAACTCTCTCTTAATGGATTCTATATAATCATCATTATTTCCTGTGATGAGAAGATCATCAACATTTACACCTAGATACACAATTGATCTACCAATTTTCTTGACAAAGAGAGTTGCATCATCTAGACTAAAATGCTTGTAGTCTAATTTGAGGAGCTACTCAATTAATTTTTCATACCAAGCATGTGGTGCTTGCTTCAAACCATACAAATATTTTACCAATTTACGTACCTTTTTTTCCTAGCCTTTGATAACAAAACCTTGAGGTTGCAGCATATAGACATCTTCCTTCAAATATCCATTCAAAAATGTTGTGTTAACATCCATATGATGTATATTCTATCCTTTTTGTGCTGCCAAAGAAAAAAATGCTCAAATAGGTCCCCATTTGGTCATGGGAGCAAAAGTTTTGGTGTAGTCAACACTCTTTGATCATATCCTTTTGCTACAAGTCATGCTTTGTGTTTGTCAAGTGAACCATCAACTTTATATTTTCTATTATATACCCACTTGCAGCCAATAGGTTTGGTTCCAATTGGGGGTCCACTAACCTCCAAGTTCTATTTTTTTATGAGAGCATCATACTCTCTTTGCATTGCACTTCTCCATACATCACTTGTTGTTGCTTCTTGAAATGAAGAAGGTTCATCAACAACAACAAAAATTAATTCAAAATATTCATACCTTTTTGGAGTTTTCTTTGTACGTATTGATCTATGGATTGATTTCTTTTTTGTTTTATCAATCTCAAGAGCCTTTGAATTAGATTCCTCATGAGCTAGTTCATGATCTTTTTCAATAGGTTCTTCACAAACAATTTCAGATTTTTTAGAATTGTTCTATTCTCTTTCAATAGGTTCTTCACAAACTATTTTAGATTCTTTATAATTTTTCTCTTTCATATTGTCTTCATTCTCTGTAACTTCCAAATATTGACCTAGAAAGGGAATCCCCCCTTCAAGAGTTGGAAGTTCATTATCCCATTCATGATAGAATTTTTTTAATTGAAATCTATCAAGATGAGAAAGATGTTTGTCAATACTATGTGCATCTTTTTCAAATTCAAGAAATATAAAATCTCTAGAATTTTTTTTGGAAAAAATTATCCTCATCATATAGACAATAAGCTTTTGAAGTAGTAGAATATCCCAAAAAAAATGCATTTTCCACTCCTAGCTTCCAATTTATTTCTCAACTGAGAAGGAATTAAAGCATAACAAGTGCAACTAAAAACCCTAAAATTCTTGACACTTGGAAGACAATCATGCCACATTTCATAGGGAGTTTTTTTTTGTAGTGCAACAAAAGGACTTATGTTCTTTGTGTAGACAACATAGAGAATTGCTTCTCCCCAAAACATTAATCTAACATTTTTTTAAAACAACATAAATCTTACCATATTCAAGAGTGTTTGATTCATATGTTCTACTACACCATTCTGTTGTGGGTTATAAGGAATGGTTATTTGATGCTTAATACCATTTTCCTACAAATATTTCTCAAAATCTTTAGAAGTGTCCTCACCACCATTATCCCTTGTTAGGGTTCCAATATTGAGTTGAGTCTCATTTTTAATCCACAAGTGGAAATTTTGAAGGTATCAAAAGCTTGAGATTTGTCTTTTAATAAATAAACCCAACACATCCTAAAAATTTCATTATGTATTTGTTTCCATTTTCTAATGGAAAAGGCATAGGCCTACACAAATATGAGTGAATGAGACCCGACTTTCTAGAATCTTTAAACATAGAATCATGAAAAGGTTGTTTACTATGTTTGCCTAAAATGCAAGAATCACATTGAGAAATTTGTTTTGGGATAGTGGGAAGTCCTTGAATTCCATTTTGTTTCATAACTCTAAGCCTATCATAGTTAATGTGACCAAATCTTGCATGTCATAACAAGTTGGAAGAAATATTACCACCATGCTATGAGAAATTTGCATAGTTCTAAGAACTTGAGAAAGTACCTTTCAAATATAAAAGTTTGTCATTTTCCACTCCAATCATTACAATCACATGATCACCATCTCTTCTAATCTCAATAATATCATCAAACATATGTACTGAATGACCTTGTTGTCTAATATACATGAGTGATATTAAATTTCTCTTCAATTGTAGAAGATAAAGAACATTAGAAAGTATGTAATCAGAAAGGCCTAGTAATTTAAGTCTAATAGATCCAATGCCTAAAGATTTCAACTCAGATTTGTCAGCAAAATATATTACTATATTCACTTGATCATTGAATGTCTCAAAATAATATCTTCTAAATGTCATATGACATGTGGCTCTCGTATCTAACAACCAAGTATCACTCAAACTAGAATTTGAAGTACTAAAAACTTCTTCAATCCCAACATTACAATGTGCTATAACATAATGTGCAGATTCAAGAGGGTTACCTCTGTCTGGTGGCTTCTCCTTCTTGTCACAAATCTTCTCCCATGGAGTTTGACAAAGATTAGCACTATGACCCATTTTTCACATCTATAGCATTGTATAGAGTTCCTATCTTTTTTGTTGATAATCCCTATGCTGGTGTTGTGGCTAAGAATACTATCTATCACCTTGATAATTTTAATTCCCCCTACCTCTAGACTGTCTTCTTCCATGACCTCTATTGCTACTATCATCTTTGGAAGGCTCATCTTTTGATATTTGCACCTATTGTTTTTGTGCAAGACACGAAGTCTCGGCATTTGAAAGTGACTCTTTCTTCCCAAATGCTTTTTCTCTCTCTGAAATCTTCTCCACAAGTTTTTCAAATGTTATAGCTTTCCTCTTTTCACTAGCTTGAAGAGATTCAAGATAGTATGAATAGGTAGGATAAAGAGTTTTAATAGAAGTAGTGAGTTGTAGTTATACTTTTACACTCATGGCTTCAATATCATGAAATAAATCCCTAATTTTAGAGGCTAACTTCATTAGATCATTATATTTCATTTCTAACTTGAATAACTTCATTAATAATTGAATGATTTCAAGTTCTAAATGAGAATCATATAGATCTTTGAATTTCTTTAATGCTACAAATGCAGTCTTACAAGAGATTATATGTCTACTTACCTCTTTAGTAATGGAGGTAGTAATGAGAGCATAAGCCTTTTTACGTGTATTCTTTCAGATGATGAGTTCTTTTCCATCTGTAGGTTGTTCCAGCTCTTCATTTTCATCTTTGATTTCACAAACATCATCCCACAAATCATTAGAAATAAGAGTATTTTTTACTTTTCGAAACCATTCATGGTAATTCTCTTTTCCAGAAAGAACTATTCCAATGGTTGAAATTAAAGAATGCATTGGAATCACAATTCAATCAAAATTCCTTTTCTCCAACAACCTGGCTTTGATACCACTATAATAGGCTCAAAGAATGTAAAATGAAATGCACACACTGGAAAATTTATTATAAAAAGGGAAAATATACAACCTAAAATATGTTCAGATAGTTGTGTACAACTATATAAATAGTTACATAAGTAAACTGTGGAAAACTACTTCCTAAAAAATAAATAAACTAAAGATATCCTGAAAGGTTAGTTACCAGCTTCATGGGTTGAACAAAAAATCTAAATTTCGAAGGGTACAAATGGGCTTCTAAGACCAGACTGTCCATGGTTAATTTTTTTCCATTGGTGAAATGCATTTCTCAACATTGTTAACGAGAGTCATGCAAGCTTCTGAAATAGAAAAATGTGGTCTAGAATAATAGTCAATGTCCATTTTTCTCTGCCAGTGAGGTACAATTATATCTAAAATCTTGGCAATTGATTCATATGGTGCAAGTTTCATATTAGGAATAATGTCATACTAGTAAACAACATTACAAAATCTAGCCAACCAATTGTCATGGCTAATTGCCTCATGAATTGTAGCATTGCTAACCAGAGGAGCATTAATTGTAATGCAAAAGAAATTGGAAGTTCTCAACCATTTTCTTAGAAACTAAATGGTGGATAGAGCTGCAACTACAACTCCTATGGAATGACCCACAAAAACGATGGCTTGTTCCTTTAAACCTTGCACCTGATAGAACAAACATGAAGGAAACATTTAATGTAATAGAGGAGAAATATTTTTCATAGAAAATTTTTATTTCTATTTAAAAGAATGTTTGCATTTAAAACTTCAAAGAAATAAAACAAAATTTTGTAATCAACAAAAGTAAACCGACACTCAAGGCATCAAACTCTTCAATTGTTACACCTCTAACACTCATACTCTTTCACACACTTGAGATTAACAATCCTATCAACATTTTATCAAAAAAAATCCTATCAAAATTCACATACATTTATTAACTAATACACAGGTGGAAGAAAATCTCTATTAGTAAATATGGTAAAAGCCCTAACAATAAATGAAATTCATAAAAAATAAGGGATCTTAAAATACAAAGCAACCTTATCATGGGAAGTAGGTCAATTCATCTTGGCTTTAAAATCTAAACTTTCAAGAATATGCAAGAATCTGTTGAGAGCTCCCTTGTGAACAAGAGTCAATTTAGCACCATTACCCCTTAGGTCAGTAGAGAAGCTTTTGCAATTCTGAATATTGCACTCTCTATATTTTCTATCTAGTGCATCTTTATTATGAAATGAGGGGAATGCTACATACACTACACCTCCATATTTTATTGAAAGAAAACTTTCTCCTCTATTTTTTGAAATGATACATATAGCCTCCAAAGCCTTGGGCATTGTGCCATAGGTAGTAATTAATGTTGGAAGATCCTCGCCAAAATTGAACCTATAAGAAGAAACCCAGGAACTAGCATGATGTCAACATTATTAAAGAATCGTAATAATTGTTTTCGCATTAAACACCTTTAAAATTATCATTAAAAAAACTTTATAAATCTTAAGAAACGACTAAGGTTTTTATTGTCATTTGAACACAAAATAGACATTGGTAGATTTCTACCAAACTCATCTGTATAGGCTTCTACATTCCCATTGAAACCAATTAAAAATAGATATAACTTGTAACCTAAATGTGAATTCAAGCTCATACTTACATTGGAGGGTTTTAGAAATCAAAATCTATGGGTTGTAGATGGATTGAAATATCTACATTCATGGTTATTCATGATTTGTGGAGAGTTTTAGAGATCAAAATCTATGGGTTGTAGATAATTTGAAATATCTATAATCATGATTTCTAGAGGACTTGGAAAGTGTCTCTTACAAAATTTGTTGTTATGTGTTATTGAAAAAAAACACTGAGGCTAGGGTCCATGGAGGGAGGCTTCCATTAAAATAGAGTTGTACTAAAAAATTTTAGGAATATTTTAACGGGAGTGGTCCTATGAATTATACAAATGTTTGACATGTGCCAAATATTTCTCCTAAGCTGGTAGGGCTAAATCCAGCCCCACCCCATTTTCACTGCCCCATTTTCACAGGCTCAATTTTAGAGGCCTAATAATTAGGAGCTCCTATTTTGGAAGAAAAGATTCTACATAATCATGTACACCCTCAAAAAAATTCTCATAGTGCCTAAAAAATAGAATTGTGGCTCCTCCCATAGAACCCTACCTAATATTTTAAGAAGCAGCATCAAAAATAGATTGATATATCCTTTAAATCATACACAAATGGCAATACCATTAAGATCAAAGAGGGTGAGTTTTCTAGCTAGCATATCTCTGAGTTTTATCGCCGACGGATTTGACTGGAGGTAAAAGATTATGCTCCTCACCAAAACAATTTGGCTGAGATATTTGTTGTCCAGGACTTTTTTTTAAAGAAATGAATATATAGATATATATAGGAGTCAATTATAGGATGATAATAATAAGTTGTGAGTATACATATTTTCTGCGAATCATAATTCGTAGGCAGAAAAAGCCAGTTTCATAGCGAAAGAGTAGATACTTTGCAGTGGATCGTTAACAAGCTAAAGTCGAGTATTATTAAACTCCAGCAATTCGCTATAATTCAAGGCCAGAGTAGCGAAAATCAACATCTGTCACTAAAAATAATTAGCAGGGTAAAGGGCACGATCATATTCCCATATTTTCCTCGGGATTTCGATTTTGAATAGTGCAGATTATACCAGACCTTTTCTTTCGCCAGATCGTCATTTCTTTCGTCTTCCGCCATTGTTGTTTCATCTTTCTACATTGTTTTTTCGTCTGAAACAAGTCGGATTGCTTTGGCTGTTTTTAAAGTTGTTTTTCACGCTCTCTTGACTCAACTTTTTTAAGCCCCTGATCAGGGTTTTTCACGAAATGGTAGAGTAACTCGATCCTAAAACCTCATCTAAAACCAGCATTCGCAGAAGATCAAAACAACTTGAACTTTCAATATTTTAGTAATCACATCTTAGTGTGCAATTGGTACATCATAGATGTATGGAAGGTAAGCTAAGTATTTCTCTCAATATTTTAGTAATCACATCTTAGTGTGCAATTGGTACATCATAGATGTATGGAAGGCAAGCTAAGTATTTCTCCCTTTGTTGCTCTCTCCCTCTCATCCTCTCTAAATCTCCTTATTTGTTTACCAATCTATTTGACCATTTATATCTCTTTCTATCGTATCCTCTCTATCTCTCCCTAACTCCCTAGATCTATTTCTATCATTACATCTCTATCTCTCTCTCTCTGTCTATCATTTTTTCTCCTATATTCTGCTTCTATATTGATCTCTATCTCTATCTTCCTCTCCCCCTTCCATATCTAAACAAATATCCCTCTCTATTCATCCATCACCTCCTTCAATATACATTTAAATCTCTACATCTCTATTTTTCTCCTAGTATATCTTTAATATATGTGTATATCTTTTTATAAGTCTTTCCATCTCTCTATATACCTAATATTTCCCCCATATTTAGATGGTCACATATCTTTATATGTGTCTTCACATAAATCTTTATCTCTATCTCTTTCTCCCTTCTGTACACTCGAAAGTGTCCCACTCTAAACCCTTCTATCCAAACTATTCCATGAGTTTGGAATGCTTGGAATGCCGGCTTAGAGCTCCCTATCCACGGAGTGCAAGAGAGTATATTTCAAATTCAAGGGCTCTCAGATGAGCCTTAGAGATACTCTTCTTGCTAGTAAACCATGCAATGGGAGGTTCCAAAGACAAGATGCAAGAATGCAAATGTCCCAAAGAGTTCCTCAAGAATGCAATATAAATGAAGATTAAGCTAGAATGAAATGTAAAGTGTAGCTATGCTAAGCATGTATGAGAGTGTTGCAATCCAACTTTTAGACTATATGATTTAAGCTACATGTAAAAATGAAAGCTAAGCTAAGCTAGAATGCCATGATGCCATGGATGAGAGAATGTAGACAAGAAATAGAAGTTCTCCACAAAGCTCCAAAGAAATCTGCTAGAAAACCTACAGCATAACAATGTTCAAAAGATGGATGGATTGAGGGGGAAAGCTCTCTCCCTTTTAAAGATGTATGGACGATAGAGATCAAGATGAAGATGGTGGATAATCAACGGTGGAATTCAAAAAGAGGAGTGATCCATGTGCACACACAAGTCAACCAATAGAATATAAGTTGACTTGTCATATAAGACAAAATTCACAAAGCCTTTTCTTTTAATTGCAAAATAGAAAAAGGACTTTATGTGTGCACTTTAAGTGGGTTAGAAGAATGGGGTCTTTTATTTAATTAAAAGGGGACATCTTCTTTTAATCAAATAATGAACTTAGGATAGCATAGTCAAACTATAGGTTAAAATCAGATAAATTGATTATTAGCAATTTGGCTTAGGTAAGTGATTAAATTAATTTAGCCAAAATGTTGAAAAGAGGGCTAATAGTCTAGATGACCATTTTTAGGTGATTACATTTGCCCCTCTTTGACTAATGCGTGATCGATCTGGGAACACATTATGTCAAAGAAAATAGAAAGTCAAGTAGGTGGTGATAGATATAGACGTCTGATTCCAAAGAATGAAATGCAGAAATAGATAGCAAGTCCTAAATGCACAGCCTGATAGCAGTAGTACTGAACATTAGAAAAATGATGTTAGGATCCAAAAAGAATTTTAACACCTAGCAAAGTGAATAGATCGAGAGCAAGTGATAAGGTCAAACAAATGCTCCTAAGAAATAGATAGCTGTAACAATCAGCAATAGAGTATTTCTGCCCCCTCGGGATCGAAATTGAAATGAGGTAAGGGGATGCAAAAACTGGCTAGACATAAGAAAAATAGAATAAAGCAATGTCCAAGATGACAAATAGATGATTAGAACCCAAGAATGACTATAAGAAATTGATCAAATGCCCCAGTTTGACTAGAGTTGACCTTGAAGGATATAGCATAAAAATTAGGTCGAAACGAGTAGAAAGGTGATTTTAGACATGAAACAGTGAATTGAAGTAGCTATGAAATATGAAAATGATGAAGAAATGAAGAAATGAAGATGCCCCAGTGATGATTCAGAGATTAGACCTCAAAAGGTCAGCTAACTGCTCAGAAGAAAGTAAAATTTTTAAAAGACAATTTTGACCATCAAGATGAACTCGAATTTGGATTTCGATCCCGAAAATGAATCTAGGACGTCAAAATTATTTAAGAGGTCAAAACTTTATATAATGTGATGACAAGATAGAAAAGAGATGAAGCGAAAGATCAAGAAGGTGAAAAGACATGAACAAGAAGAAAGTAAAGAAATATATGAAAGGAGTTAGCTGATATGTCCACAAAAAGATGAAGAAAGAGAGCTCTCCCCATATGCAAGAATGCAAGACTAAGCTAGAAAATGAACCTAAAATGCAAGCTAATATGCAAAGTGGTTTACCAGCAAGAAGCGCATAACATTTAGACTCTTAATTTCATCGTTGAGCATTTATTAGGGACATCATGAGATCATACAACCATCACTAGTATAACTATGAGGATATGAATATGATCGATATTAGATAGGTATGTGAAAATCCAATCTAAGCATCAGAGACATGTAAGTCAAGATAACTACATGATTAGATTCCCTAAGTTTAATTTAGCAAGATTACACTTGTATCAAGGCATAAGCGCCAGGATAAACCCTGAGTGCGGTCTTGCAAAATAGTCAAGGATGATACATTTGTAAGTCAACGTGTTGAATAGGACCAGCATAAATGCTTACAACACTATAGACAAACAAAGTATACCCACAAGCAGAAATCAAGAAGACATGCCCCATGCCCCCAGTCTTCTAGTCAATGACATCCTCGAAAGACTATTAGGGAGGGAACACATGGCAAAGAAATCATCATAGATAGCACACAAAGTAGATAAATGTTAGCATAGCTCAGTCGTTTAAGTGTTAAAGTGCGTATGTGTAAGTCACTTGGGCATTTCTTCCAAACTTGATTCTGATAGTGAGAAATATCGCGACATCGGAGACCGTAGGTAAACTATCTATAAAGTGTTGAAAAACACTTGATGTCAAAGTGGGGGAAGTGTTGAGAAACACTATTTTGTGAGTTGTCAAAGAAACCCTAATGTACAAGAATACCTCAATAGGCTAAGTAGCTATGCCCCCAAGATGAGGACAAGAAACAATTCCAAGTTAGGAAATGTGTAGCGAAGTGGATGATTGAGATTGATAGACATAGGTGCAAGGGTTTCAAGTAGCGCCTGTTTCCAGGTTTTCACCACTTTGACAGATTTTTTTTTTATTTTATTTGACATTTTTTTTCTTTTTTTTTCTTTTTTTTTGGTGATACATCAAAGTGAGGTTTTCACTAAGATGATCATTTTTTTAGGACATTTTCTGATTTTTAGGATTTTTTTAGGCTCATAGATATATACAAGATAGCTGAGCAACAAGCCTCTAAGTATAGAACTTCTTCAAGTGTAGGATGTTGATAGGTTCTGCAAGTTCTTCACCCTCTGAAGTAGACAACTGGTAAGCACTAGACCCAAATGTTGCTGTGATAATGTAAGGACCTAACCAGTTAGGTTCAAATTTCCCTTTCTGTTCTCGATTTTGCTAATTTTTGGGATTCTCTCTAAGCACGAGTTCACCAACTTGGAACTCATGGGGGTGAACCTTTTTGTTATATTGTGTAGACATGCACTTCTGATAAGCTCTCATGTGATCAAAAGTAGCCTTGCGTCGTTCATCCAGAGTCTCTAATTCCTGTACTCGCATAGCTCTATGATCTTCATCGGTTATTAACCCATGTAAGGAGACATGCAAAGAAGGTATCTCGACTTCTAATGGGAGAACAGCCTCAGAGCCATAGACTAGAGAAAAGGGTGTAGCCCCTGTAGGAGTACAAATAGAGGTTCTATAGGCCCAAAGTGCCAGATTTATTTGCAAGTGTCAATCTTTCCCAGACTTGTGAACTGTGCGATGTAGGATTTTTAGCAGTGTTTTATTAGAGGCCTCAACTTGGCCATTCCCTTGGGGATAGTAAATGGAGGACCAGTGTTGTTTAATTCGAAACTTTTTACATAGCTATATTAAGTCCTTATTCTTGAACTGCCCTCCATTATCCGTAACAATAGAGGATGGGATACCATATCGACAAATGATGTGATTCAGTATAAACAGGGCAACATGTTTTCCTGTAGCAGCAGATAATGGTACAGCTTCAACCCATTTGGTGAAATACTCCGTTGCTGTGATGATGAATTTATGACCGTTGGATGAGCTTGGATGAATCTTTCCTACCAAGTCAAAGGTCCATTGCTGAAATGGCCAGTATGTCACAGAAGGGATTAATTCTCGCCCAGGAGCATGTATCAAGTTACCATGGAGTTGACATTTCTGACAGGACTTTGCATAGCGCACAGCATCAGCTTGCATGGTGGGCCAGTAATAACCCGTCCTAAGCAGTTTTTGAGCAAGTGCAAGGCCATTAGAATGCGCCCCACAAATGCCATTGTGGACTCTGGCAAGTGCCTTCTCGAACTCTTCTAGCTCTAAACACCTAAGCAGCGTTCCATCTAGACCCCTCCTATACAAGTCACCAGAGACCAAAGTGTAGTGTGAGGCATTACGAAGGAGTTGGCATTTTTGGTTGCGCGTGAGGGTTTTGGGAATAACCTGATCACGTAGGTAGGAGAAAATAGCCGCATAGCGGGAGGAATCATGACCCACAATAGTGTAGATCACCTGGTTATTTGAAGAATCATAGGCTGGATGACACAATTCTTCCACCAGGAACTCAAATCGCGATTCATGTTCTTGTAATTGGAGGATAGATGCTAAGGTGGCCATAGCATCAGCAGCCTTGTTTTCTACTCTAGGAATTTGTTGGAATGTTACAAAGGTAAAATAATTCCTTAGAGCATCTATCAACTTTTTATAAGGGATCAACTTATCATCCTTTGTTTGATATTCATTATTCACTTGGTTCACAACCAGTTGAGAATCCCCATAGATGTGTAGCTCAGTTATTCGCCATTCAAGGGCCATTTTGCTCCCATTTGTTAATGCTTCATACTCTGCAATATTGTTTGTACATGGGAACAATAATTTGTAGGACTTTGGGATCATATAACCATGAGGGGAAACAAACAACACCCCTGCTCCTGCTCCATTCTATGTACGGGATCGATCAAAAAACATTTTCCATGTTCTGTCAGTAATGTTCATGATTGAGGCATTTGGAAACTCAATTTGTATAGGTGCTACATCTTCAAGTGGGAAGTCAGCCAACTGGTCAGCTATGGCCTATCCTTTGATTGCCTTACGTTCAACATACTGAATGTCAAATTCGGAAAGAATCATCATCCATTTAGTAAGGCGACCAGTAAGTGCAGCTCTACTTAATAAATATTTCAAAGGGTCTATCTTGGCAATCAAGTGAATTGTATGGGCCAACATATAATGCCGAAGTTTTTGGGAGGCAAAAACTACAGCAAGGCATGCCTTCTCTATACTTGTATAATTTAGTTCATAAGCCACCAAAGTTTGACTGATATAGTATATGGCTCTTTCTTTACCCGTCTCATCACTTTGGGCTAAGAGTGCTCCTAGAGAAGAATCCGTAGCTGAAATGTACAGAATCAAAGGTTTTCCCAGAATGGGTGGCATCAAAACTGGCAGTTTTGCCAAGTAGCCTTTGATTTGGTCTAAGCTTTGTTGACAGGCACTGTTCCAAATATGGGTAGATCCTTTATGTAGATTTTTATTGAAAGGTTGAGCCTTATCAGCTAATTGAGAGATAAATCTTCTTATGGATTGTAGCTGTCCTTGCAGACTTCTAAGCTGACTGATAGTCTTTGGTGGAGGCATATCCATGATAGCTTGGACCTTTTCAGGGTCAACCTCAATGCCTTTTGCTGAAATGATATAACCTAGCAATTTTCCAAAAGTGACACCAAAGGCACATTTTTTTGTATTCAACCTAAGTTGGAATTGTTCCATACGGTCCAATATCAAACTAAGGTCTTTGAGATGTGTGTCTTGTTTCTTTGATTTCACCAATGTGTCATTAACATAGTCTTCCATGTTTTTATGCATCATATCATGAAAGATGGTTTTCATTGCTCTTTGATATGTAGCGCCAGCATTTTTGAGCCCAAAAGGCATGACATTCCAGCAAAAGGTACCCCATGCACATGTAAAGGCTGTCTTTTCTTGGTCTGCTGGAGCTATCTTTATTTGGTTGTACCCAAAAAATCCATCCATGAGCGAGTACATCTCATAACCCGCAGTCATGTCCACTATCATATAGATGTTTGGTAGTGGAAATTCATCCTTGGGGCACGCTTTATTGAGATCTCTAAAATCAGTACAGACTCGTATGGATTTGTCATGCTTGGAGACAGGTACAATGTTGGAAATCCACTCAGCATAATCAATGGCCCTAATGAAGTTTGCATTCAATAGTTTTTCTAACTTTGTCTTGACCAGTAGAGCCACATGTGGATGCATTTTTCTTAACTTCTGTTTGACAGGCTTGACATCTGGTGAGATTGATAAGTGATGCATGATGAAATCTGTATCAAGCCCTGGCATGTCAGAGTATGTCCATGCGAAGTTGACCTTCTTGTCTTGAAAGAACTGAGCAAACTGTGTCTTTTCTTTGTCTGACAAAGATTGAGCTACATGGATAATCTGAGGACATTCTTCTATTCCCAAGTTGATAGGTTGTGTAGGTTCGACTAGAACCGAAGATCTATCCTGGAAATAGCTTGGCAGACTACCAAGTACCTCATCCACAGGTGCCTCAGAGAGGTTTTCACCATTAGATACGTCTTTATTTTTACTTTTTTGAGGGTCAGACACCGCCACAATGTGGTTTTCGCCATCTGATCACTTATTTTTTCTTTTAATTTTTTGACTGAGGTACTTGATATCCGATTTTGTCATGTTGACCGTGGGTTCGCTGGTGGAAGAAATGACAGGTTCAATTGCGTTTAGATAACAAGCGATCTCATAGTCATTTTGGAAAGACCGTATTTCAGGTTTTTGATTTTGGATAGACCAATCTATGAGATCTGGGTAAATTAGCGAGAGTGAGGGAGAAGTTTCAATGTGATTGATATGGAAGGAGTCATCTCTGGTGACTTGTGAAGTTGAGCCTATAGAAAATGTCGCAAAAGAGTCCAGCCCAAGAATAGTCCTAGAGGAACTAGCGTGATCCATTGAGACATGTTGTGAGTCAAACTCATCTGACCCTATACTAGACTATTCGACTACATTGGGTTGGGTTGCATAGGCATGAATGACATCCACCCATAGCTCGCAAGATGCATTAGAGAGGCTTTCCCACTCATACTCATGAGAATCTGTACTTTGACCCCTATCTATGAGATGAGCAATATTCTGCCTAATTCGTCCTCTATTTATGTCCTCAGAAGTAGACCCTTCTTGTTCCTATTGTTGGGAGGTAGAAGCTTCTTCATTATTAGCAGTAACTATTTCTTCTCCCCAAAGGAGGGAAGTGAGAGGAACAAAGTCTTCATCTTGTGCAGTAGTAGCAATTATGGGAGAGTCATCATCTTTCGATTCACTAGACATGAGTAATCTTCGATCATAGTTTGGTGTATTATTGTCTAGCCCAAAGCCTAGACCAGCAGTGTCTCGAGCATCATGACCTTGAGTGTGACTTAAAGGTTCAACTAGAGAGTTCTTACAACCAGTTAAGGACCCGTGGCCCTGGTAGCCCATTTTTGTCAAAAATTTATAGCCTTTTCCATATTTTTTGGGAGAAATAGGGGTAGTCATTGTAACCTCCTCATCTTTCTCTTCTCTGTAGATCTAGTCCCTAATGGCTTGTTCTTCCTTCTTTGCTTCTAGTGGTATGGAAGATTGCACAAAAGTGCCAAAAAGTGTCATAGCAGAAGTAGAAGACTTCTTTGCAATAGTTGGTTTCCCATAAGACCGAGGGGAAATTGGTAAGGCAGCAATAGAGTCCAAAGTGTACTCGCCCATACCAAGGCTCATCATTTTCAGTTTTTGTTCACATTCTGTGAAAGATGGTGCTAGCTCATGAGAAGAGTGATTGTGCGGGACTAGCATTTCGGCAGCAGATAATGTGTTGATAGACATGGAGTTGTCGCCGAGGACAACCATTTCAGTACCATTAAAAGGGAACTTAATGCACTGATGGTATGTAGAGGGTATTGCTTGCATATCGTGAATCCATGGTCGTCCCAACAACAAGTTGTATGCAAGTGGTATGTCTAAGACTTGGAAAATGATATTCTTCTCAACTGGACAAACTCTGATTGGAAGTACAATTAGACCTTTAGAAGGCCTTTCAACCTCATCATAGGCCTTTATAGTGATCGTGCGCTTAGGATCGATGGAAAATTCAGACATGCCCAATTGTTGGATTACATTGAACGAAATGATATTTAACCCTGCACCATTGTCTATCAAGACTCGAAAAACACGGGTACGAAAGATTTGAACTTCAAAATGAAGAGCAAGGTTATGGGGATGACTGAGAGCTCGGTCATCTTCTTCAGAAAAGGTGAGATAGTGGGGCGAGGAGATGTGGTTCACCATATCTTGGAATTGTTCCGCATCAATATTTGTGGGAACATTGGCAGAACGTAAAGCTTTCTCAAGGATATCCCTGTGCAAAGGAGATAACTCTAGCAATTCAAAAATGGAGATTTGTGCTTGTGTGCATTGCAGTTGGCTAACAAGATCATAGTTGGAGATCTTGGAAGTAATTGGTTGCTTAGATGATGAAGCATTTTTAGGATCATTAGCAACTTTTAGGACAACCTTAGATTGCCCCCTAGTGACAGCGTTAAGTGGTTCACCCTGAGAAGATGAAGACTTAGCCACTCGGAGTACCACCTTGGGTCTAGTATCAGTATGATCTTGAGGAGTGGATCATGTCCTTAAGACCACTCTTGGTCGTTCATCTTTAGCGTCATAATTTGGCCAGTTGTCATTGTTGGAGCTTGCCATACATATGTATTCAACAGGCTCAAGCATGCTTATAACATTATCAGTGTTAGCGTAAGCATAACTAATTTTGGTGTCATGATTCTTTTTGGCAGCTACCCTTGAGGTCTCACCCTTTTTGTATTTAGGTAATGGTTTTTGGAAAGCCTTATGATTAGTATTCTTAACAAGGCCATCTATAACAACTTTTCCAGCTTCGATGAGGTCTTGAATTACATCTTTGAGTTTGAAGCGATTCTCTGTGTTATGTCCTTTAATTTGGTGATAGCTACAAGTATGATCTTCTCTCCACCATGGAGGTCTAACAGGTGGATCGTAAGGACGTGAGTTGTCTAGTAAGGTAACCAATTTGTTTGCAATTAAGGTTTTTAAAACCACTTCATAAGGTTCGACCATAGGTGTGTAAACACGTCGCTTCTTCGCAAATTTAGAGCCTTTGTCAAAGGGTTGTGGTTTTGAACCTTCTTGTTGCTTTGCTGCACAGATGGCATTGGAAAGGTTAAACACAGGCTCCTTAGTCTTAGGAGTGTCTACTACTCCATCATTGACAACATACTTATTTTTGTTCCAAGGTTTGCCTTTGTCTTTACCGTTTCCATTGTTAACTCTATCCTTGTTTATGGCAATGTCACCTCTTTTCATAGCAACATCCTCAATGCGATATGCACTTTCTACCATGGTGTTGAAGGATGTGAATAACTATTTTCTTAGATCAAAGTATAATTCGGGTACAAGCATATTGACAAAAATGTCAAATTTTTCAGCCTCAGGCACTTGCCGAGGATACCGAGAGTATAAAGATCTCCATCGTTGAAGGTATATTGCAAAAGATTCTCCTGATTTTTGTTTGATGTTGCATAAGTCTAGCACAGTCACAGGATGTTGAATGTTGTATGAATATTGTTGGATGAAGCATTGCGCAAGTTCGTCAAATGTTTTAAGAGGAGGACTTAATTTTGTGAACCATTCCATAGCTTGTCCTCTTAGACTTCTAGGTAACAAACGCATAAGAAAGGTGTCTTCATGCATAAAGTCCATGCTAATAGCATAGAAATGTCTCACATGGTCATGAGGGTCACCATTTCCATCGTATTTTTCATACATAGGAACCTCTATATCCTTAGGAAATGGCAGCATGTATAGACTCCTATCAAATGGAAGAACACAAATCGATTCAACAAATGATGTCTTAGGAGGCTCTTTTGAAGTTTGTAGTTGTGCAAATTGTTTCCTTAGTTCCTGTATTTCTTCCCTTAAGATTTCAGCCTCAGTGGGCTCTCGTCTTGGAATAATATGTTCAACATTAAAACCTTGAGGGAGTTTCCATCCCCTAGCTGCCATGTATCGAAAGTATTGGTCTCCATTTTCCTCTAAAGCTCTGAGCATTAGTTTTTGGGCGAAGCCATCTTGTTGAAATTTGATCACGTCTTCGCTAGTTACTTCTTCATCACTATCATGATGAGATGGTTTAGGTAAAATACATGCGCCAGCGGCAGCTCTAGGAGTCCTTGGAGGCATGTGATTACCATCATTTTTCTCAAAAGGATTTCGAGGACAACTTCCTTTGTATCCTTCATAGCGTGCCTGATTGTCAGTTTCAACTTGTTGATTTTCTCTTCCTAGCGTATATAGCCTCCAAAGTCTTTTGGGTTTCATGTGCTTGTTCTTCTAAGAGACGTTTAATTTCATCAAGGTGCACCATAGTGACTATACCACTCATATCCTGGGGTGTCTCACAGGGTGTACCAAATGGATTTTCAAAACTATAAAGTGGGTTGTGCCGAACGTTGGCCATTTGTGTTTGAGAAAATTCGAGATTCTTATCACAAGGTTGTTTGTGAGGACATTTGGGTGGTGTTTCCAATTGCTTGAAAATGAAAGGCATGTGGCTACCATTACCAACTTGATATCTAGTTGTGACCGGCATGTAAAGAGTTGTCTTTGTTTAGTAGGACAAGAAAAGCGAGCCAAATTTGAAGCTTTTACGACCAAGACTAGTCACTTGTTAAAATTTGATAGATGGCTTGTCAAATAGTGCTCAAGATCTTACAACACGGATGACTCGAGCCGAGCGGACGAGCAAGAAGCTCAATAGCGGATAGCTAGAATAAAATAATAGCTGAATTTTGACAAGTGATTGATCAAGACGTTTCAAGACTTACATTCAATGGACTAAACTCATCTTTTCAACCTAGGACGAATTCTTCACACACTGATACGTAACCAGGATCAAGGGTGATCAACGTGACGCTCCTTAGACCAAATAAATCCAATTCCAAACTCTATTTTGACCCAATATAACTCTAGCCTATACTTTCTCAAAAGGAGGGCGACATAAGTTCAAAAAATAGTGTCGCGCGACAGAATTTCAACAAGGGTACGACACTTTTTATCTAAGCGACAGATATTTGAATTGAGTGTGACAAAAACTTACTACTGACATGTGACATAATTTTTGAAAAAATTGTCGTGCAATATTTCTCGTGAAAGCATGCGACAGAGTGCCAGTGTTGAAAGAGTACCAGTTTTGCTTGGACTTCAAGCAGTTTAGCTTTAACCATTCTAAAGATTTTCTCATATTGGTTGGGATTGGTCAAAAATTTCCCAATCAATTACGAAATGCTATAGTTCTTCCATATTGATTTTTTGCCCTTTTAGAAGTAATTCGTTGAGATCATGCACTTTTCTATCTACAAAATGCAGTTGGTTGGATCCAGCTAGATTATTCAAATATACAACTCGCACACACTCCCTTTCCGAAATAGGTCAGTACACCAAGCACCACACTGAGATTTAGTATATTTGTTTCTAAAATATTGGTATTTAACCTGAAACCCTCAGCGGAGGATAAAAAAATTAGGGAAATGAAAGAATCAGTTACATTTTTCATACGCTCTCCCCTCATAGATAAGGATACTTTTACAAAGTTTTTTCTCTGACTCGATTCATTCTGGATAAACAGATTTTGAGTACTTAGTAAGTCCCAGGTCCTGCATAACGATAAATAAGGATATAATAAAAAAAACTTTGCTCAATCTATCTACTTCTCCGAGTGTCGCAAGTCTTTCTGACCAAAACAAGTGACGTATAAGTCCATTATTTTGGATCAGCCCCTCCCCTATTGGCTGAACAAGAAAATTGATAAAGGGGGGTCCTTAAAATCCCGAAGGATACGGATTTTAGTCTCCGAGATTAAACAAATGTGCAAAAAAAAGTCAATTTTTGGTTTGAAGTTCGTTTCAATTTGTCAATCAGATAGTCATTTCAATCAGACAGCCTTTCGTTTCAATTCATATCAGTAAACAGCAAGGTTTCCAAACAGTAAGTGTTGTAACATGTCTCAAAACAATTGATCAAGGGTAAAAACAACCTTGTCAATACGCATTTGGGATATCAGGACGACCTTCCTAACAACTCTTTATCGGAATGTTTATGTTGCAAGAACGTTAACACTGGTCAAAACATCAAAAACAATAGCCAAGCAATCTACCTTAGAGTCACGGTTCATTACTCAACAACTTGGCCCACGCTTGATGCTCCTTTGTCTCACACCAAGTGGTTTCCCACAAGAGATATTGGCTTTGTCATGGAAGTGCCATAAGCACAACCAAGGGAACACATATGGTGAGTGTAAATCTTGGGGTGATCCGGGTAGTCCACTAGGATCGATCCTTGCACCAAGAAGTTGAGTGGCTAAAAAAAAGGTAGTTACTAACTTAGAGTTTTTAGATCGGGCTTCCGTTCATAGTGTTCCTCTTGCTCCCAATTACGGGACACCTCACCT